>OU026154.1:59289912-59558847 GCA_907269105.1 Volucella inanis | reverse complement strand
AGTGTAGATTAGTGCTAAAATCTCGATGTACTAAAATCAGGTTATTCTCTATCAGTTCCTTCTATATAAGCTTTTTTTATAATTCCGCGCGCCCACCAATAGAATATGAATACCCTTTTACTAGCTTTTCACCAGGGCGCGGACGGGTTGTGTAGTAGTTTTAAAACTCAGGTATTAGGTTTTGATATTTTTCCGGAGGTGGTTGTCAAACTGGAGCCAGTGCATCCTCAAACCAGTGGGTCTTAATACGTGATAGTTGTTAGTTAGTTACATTTAGTCCAGCCAGCAACCACTGCAAATTCAGTTTTATGCCATCATGTCAGAGTTAACGCCGACGGGATTAACATAAAACTACATACAAATTCCATGAACAGACTTTTCCAGAGAATTGCCTCGCACAGGATTTGAACTCTCGACTCTCTGCTTGAGGAGTCTATGCATATACCACTACACCACGGCCACCGCCAATCTATATAATCTCTATCTTTTTATATTAACTTTTGGATATTTTTTTCGATACTTTGTAAAGTGGTGGGTAATTTTGGAATAATTTTTAATGAATCGTCTGTAATATCCTGTTATTCTTAAAATAAGATTTAACCTCTTTATGATTTTTTCGATTATAGATTTTATCTGTAGCTTCTGTTTTCTATGAGTTAGTTTTAATAACTTCTGGGGTAACAACGTGTCTTAAAAACGGGTTTCGCTTAAAAAGTAATTGTACTTTAAGATTCGATTGAGTAAGATAGTGATTCAATGTGTTGTTTGATACTTTCAAAAAAATTACGATGTCATCCAGATACTTTAAACAAATTTTTCCAATATATTGTTAATAAATCGTTGAAAAGTAGCGGGAGCATTGCGTGGGTCAAAGGGCATACGAATAAATTCATAATGTCTACTAGCGGTGGAAAATGCAGTTTTTTTCCTATCTGTAGCGTGCACTTCAGTTAAATGAAAGCCCTTAGCTAGGCCCAAGCTATTAAAGTACTGAAATTTTCCTAAGTGGTCAAATATCTCTTCGACATTTTCAATACGAAACCGGCCTTCTGTAGTAATTTCATTGAGATAATCGGTGATGATACGCCAATTTTGCCTACCCGATCTTTTTGGAAACAACACAAATTAGCTTATTGTACGGACTGTTTGATACTTTTAATATGCGCTGATTAAGCATTTCCTCGGTCTGTCTATTAACTTCGTCTGTATGAATTTGAGGGTATTTGTATAATTTTGAAAATACGTGGAAGTCAGGGTTAGTAACAATACGGTGCTTAATCTAGTTGGTAAATACGGCAACATTTCCTCACCAGTACTCATAAAATCAGGTATATTGTTTTCTCTAATCTCGCTGTGAAATATTTTTATCATGTTCTCTTTATGTGATCTCTTCTCATAGCCTTATTCGGTACGTTCGGTACGCACAGTACAGTACGCAGACACCTGAATACTAGCCGCCAAACATTGAATTATTATTAGTTCTGTCATATATTATATATAATTCTTGTAAGGTAAGCTAATTGTACGAAGAACTCTTTGTGTTAGAATAAACAATATTTTTGTATAAAAATCGCCAAATAAACATTGAACTGTTCAGACATATTTTGACAGCCAACAAAGACTCTGATTTTTTATTCCAAGTGAGTCTGTTTGGAAGGTTGCAAACTTTTTGTCTCAAATTTAGGTGTACTAGTATTGTACTAGAAATACCACTGTTAGTCACGGTGCAGAACCGTGGTCTAACCATCAAGTATACTAAAAGTACTGTATTCATTTTGGTGACCCTGACGTAATACAGCTAACTGGCTTCCCCCGACCAGAGGTAAGGCGCATTTAGCAAATCTAAAATAATAAAAGCGTTTACCAAGGCTAAACAGTGGTAATTTTTAACTTATGTTACACTGGTAACACAATTAAGCAACTCCTAACTAAAATATCATGGAATCTTAATTGGACGATCTAACATGCTGGAAAGAGAAAACAGGCACTGAAATACAACGGGTCATTTCCAACCTTGGAAAAGAACCCTTGCACCGAAGAACAAAATAACTCCACACTACGCGGCTTGGGACAATTTCGAGGCTACTGACAACGCCATCCGTTCAGAACATGGAGACGAATTGTCACATGGCTACTTCACAAACGGATTTTACGATGCGATACTACAAGGATATGAATCCATAAAGGACAAAATATTGAAAATAGACATAATACTGAGACAGGCTACTACTGAAGGACAGGCCAATCTGGAAGAAGGCGCACAATGTAATCAATACACACATGATACAGATGACACCAGAAGTGATACAAATGATAGGCGGCAATCAGTAGACCCCGCACTCTATGAATACAATGTCCAGCAGTTTTTCGATTTAGAAGATCAGACTCAGTAGAAACTTATTCAGCTGTATGAGTTGTCTAGTCGAGTTCTGCAGCAATCATCAGATCAGAGAAATTCAAAGCCATATTTGCTGATGACACTGCCATTTTGGCAACGGCTAAAACAGTCGAAGAAGCAACTGCCAAGTTGCAACGTGCCCTTACATGGATTAACAATTGGACAATGACTTGGCGAATCGCGCTTAATGAAAACAAGTCTGTCCACGTGAACTTTGAGAAAATTGAGAATCCACGAATTCTTTACGCGAACGAGCCTAAATATCTCGGTATGACACTCGACTCTAAACTAAAATGGAAAGCACACGTCAAGAAAAAACGTGAAGAGCTTGAAATCAAATATAGAGATATTTACTGGCTTATTGGAAAGTATTCCAAATTTAGCTTAGAGAACAAACTGCTGTTATACAAGCAAGTGCTAAAACCGATCTGGACATATGGTGTACAACTTTGGGGTTATACTAAAAATAGTAACATTAATGTATTATAGACATTCCAAAACAAATTTCTTGGAGATATTGTTAATGCGCCGTGGTACATTAGAAACGATGATATCCACAGAGACTTAGGAGTCGAAAACGTTCAGAACGTAATTAAAATGTTTGCGCGAAAACATAATAATCGATAACAAGGTGATACGAATATTTAGACAAATTTATTGTGCCGTCTGAAAAGGACTAAGCCTCTCGACCTAGCGCGGTGATTAGCAGCGCGTAGTACACTGGAATTTTCAATGGAAAATTGCCTTCAGGATATCTTATAAAAACAAAATAAAATGCGATAGAAGAACTGCTGTTGAGTGTGAACTCAGTCGTGGTTTGTATGAGGGAGGTGTTTTTTTAGTGAGTAAGAATCTCACACTACTATAGGCTCCGGGCCTATAGTGTCTATGAAAATTTCTCACCTTCCCATGAAAAAAAAAATCAGTTCTTTTGGAAGGATAACATTGCCGTGTGTTGTGAATTTAAAAAAAGGAAACCGTGCCAATTGAATTCGAAGTGGTTCATAGTAAATTTACAATTTACAGATTGTAGAGAAATCCGATGGGTCGCTACGCCTGTGCTTGGATCCGAAACCATTAAACGAATGCATTCGTAGGGAGCATTTTTCAATTCCAACAGCTGAATCCATTACTAGTCGACTTGCAAATAAATAAGTTTTCACCGTGATGGATCTCAAAAATGGATTCTGGCAGTTGGAATTGGATGATGTGAGCTCAGATTTGACGACTTTTATCACTCCTTTTGGTCGATTAAGGTGGCATCGGGTGCCGTTTGGTATCAGTAGTGCGCCTGAGGTTTTCATGAGAAAAATGGTTCAATTATTTGGTGATATACCAGGCGTTGAGACCTTTTTTGATGATTTATTTATTTCAGGCGTAGATTACGAAGATCACGATCGAGCACTTACAAAGATCATACAAAGAGCGAGGGCGAACAATATCAAATTTAATAGCGATAAATTACAGTACAGAAAGACACATGTAAAATTCATGGGCCAGACGACAAATATCTTAGGGCCATAGTTGAATTACCCCCCCCCCCCCCTCCCCAAGACAGGACAGGTGTGATGAGACTATTGGGTTTGTGTAAATATTTAAAAAAGTATATACCCAACTTGTCTATCATAACAACAATACGAAAGAAGTGGGAGTGGCAAGTGGAGCATCAAAGAGTGTTTGAAAATATAAAAGATATAATAAGTAAGGCACCGGTTTTACGCATGTTTGACCCCAAGCAGCCGCTAGTAATTCAGGCTGATGCTTCCAAGGACGGTGTAGGTTGCGTTCTTCTACAAGCAGGTCAACCAGTAGCGATCGTTTCAAGAAGCCTATCTTCAAGTGAGCAAGGATGGGCCCAATTTGAAAAGGAGTTACTCGCCATTTTGGTTGCATGTGAGAAATTTCATTTTTACATTTATGGTCGGGAGGTAGAAGTTTATACCGAAAACAAACCGAAAACAAATTCAGGTTCCAACGGATGTTTATGTTTTTATTAAGGTACCCAGGTCTTAAATTAAAATATGTGCCCGGGAAGAAATTGTTTTTGGCCAACTGTTTATGAAGGGCCTATGTAAGTGCGTCGGATGTAGAAAAACCAGAAATGAATTATGTGGTCCAAAGTCTTGTTAACCGACTCTGTATGTCTGAAAGAAACAAACTATGTTATCAGGAGGCTACTCTCAATGATGAATGTTTAGGGCAGATTTTGAAGTTTCATGCTGGTGATTTGCCAAATTACAAGATATTGAGTTCAGAATGCAAGCAATTTTACAAAATTAAAAGTGAGATTAGTGTCAATGATGGGATTTTGTTCTTCGGTGACAAGTTGATTGTGCCCGAAGTATTGAGAAGTCAGATCATAGATATGTTTCATCCTCCTCACTTGGGTGTTGAGAAAACTCGATTGCGTTCAAGGAAGTAATTTTATTGGCCAGGTATGTCCAAAGACATAGAGCAAAAAATTCAACGATGTCGAATATGTGAAAAACACCGGTATTACCATGCAAAAGAACCATTAAAAAAGCATGAATCACCAGAGTTTCCATGGGAAAAAATTGCTGTAGATATTTTTGAGCATGTGTTATATTTGGCATTAATTGTACGCATATTTAAATTGGTTATGTATTGAACGGCTCGATAGGTCACATAATTAACATATTAATGGACCGATTCTTTAGAAAGTTTGGTTTTCCTCTTGAAATTCGATCAGATAACAATCCATTTCATTGTCGTAATTTTTAAGAGTTTGCGGAAGAATTTAACGTCAGACTTACGATTTCTAGTCTGCGCTATCCACGAAGTAACGGTTTGGCCGAGAAGGGTGTGGCGATAGGAAAGCGAATATTAAGAAAATGTTTTGATGAGGGTCGTGAAAAAGAATTTAGGTATCGAATTCACCGGCTCAAAATACCTACGAAATCGTGAAAAGAATAGATGGCAAAAGAAAATTACAAGCTAACTATTATAATAGAGCATCCAAACCCCTATCCAGTTTGAAATCGAGCTATAATATAATGTTTTGGAAAGCAAAAAAAGATTGGTTGTATGGTACCGTTGTAAAAAAATTTAATGATAGATCTTCTATTGTAAAAGATAACGAGGGAACCAATTTAGACGAAATAGACAATATATAAGAAGGTCTCTTAATAGTTTACCAAGAAATGTATTGTAGTAAATGATGAAGCCTTCGCAAGCATCGATAATCCGTAAATAAATAATCAGCATTTAAGTATTGAAGAATCATGTAACGCGTTAGAAGATAATAGTGTGCATGGAAATTCGGAGGACAGCATTATCGATGGCTGCGAAATTAACATCAATGATCAGCCAAACATTGTAACTAGATCAGGTAGAGTAGTCACGGAGCCGGAGCGTTACGTCAACCCGGTAAAGCATTAAAAATTTGAGAAAAGTGTAAATATATAACATAAGCTCAAGATATTATTGTAATTGCTAGTAATATTTAATAACCTAATATACTTACATATTAAAAAAAAATAATAATCGTGTAAAAGTAATTCAGCTATCTATGTATGTATATGTAATTAAACTATGTGACACACAGTCAGGCAATACCGCCTCATCATTTACGGCGGTATGAACGACTATACGTCAGTAGAGATAGAACTTTCAAACTGAGAAGACCAATGTAAGGACAATAAATGAAATAAAAGAAATATTAAAAACGCAGCGCATACATTTATTTTTACGCACACATCTTCGAAATGCTCCTTCAGAGGTTGCAGAATGTTTGACAAGGAACACACAAGACTTTTGTACCTAGAACAGAAATCTACAACGAACAACATCCTCACTACATGTAACTCTTCATCAGGATAAGACATAAAGGATTAGTCGATTTCCTTACCAGCATACCTATCGAAGTCAGGGGTATGTCTTCATCTCGACTGTGCTCGTCAACATTTCAAACCGGTACGGTAATAACATTGAGTGCAGGGCCATATTGGATTCGAGATCCCAGTTAAACTTCATAACTAAAGAATCTGGGATTAACAACAATCGCTCAAACAATGTATACTGGTCGAGAAACTCAACAGGCAAAGAGAAGAGTTAAGATTCAGCTTGGCTTTCGTTTCAACACATTTTCGATAAGGATGGAGGCCCATGTGCTACCGGAAATAATATCAAATCAACCCATCAATTCGTTTCTTACATCATCCTGGTCAATTTTAACCAACGTTCCACTCGCAGATCCCACGTTCAATGAACCTGGTACCTTATTGGAGCTGAACTGTATTACTTTCTTTTTCAGTAGGTCTAATCAAATTGGGACAATCCATACCGACGCTGCAAAATACAGTCTTTGGATGGACCGTCACTGGAAAGATAGAAACACCAACAACGTAAAAACGGTATGTGGAATATGCAGTGCAAACGAAACCCTTGACCATCAAATCGATAGATTTTGGCAACTGGAGGAAACACCATCCAACGAAAGGCGTCTTACAGCATCCGAAAGCCAGTGTGAACTTCATTTCACGAGACCTCACAAGAAGTGATGAAGGAAGATTCGTGGTGAAACTTTCATTCAAGAAAGAACCTAGCCTTTTGGGAGAATCAAAATATGTCGATTTCCAACGATTTTTTGCACTAGAACGCAGACTCTAAATCAATAGAACTAAATAGAACAGCTTGGGCACATGGAAGAAGTAAATTATCACCATTAAACATAGACAAGCCATACTAATTCTTGCCACATTATTGTGTGACGAAGACTGATATTAGCACAACAAAACTCAGGGAAGTCTTTGACGGATCAGCAAAAACGTCGTCAAACATTTCATTAGACGACGTCTTATCAGCACCAAATACTATCCAAAATGATGTGTTCCTAGTACTTATAAGATTCCGCATGCCGAAGTACGTGTTCACCGTAGACATTGAAAAGATGTACTGATAAATACTGATACACGATGAAGACACAAAATATGGTAGAGAAGCAGTCCCAATGACACACTGAAGTGTTTTAAACTCAACACAGTCACATATGGAACAACTGCGCCATATCTCGCTATAAAATGTTTTCAGCGATTAGCAGAAGATCATCAGAACCGATTCCCTTTAGCAATCCAAGGGGATCTCTACATTGATGACGTGGTGACAGGATCCGATAGTTTAAGTGAATCCCTTGCAATTCAAGAAGAAATACAAGGCTTATTAGAAATTGCTAGGCTTAGACTTCGAAAGTGGTGTGCCAACCATCAATCACTTGTCCAGATCATACCAATTAGCGATCGCGAAACCGAATTAGTTTTCAATACCAGCATCGAAAATCATGTCAAAACAGTTGGAATGACTTGGCTTCCAAAAACTGACGACCTTTTATTATGGGTCGGAAAGTATCGAGTAACAAAACGAAAAGATATTGCCCATCTTTTTTAATCATCTTGGACTTATGACACCAATCATTTTTACAGCTTAAATATTTTTACAACAACTATGGGAACTTACTTATGATTAGGATTTCATAAGAAATGCAAACTGCGTGGGTAAGGTATCGAGAAGGTCTAAAGACTCTGCACAACATTAAAATACCCAGACAAATATTTTCTTATAAAATTCTAAAGGATGTGCAATTTCACGTATTCGCGGATGCATCTGAGAAAGCCTGTGGAGCAGTAGCTTAAGTTCGATCGGAAGACAAGAGCAGTACAATTGCAGTACGTTTACTTTGCGCCAAATCCAAGATAGTTCCTTCCAAGAAAACAAAGATTTCACATCAAAGAACCATTCCATGCCTAGAACTGTGCGCAACTACTTGTAGATTCATCGAGACAAAATCTTTTAATGGACCAACTTGGAGTTAGTC
This sequence comes from Volucella inanis, assembly GCA_907269105.1. Classification (NCBI taxonomy): domain Eukaryota; kingdom Metazoa; phylum Arthropoda; class Insecta; order Diptera; family Syrphidae; genus Volucella; species Volucella inanis. The sequence continues at coordinate 59,550,619 of OU026154.1, read as the reverse complement.
CTCAATTAGATTAATACATCATCATCAGGCATTCTACCAACGTTCATTGATAATCGAGTATCAACAATACAAGAACATACAATTCCACAGCAATTTCGGCATGTAAGCTCGAAGGAGAACGTAGCTGACATATTGTCATAATTTTTGGTTTTATGGACCGAGGTTTTTACATGGATCAGAATCTTTTTGGCCACCTAAGTTTGCGAAGAAACCAAATATCGGTCAAGAGAACATTGCGCTGCCAGCCACAACTCGTCAGTCATCAGACTATGATATCTTGGGAATTCTGAGTCATGGAAATTTATTTCAAAGGGCAATACGCATTATCTCATACATGCCCCGATTCAAGAGATCCAGGAACGGACAATGCAATCCTGACAAATGCAATAAACATTATGCATTTCTCAACAGTAACGAACTCGACCAAGCTCGGAAAAGGGGTGATTAGATTGATGCAGAAGGTCGAATTCCAATACGACATAATTTATCTCCAAAAACGTTACGAATTATCCTAGAAGAGTCCATTCAAAAATTTTACACTGTTTGTCAACCAAGAAGGAATCATTTGCAAAGATACTGGCCGTACATAGAATAGCACCATTTCCAATACAGCAACAACCACAACCCAGTGATGAGATTCATCTGACCATTTGAAACGTCAACGTAACGTCAGCTGAACCATCATTACACAGCAAACATCCCGAGGACGTAAACGGAATTGAGGTCTATCCATTGGTACAGCATTGGTCACCTTATTTCTCCCTCGTCCAATGTCGGCTACAATAAATGCAAGGGAAATTGAAACCAGCACATTCGTTTCTCTACCTGGTATTTATTTTGACAATATTGCAACATCGAACTTAGTAACTCATACATGAACCTTAGTTATATACTATGATCTAGCTAAATATTGGAGCCAACTAAAGGCAACTGCAAATAGCACCATCATATTGCAGCATCTTTGTGAGAGGTTACGGCAAAAAACGTTGTGTACCCATGTGACCAATCTCATTCACCACACACACGAGGATTTATATGAAGATAGCATTAGTTTTGCGAATACAAAATTAAATCGAATCAAAAGAGGAGCATTCAACTTAATTGGAAATATAACAAATTCTTTGTTTAGAGTTTTTGACTCTCAGTATGCAGAAAAGATGTCTAAAACAATTGAAAGGATACAAACCAATGAAGACTACTTGCTAGAGCTTTCGAAAAATCACACGTCAATTGTAGAGTCCACCATCAACATAATTAAGCAATTAAGCAAAATCAAGAAATCTGGATAAATGACATGCGATGTTGCAAGCCCAGTTGAATGAAGTGATTAACCGAATTAACAACACCGCGGACAAATAACATCAATTCAAGATTAAACACTATATACCACACTGCTTATATCAAATGTTCAACGCACACAAACAGCAATAACAAACACCTAGGAAAAATAAGTCATTTACTAACTACTCCACACCAAATGAAACAAGAAGATATCGTATTAAGGAACAGTTTATTATCTACATTCCGAATACCAATAAGCACCGTAGTAAAACGTGAAATTAGGTGCTCACCAAAATGATTTCTCAACAAGTCCATTGTTTTACGCGCTGTATGGCTCGTAGCATCGTCTTGTTGAAACTAGAGCTCACCGAGACCATGTGCTCGAATTTCAGGAAGCAAATAGTTCGTTAACATGGCGCAATTACGGTTACGGTAACATTCCGATATGCCTCATTTTTGAAAAAATATGGACCAATGAATCCACCAGCCCATAAACCACACCATACCGTTGTTTTAATGGATGTAATGGTAGCCTTGGTACTGTTCGGGTTGCTCATCAGCCCAAATACGGCAATTTTGCTTATTAACGTATCCATTGAGCCAGGAATGGGCTTCATCACTGAACAAAATTTCACGATAAAACACCAGATTTTCTTTGAGTTCTTCAAGAGCCCATTTATGAAAATATGACGCAAATTTAAGTTGCTTGGCTTTAATTCTTACACAAGTTGTATCCGTATCCTTACGTAAAATACAACAAGTTGTCGAATACGCCAAGCCAAGCTGCTGCGAACGACGACGAATCGATTCGTCACGGTCTCCGCGTACACTTTCAGCTACAGCTGCTATAGTCCCTTCACTACGTGCTAACTGTGGTCTAAACGGTCAAGTATCATCCACTAATATAAACTGGGACTCAAATTTACGAATGGTTTTGGCAATAGTAGTTTCAGTAGGTCGATTATGCGCACCGTAAATTCCTCAAACCGCACGAAAGACATTTCTCACAGAACGCTGATTTTCGTAATACAGCTAAACAATTTGGAGACTCTGTTGTAGTTTGAGTCTTTCCACCATGATTTGTCAAATGATACTGAACAAAAGTGATAAATCAGTTTGATAGGAATCAAGCGTGATCTGTCATAAAAAGCTGGCTTACTAAAAACAAAGCCAACGAATGTAAATACAAGTTGGTATGCGAAACATCGGGTAGAGTGTAATCGAAATATTATACAAAAATACATAGACTTTAGAGTGGTACACTGTATTAGCAACATCGATAAGAATTTACTGAAAACATGAATTATAGTTGCATATGTTTTAACATTAGATTAATAAAAAAAGGCTGGGATAAATTAAGTGCAGAAATCGAAAGTATTATACACATCAATATTACCTGCTGTTCTTCTGTGACGAGTGTATTAATATCTCACTCTCACATGTGCTCCTTGCAACCAAGTGAATCCAATAAAAACTTACTCGTGTGACTGATAATTTTCAATCTTCTAACATAGTATAAGATGTGTGGAATCTCAATCTCAAAACAGTACGAGTCCATTCTTGATTATATGATTTGATAAAATCAATGAGCTTAGTGACGAACTCACTATGAATAGAACAGTGTTAATTGATTAAAAAAAAAAAAATATTATGACTTCCTCGTTCGATCCGTACTTGTGGGTACGGTTTGGGAAAGAAATCACAGGAAGCCATATCTGTAGAATACGGAGGATGGGGGAGCAATTCGTAGTACAATTCGACCAATTTGGACATGGCGACTGCGAAGATGTGAGCCGGTTCGTTATCGTGATGAAAGAGTACTTTTTTCTTCGCCAAATGTGGTCATTTTTTCTTCAAATCGGCCAAATTAATAGTCTCCAAATATTCAATGTGGATCACACCTCGCGCGCCAAAAAAAAAATCGTGGCAATCAACTTTCAGTTAGCAATCATGGATTTTGTCCACGGTTTCCTTTGTGGCAACCGTTTCTGGGCCACCTGGGCGCGGTTCATCAACGTCCGCAGGTTTTCCATGGTCGAAAAAAACATTAACACAATGATTTGTAATGGGTGTCGAAACAAAACTAAGCGTCGGATTATCACCAAATTTCGACAAACGGTCTAGGGGTTATACTTAATGATGGTGCACTCATCTTCCAGTTGATGAAGTCACTGTAAAAAAAACTCCTCTGCTGATGACGAAAGTTTAAGATGGCTGAAGAATAAGATCGAAAACTACAAATCGCAGTCTTGTCAAGGAATTCGTGGTTAATTAGCTCACCAGCTTTATTGAAAGGCACAGAAACCTACAAAAAACCAGTACAGTTTTCAAAAAAATTAAAGTACTGTTAAGCTACTAGGGGAATTTACAAATCAGATTTGAATAAAAACCACCTCATAATTGTCATGTTACAGCTACAGTTGCAGTTACAGGCTCTACTGCTATTTATAAGAAAGAATCATGAGAATTAAGGTTTCTGATGCATTTAGTTAAGATAAACGGCATAGAACCGACAGGGTTCAAAATTGGGAACAATGCTATTTACCAATAAACTACACTGTGTGTTAAAAAAGTCTGACCGTACACCACTGTCCACATTTTATGTGTTCTAGGGCATTTGATTCCATTTTTTACACAAAATTTGATACAAATTCTTTGATTCATTTCTTTTAAAATCGCCGAGCTCATAAAAACACGTCTAACGTTAGCGGCTGCCACAGACAAAGGAAACAAACGTGAATACAGCTAAACATTTTATCATACTTCAGGACATTGACAATCGGACCCTCTAAAGCCTTGAAATTTAAAAACTACCGTTATTTTCTGAGCACACCTCGTATACGTATATAAACACAAAAAGAAGTGCGAAAGGATTATTAGAAATTCCAAAAGCTTTTAACAATCATTTGAAGTCATTACTAGCGGATATTAAAAATGTCATGAACTACAAAACACATAAAAAGTAATACTTTCTTAATATTAACTTTGTTATTTAAGACTGTCGAATTTCTAAATGTTTTTTTGAATCTTTTATCCTTGAATCTTCTTAATCTATTCCATTGCTATCAAAAACTGAACTATTAATACTACATATTTTTTTTGAATAATAATGAATTGTTATATTTAGTTACCACAATTAACAACAAATACCTAATTATCTGCAAATAAGCAGTATTATACTATTATTAAACTAAATTTTAGATAAAATAAAATAACATAAGACTTATGTTTAAACACTTTCTGGACACCTTAATATTAGAGTATATTTTGATTTTGTTGGGTTTTGCTTGTTTTATAAATTGAACCGTTACGAATTGGCAGAGAAAGAATTCTTACGCAAACAATTTAAAACACTTGTTTTTTTATTTTCAAAAATCTTTTTTAAGAAAATATACTTAGGAAAGTTTATTTCGGATACAGCAGATACAATGGAACGATTTTGGAGTTTCAAAAAAAAGTATATTTCATTTACCTTCAAAAGATTTAAAAATTCTCTTACGAAGATCCCGACTCGTTTAACACATTGACGGACACACGATTCGATGTTGCCCTCGAAAATGACACTCGCTGTAACTTCTGTATTCTTAAAGATATTTGATTCGGAGTTGGGCCAAAATGATCAAAATTAATTGAGTTTGGTTAAAAATGTTAAAGTTTTAATAATAGCAATTGAGGGCTATAGTCGTCGTGTCCCTGCCGAGTTCTGAAATTTATACCATGGGATAGGACGGCAGATAGCGTTTCAGAAGTAAGTCGAGTGCATATGTAAATTGAGAAGGCGGTATTGCCCGACATACTAAAGTTATATTTTATAATTTAAGAAAACATTTAATTTGAAATAGAACGAACAAGTTTACTGTACACTAATAAAATTATATAAAATAATTAAAAACATAAACAAAATTAATTAATAAACATAATTAACATAAGCATGGAATGTGACTACGTAGAGTGGTAGTCCTCAAAGCACTGCCCTGGACAAAGAGCAACATGGTCTGCACAATTCTTAAACCAGAATGAGGTTTCCTTCCATTTCTTGAATTTGGAGCATTGTTTACAACGTAGATAAACGATTTTCCTCTTTCGATCAGTTGAAAATGGAATTTTTTCAATGAAATGAGCATTTGCAACGTGTGAACCAAGTTCACCTGTTGATGGTTGATTTGTTGTGGAATAGTTCTCATTGATAATGGGACAAGTTTTCACAAGTGCACTTCCTTTTTTGGGATTGTCTGTTTTTAGCAATGACTTGATCAGACTATCTTTAAACTCCACGGATGATACAATATATTTGAACCTTTTTCTTTTTTATAATTATAAAAAGAGTTCAAACAGCTATATCTAGGAAATGGAACATCAACTTTTTGTACCAAGTCTTTCTTGGTGAAGAGTAGTATGCTACAATTTGTTTCGTTCGGTCTATTCCGGACATAAACTTAGTATATGGCAATTTATTTTGGTTTCTGCTTCTTTTGTTTGAATTTATTCTGGACTTCGGGCCTCTTAGGTTGGTTTGCAGTAAAAATGCAGAGAACTTCTCCTTTGTCCCGCCATTTTGAAACGTATACTTGACCTCGACGGCGCTATATATATTCGCCCTTTGAAAGCTTTTTACATGTCACTTTTTTAGGATTTCTTTTCCTTTTTGAAGGTAGCGTTCCAGTAATATGTATTTTATATGACGTCATTGTTTTGCAAAGACAACAATTGTCAATTACAAGGTGACCTTCGTTTAGGTAAGGGCACATTAGGCGAGATTGTCCACCTTCGACGAATTTATGTCATCTGTTTTCCCTTGATAAATTTCAACAATGAACACGCAGCCATCACTGTTAGTGAGCTTATACAGCTTTATTCCATATCGAGCTCATTTTCCTTTCAAGTATTGCCTGAAGCTAAGTAGCGTTTAAGAACAAGTGATTCGTCAAAATGTATTCTTCAGGGGAATAGGCATTTTGAAAACTTATCAGAAATAAGTTCAAAATTGGTAAAACTTTAATTTTCGTCTGCAGAGCAACTAAAACAACGCATAATTTTTTTTGAAATCGTCGACAGCTCATTGTGTTTCGAAATATGGGATGATAACACAAAGAGTCATTTGAAAATAGATTCCAAATTTTGGGTGCTTATACTTGTCCTTGAAGCAAATAAAGAAACAGGAATTTAAGCATCTCTTAGTTGTTTGTGAGTTTGAAGTCTATGTAACGTGCATGTCGTATTTTTTTCATATTTATTTATTAAACTTACGATTTTGTCAACTATATCTGCACTAAAGACTTGGTTGTAAACGTCCCGGGCGGTGTAGTGAGCTTCCAAATTAATTTTCACTCCACTGGTCTCTGCATTGCAATTCTTTTATATCATCATGACATTCGTTTTCAGATTCATTTTGCAGTTCATATTCATCAGCCGATTCAACATATGAATCTGACAGCGAGTCATCATCGGGAAAATCTTACTGAATATCTCTTTCACTATGCGGTAGTTCAACGTCATTTTCCAAATTTTCACGAAATATTTTCTGCAAAGCTTCATCGTCATCATCTAGTTTATAATCTGGTTCATTGGATATCTTCGTTATTGCTAAATGGATCAGATTCATCACTTTTATTAGTACAGTCATTGAATAATTCGAATATGTGTTCTCGTTCCTTTTCACATGGCTTCATTTTATAGCTACCTACATGTAAATCCAAATAAATAGTATAAATTATCTTCCGATCCTAAAATTACAATCACATTATATTTTTACCATGTCTTACCTTTATAAGTCCTTTTATTGTCCTTTTAAATATATTTCTCACAATTAAAAAATAACACGTCCGTCAACGACGAAATTCCACAAAAAATGCAGCAAAAACTGTCTGCATATGCCGTCTTGTTCACAAAAATGCGAACATGATAGTGCAAGTTTATTTCACTCATAAATCCGCTCGTATGTGCCAAAGTAAACTAACAACGCTACTCAAAAGCGACAAATGTATGGCTTTGTGATAATTTTATATGAGTTTCTTGTCGGCATATCCCGTCTTGCCATTATAAAGCCGACATTTCGTGTCGGCATTCGCCATCGTGTCCCATAGCGAACTACCAGTAGAGACGGGATATGTCGTCTTGTCTGTCAATGTGTTAATTGCTGATGCAAGCCCTATCGCATTAGGAACAGTTCTGTTACAATTCCAAGAAGAAAACCGTCGAAGCATTTCATTTGCCAGGAAGAGCTTCTCTGTAGTGAAAATAAGATATTCACAAACTGAGAACCTCTCGTTAGCTTGGGTCGCAGATCGTTTTTGTTATTATCCGGAAAGAATCGAATCTGTGCTCTTGAAAGGAATGTTCAAGCCCACGTCAATTCGTTCGAATTCAAAGTTATATAACAGGTGGGAAAATGGAATATAGCGGATTCTTTATCAAGACTTTGCAAAATTCAATATACAGATTCTTTCGAAAGCCATCTTGAGTACAGCATTTATGCACTGATAGGGAATATGGTTCCACGCGCATTTAAAAAAAGCGAAATCGTAAGAGGTAACGCCATTGATCAGACCCTCATAGAAGCGGTTTAAAATAAATAAGTATATAAATATAAAATATAAAATAAAGGGGAGGGATGATTGGACAGCCAAATAGGTTCTTTTAATTTTGGCTAGAAATTTGTACGTTGGGAAATATTCCCAAAATTGAAATACAATGCGGAGTATTAGAGCTTGGGCACGAGGGTTATGCAGGAGAAACAGCCATAAAGCAGAGTCTGCGAAGTGGAAAATATGAACCGTTCTATTTTAAAGCGACTCCAAATTGCCCATGATATGAATCTGTACTATAAAAAAGAGGTACAAAAGTTCATATTCGTGTACTGTTATACCGCATGGTACAACCGGTAATTCACGGATGGAACTTCTGTTCAATGGAATCATTAGCGATAAGAACCATTCTGTACAAGATGTTAGCAAAAAAAAAAGCAAGTGACCGCGGATTGCAGTCGTTTCAATTGTGTTTCATTTATTATCTTTACATACCGGGTCATAACAGTTGCCATACACATACAAATATGAAAGATGTTTTTTCAATAGTAGTCAAAATACGAGTAAAAAATGGTTTCCTTAAAACATCTATATCTTGGAGGGCATGCATTTCCGAACACCCCCGTTTTACCCATGTCCAAATAAGAAGTTTTTTTTGCAAACTATATTAAGGAATCTCTCTTTACAGTCCTCGATGTGATACAACCCAACTTACTGAATCAGGTAAAACAGTAAATTAAAAATTGTTGCAAATTGTAGGAAAACAGTACAAATACTAACTGCACATTTTTCATTTTTTTAATAAACTTTGTTCAATTGTTTAAATTACAAACCATTTCTTTGTATGCAAGAATTATGTTTATTTGAAACTACTGTTTTTGTTGCACTTATTTATTATTTTTATTTTATTAAATTGTTATCTTTTTAACAATTGTATGATTTCCCACATCGGTTGTTGATAACAAACTAAAGATACTTGGCTTTGATGTTGATAGATGTCGTTTTCAAAAATCCCGAGATACTACCTTGATCAAAAATTATTTAGAAAATTAAAAATGCAAGATTATTTATGTAAATCTATATTGTTCTCTTTAAAGTAATACCCATCGACTGCAACACACTTATGCCAGCGCTTGATCCAATCCTCATATTCAATTTTCGTTATGCCCATCAATGCTTCCTGAGATTTTTTCATTACTTCCTGTCGGCTTCTGAAACGCGTTCCCCGTAGTAGTTTTTTAACGCGATTGAACAAAAAGAAGTCACAGGGAGCCGAATCAAGTGAATGTTGTATGGTATTTGTTGCATTTTTAGTCAAAAAATTACGAATAATGATAGCACTATGCCGTTCTGTATGGACTAGGTTCGGTTTGCGAAAATGAATTTAAAGGTGAACTCTTTAGTCGTGGTTTAAAATGTTTGCAAGTGAAAACCGTAAAAAAAAAAACTATGAACATTACACAGACATATTCTTTTTAATATCATCAGTTGGAGATAAACTGTATCAGTTTAAATGCATTTTTTATTTTTTTATTATATTAGTTCTTATAGGCTAAACAAAAAAAAATGCTTAAAAATTAGCTTAATTAACTTAAAATTATCTTAATCTAACTTACTGGCCCCATTAATCTAAGATAAGCCTATGTCTATGTCTTTTGACGTATCTTACAGTCTATTATTATTTTGATATTTACATTAATTAAGCCTAAAACTAAGAAAACAGATTTTGGCAAAAACTTAGTAAATGGACTTTTTTTGTAATATAAAACTTAAAACTAAAACTTACAAACTACCTAAAATAAATCTTTATATACTTAACCTACTTACATCTAATAAACAATTAACTAATATATTTTATATATATATATACACATAATATATATATACTTAATATATAAATATATGTATATATATATTTTTTTAATGTTTTTATTTTTTTTTTCTTAAATCTAATTTAATCCTATCTAAAACTATGTAAGTCGGTCATGAATAAAATCTAATAGGCTGATCCACTTTGCTTCACTCGAGGAAGCTACCTAGTAATTGAGGAATTCGACGACGAAGCATCCTCTCCTTCAATAAGCCACCAAAATTGTTGGTGCTGCCGAGCAACATCCCTCATGTCGCGACTCCCTACCGCCCTACTGAACCGGAGACGCTCCGCACTGCCGTGTGCGACGTCTCTGTCGTAGTTGAGTCGCCTGTCCGCAGTTGTTCGAGCGACGTGGAAGATCAACGGCACCGCTAATCTGTCCTGGATCAAGCCTTTTTTATCAAGATAGAGGAACGCTTCTGGTATAATAAAGCCGTCAAGGCGAACTCTCTCGTGATACATATAATTGGGTTAATAAGCCCCAGAGATCAGGTTGTTCGACGAGGTCATTGCTCTTGCAATGTGTCTTCGAATCAACTTAATGACAAAATTTTCCACTCCTATTAGGTTCGCAATATTCTACAAAACCTCATTAGGATTAAATTTTATGTACTCAGACTCTGGTGTTCTGTAAAGGCGAAAACAAGCCCTAAGGCCAGCCCTCTCAAACACCCTTAATCTTTTCCAAAAGACTTGCTCTCACGTTAAACCCCACGGGACTACCAAATGTTAGCATAGGCCGGATAAGGGCCATGTAGCAGATCACCTTTACCCTGGCATCGAGTTGTCGGCTATAAAACAGTCTCTTTGTAAGGGCAAAAGCTCCTCTGGCTCTGGCCAGAGCAACATCTATATGTTTATTAAAATACAGATATTGATTCAGCCTGACCCCAAGGTATCTGACTACATTTCGACAAGCAAGTGATTGACCGTACTGTAGCACGATCTGAAACTTTCGCCAATTCTTTCTGGTATCCGCAGAGGCCCCAGACAAAGGCGTCTTAAAAGAATGGTTTCCGACTTCTGAAAGTTGATCTTCAACTTCCAGTCGTCGCAATATTGTTTAATTTTATCGAAGTCACGTTGCAAGAGTATGTTTATGACCTCAATCTTTGGACCTGATCTGTACGCGATTAAGTCGTCTGCGTACGGTATGGCATGGTGAAGTGAACCTATCAAATCACTTGTGTAAATGTTGAAAAAAATCGGCGAATTAACCGCACCTTATCGTATATCATCGATTCCCACAGATTTCTTACTTCTGATTGTGTCGAAGATCGTTTGAAACTCTTCCTTCGAAATGAACGGGGGAAGTTCCCTTTCATTGGCGATGACATTATTTGCCTATTTAATATCATTCGAAAGTGGTTCTGTAAAGTTAATAGATTTAAAAAAAAAATATTCGCTCCATAATGCACACACAAATTAAGTAGTCAAATGTTTGGCCACGGGGAAAAAGTGGATCACAGATCCACTGATATTACCTGTGTAAGCAGAAATAAATATTTAGAAATAAAGTAAAAAATTTCACAAAATAATAATGTACTATATTAACTCATCGTTCCCGAATGCAACAATGAACAAAAAATTATTTTCGTTTCTGTCAACAAACGATTTTTCAAGTTTACCCCAGCGTTCACATGCAACATGTTCGAATGCCAAAAATGTACCCACAGCTAATGTATGGAACAACACCGGCTTCAATCGTTCTGAGTTCACTGGACAAGACCCAATGAACAGCAATCACTTGTTCTCAATGGATGAACTTAATGTACTCGTCATGGAAATGATTAATAGTTTAAGTAAATGTAAGACAAAATATGAACAATTCTACACAGTCGCACAATTAGCAACTAAGTATTTGTATATTAATGTTAAATAGTATGTTAATAAGTCCAATTAATATTGTATATCGACATTGCCTTAGTGACCGAAACTTGGTTACAAAGTAATAAGAATCTGTCTAACTCAAATTATAACTGCTATAGTTTTTACAGAACCGGGAGAAGAGGAGGAGGTGTAGCAATTTTGATTAGGAAATCAATTCGGCATGAAGCTTTGCCTGTTATAAGAACAAAGTTAGTCGAAAACGTTGGAATTAAAATATTTCTCAACGACTTAGCTAGTATTCACATTTACTATGCCTACTTTTCTGGGAAAAACAGTTCTGCAGAGCGTGTAAAATTGTTTAAAAATGATTTGAGATTGCTTTTTTCCAGAAAAAAAAAAATATGTCATTGGTGGTGATCTTAATTGTAAGCAAAGAAGCTGGGGGTGCAATAGGGAAAATTCCTGGGGAAATATTCTTAAGGAGCTTTCGAGCTATTTTCCGTTTTCCGTTTTGTTTCCATCAAGTCCATCTTATGTTCCATGGAGCTCGCGTGGTGTCCCATCTGTTCTTGATTTGTTTATAACAAATGTAGCGAATTTACTGTCTGATCCAACCGCCTTTCAAGAATTAAGCTCTGATCATAATCCAGTTGCTTGTAAATTATCGCAGCCTTCCTTTGAAAATAGATTTAGAAAATACTTTATATAAGGGAAGTATAGACACATATATTAAGGTGTTCTCAGAAAGCGGTTTGCATTCTGCAAATCTAAGTATTCCTGGGATTAATAATAAAAACAACAGCGCATTCTTAAAAATTCAAGACTATATTCTCTTATATATTCGAATCAGAAATTCTCATTATGCAATGATGAAGTATTTTAATAAAATGATCTCTGATGAAATCCAATGCTACAGAAACAGAAAATGGAGGAAAACTCTGAGCACTGCAGAAAAAAATGCCAAACCTTTTTGGAATATATTGCATGTAGTTAAAAATAAAATCAACCCTATTCCCAGTCTTATAAGTGATGGTCAAGTTTACCACATGGACAAAGAAAAAGCCAATACCCTTGCTTCTAATTTCATTCAAAACCACAATGTTGTTCGGTAATGCAATAACAAGTGCCTTGGTGAATAATTCGTCCATCAGCCTGTCACAACAAAATGTGTGTTTGTCTGATGTAGAGTATGTTTCTCTGGAAAATGTTAAAGATGTTCTAAAAAGCGTAAAAATTTAGAAAAGCGATGGCATTGACCGTTTAAAAAATATTGCCAATGTCAGCAATAAAATTTTTAACTTTTCTTATAAACTCGTGCTAAAAATTACGATACTTTCCGGATAGTTGGAAAATGGCTAAAGTGATTCCTATTTCCAACCATTGAAAGATCTGCATAGCTACCGACCAATAAACTTGCTTAGCAGTATAAGCAAAGTTCTGGAAAGGGTCCTCAAAAACAAACTGTTATCAGTCATTGAGAGCCAAGGTATTCTTCCCAATGAACAATTTGGTTTTAGAAGTCAGCATAGCACGTTGCATCAAGCAAACAGAATTGGTCAGTACATTAAGAATAAAAGACTTATTGGTGAATCAACCGGTTTAGTCCTTTTGGACATCGAAAAGGCATTCGATTCAGTCTGAAACGATGGACTAATGCACAAAATGCTTTCGTTTGGTTTCCGTGTATATCTCGTCAAAACTGAGCATAGACTTGGTCTCAACATCAAGACAAATTTACAAAATGCGATAGAAATATTGTTACATTATTACAGAAATGGAAAGCTAAAGTCAACACAGATAAGTTTCAAGCAATCTTTTTTACTCGAAAAAGAAAATATTGTTATCTACCGTGTAACCCTCTTCAAGTGAGAGGTCAAGTTATACAATGGGAATCGCATGTGAAATATTTGGGAATCTGTTTGGATAAAAGATTAACATTCAAAGAACACTTTGCACAAACCAGTAGAAAAATTCAAATTGAAATAAAAACGTTGTATTCTCTTATTAACAGAAGATCGAGTTTAAATTTTGAAAACAAAATGACAACATACAAAGTTATATTTTGGGCAATTCTGCTTTATGTATGCCAGGTTTGGGGAGATTGTGCAATATGTCATAAAAAAAATCTTCAACGTATACAAAACAAAATTCTTAAGATGATGCTTAATCTACCTCGTTCCTACTCCACTAGAGTCCTGCATAAGTTATCAAATGTTGAGATGACTTCCGAAAGAACTTTTAAATTAAAAGCATCTTTTGCTAGGAATGTTGTTTTACATGATAATCCCCTAATAAGAAACTTAATCAGTGAAACATGATAGTGTGTAGTTCTTTGCTTTTTTTTTTTTTTTTTTTTTTTGTTTCTTTCTTTTCCTTATTTATTAATTCATTAATTATTTTTATTTATTTATTCATGTACTTATTTATTTATTTACAATATTTATTTATTTATTTATTTATTCAATTATTTATTAATTAATTTATTTATTTATTGTTAATATTATTAATTAATTTATTTATTATTAAAATTAATTATTTATTTTATTTAATTGTTATGTTTACCATTTATTATTTTTTTTTTCTTTTCTTTCCCTTTGTTTTTCTAAATATTTTCGAACTGTTATCTTTAAAGAAAAATGTAAGATTTTGTAATAACGGAAAAATATTTTTGTATATCGAATCTCTATATTGTAAATTGTGCGACTTAAATTTATAAGCTTTTTATGACGAGAATAAACAATAGAAAAAAAAATGTTTTTGTCGGTTTTCGATGTCGATTGTCTGCCACTGCGTTCATCATCTTCGACTGACCCACAACCATTTTTGAACCGCTCGTGCTACTGGTAAATGACTGTTTTCTTAAGAGAATCGTTGCTGAAACACTTTTCCAACATTTCCAACGTTCTCGCACCATTAAATCCGTTTTTTACGCAAAATTTAAAACAAGTTCGTTGTTGCAAATTTAAATCCATTTCTAAAATTGTAAAAAATCGCCAACACACACAGATATATATGTACATACTCTTGGCTACGCAACTATGTAACATAGTTATGTCAAGCTTTGACGCTAATATTTAGAGGGAATGTCAACAATAGATATACCAACTTAGCAAAAAAAAACAGAACTTAAATCGGAACAATGGGAGCGCCACACGGTGATGCTACCGGGAACTTTTTGATCAAGGTGGTAAAGCGGTGTTTACTTTCCTTCGCTGCATTTTTCTCATGTACGGCTTAATGAAGCTTGGTTTTAATGTCAACAGCTGCTGTTGCCAAGTTAGATAGTTTTCTTTTGTTGCGTTTCTCCCTCAAAAATGAACTTTGAATGTGTAGAGGACTGCGAGGCGTTTTGGTGTTTGGCCACCGGATCATCCGCATTTAAAACCAATTCATTGAGTGTAAGGGAAAATATTGGACCGAGAAGGGAATTTATTTCAGAGTTTCGATAGCGAATGAAATATTGCATGTGTACATAAATTAAAGTTTCGTTTAGTCAATGATTTTAATTGGAAGGGTAAGCTTTAATAATTTTTAATTCAAATACGATTAAAGGAAAACTCAAAATAAAGGAACAGGGACTGTGTATGCATAAGGAAATCAAAGCAAACAATCATTCAGCACTGCGAGAAAGGGGTACTTTGCGTCTATTTTTTTATTTTTGGTTGTAAATTTTTCTTTAATTCGTATCTACGGTTATTTTGTGGTTCTCTACAAATTTATGTTCAGTCTATCCTCGGACTCGTAAACTATATACTCAGAGTTTCGTTAAGTAAAAAATCTGGCGAGTTAACTCGCATTTAATTAATTTACTGACAATATGGATTTTTTTGGCATAAATTATGGTCATGAACCAATTTTGCTAAGTTTTTATAATTTTCTAAGTACTATGCGAGATAATGCTGTTCCCTATTGAAATGTTTTTTAAACCAAACAGGGTTAGTTTTGTCTATGTGAACATTCATCAAATCAAATGGTTTTAATTTTGTTGTGGAATGAATACTATTATTGTAAGTTAACATAACTTTATCTACGACTTCATCAATGGGTTTATAATTCTTATAATTTTATAATTCTTATAATACTTATGTATTTACTATTAAGCTCTTAGCCCGGAAATTGTATTTTGTAAATACTTTAAAAGTTGTCAACTGCTACTAGTTCTTGAATTTCGTGATAGGAAAAATGATGTTTTAAGCTTTTCATGAGAATTAAGCTGTTTCTAGCGGATAACAGGTAAGTTCTTGAGCTTATCTACAATGATTAAATAGTTAATGTATTTCAAATCAATTGAACTTTAAGTGCTCCTATCATATTTGTATATATATATATGCACTCAACATACCAGTAATTACGTGTTTTATACTATAGTAAGAAAATAGTGGATTATCTTCAGATGTTTCAGGTGTTTCCCTGTATCAATAAAATTCAGCCACATTTATGTAAAATTGTCAGAGAAAATTAAAACAAGAGAGTGCGTATGTTCCAGCAAAGTCGTCGTGGCCATTTACTGCCATCTTTGTCTTTGCCGACATTAAGGGCCAAGAACTATTCCCATCTTCTTATAATATTTTCCGAGATGATAATCACTCTCTTCATATGGTTAAAGATCCTGGTTTTATTCTCCATTCCGAGGTGTTCTACTTGCTGTTTACAATAGCTTTAAGTCATCTCTAATCGCCTTCACTTCTTCTTTCAAACTTGAATTTGTTTCAACTAAAACTACACTTCTACACTACTACACGTACCTGTACGATACGTATCTGTACATTTTCCCGGCTCAACCTATCAAATCCTACATTTTTGCTAATAAAGAGATTCACCAACTTATTAATCTAAGTGATTCCATAAACGATAAAGTTATTTTTGGTGACTTTAATCTGCCATCCATCCATCGGATGATGAAATCCAACGGATCTCTACTCATTGATCGTATAACAGACTCAAGCCCATCCCAATTAAGTGACGTCTCCAACTCCATCGGTAGGTACTACTGTAAAGGACATTTCTACTAACGATCTCTTTCGATAACTTTCACCCTCCTCTTTTTTTTCTCATTTTTCTATAACTCTTCACCATGGTCCACTTCTTCCTTACTCTTTCTTTTTACAACTTTCAATAAACTAGTTTTCGCAAAATTAATATCTATCTTAGCAAATCTTCTTTTGGTTTCACAAGCCTATCATTGACTTAATTTGTGTTAATTTCTTATAGTGAAATATTTAATTCTTCTATTTCTAATTACGTTCTCTTTTCTCTGCATAAAGCATCATCTACTTACCCTCTCTGATATAACAATAAGCTTCGCTCTTTACGAATCAAAATAAACAAATCATAACCCGTTTTTCTTCGCACTAATTCATGTTCTGGCTACTCTAACTATCTTGAAACCTTCCTGCAATTCCTCACGCCTTATAGCTGCCTCTTTCAGCGCTTTCTCGACACAGCGCAGGCTAATCTTATCAATGATCCTAAGACTTCTTATCAATTCGTCAACGGCAAAATAAAATCAGGCTGTTATCCCCTCTTTCTCTCGTTCGATAACATATCATTGACCGACCATCATACTATTGCCAACTACTTTTGCAAACAATCATATATCTCAAGTACCTTCTTAATTTGTCTATTGACCCTTATCTCTCCCAATCTTTTGGCCCTACCCTTATCGAAGAAAAGTTACAAAATCTTAATAATGAATTTTTACCTGGGCCAGACTTGCTCCCCACAATATTTCTGAAAAACCTTTCGCACCCACTTTCCTACCTATTTCACACAAATTAAATTCCTAAAAATTTGGAAGACCTCTTTCATTACCTCAGGCAAAAAAAAGGTTGCAAAGAATGAAGTAACTAACTACCGTCCCATTGCTTAGCTTTCTCACATACCTAAGAGGTTCGAAAATTCTAAGCCTTAAGTGCAAGTCACTTATATCATCCAGTCAGCGTGGTTTTCTGAAAGATAGATCAACTACTACAAACTTAGTTGAATTCGTATTCTTTACGCTTTCAGCCCTAGAAAATAGCAACGAAATCGAAGTAATTGCTACAGATTTTGCTGAGGCCTGTAATTTATATCAAAGTTATTTTTTGCTTGACTTTTGGACACTCTATTATATATTATGATTACGCGAGTCATAACTACACTCATAATGCTCGAACGCGTCATCGAAAATTGGGATTTCAGAACGGAACATGTTAGCTGCAGTTTCGGCCAACATTTGAAAGCAATATGATGATAAAGATTGCCCTATGAAGTAAAATTGTTTTTTTTTTTTTTTTTACCTCCACAAGAATAACCTTTTATATTGGTCGGGAAGCGATTACACGTTGCACACGTATGTATGTGTTTTAAATAGTTTCTATTTTTCAACACAGGAATCCTAAAAAATATTTTATATTTAACTTAAGGAAGGAAATAAGTTATATTAACGTAAATTGTTTTCATAATTTATATTTCACTCAAGAGGAATATTAATAGTCCTCTGAATACCGAGTTTTATATACAATATAATCATCCATTAGCATCTCAGTGAACTAACTATTTCTTTCAATGGATTATTTCCAGGGAAGACAGGAGTTAAATTAAAATTTTAGAGAATATTGTAAGAATTATACACGCTAATTATATTATGTACTTAAAATACATATTTAAATATGTATACTAAAGTAGGTATAAAACAAATATAAAAAATCGCATTTGCTTTGTGTTGAATATTATATTATATGTTTATAACTCAAACTATTTATTATTTTAGCAGATCTGATTCTACCTCTAATAAAATGTTCGTAATTTGTTTCAATTCTCATTGGTAATCAGCAAAAATAATTTAGTATGCACTACAGGTTCTGTGAGCGTAGCTTCATACAAATATATTTTATAAACATCAAGCGGCTTCCAAAACGATGTACAAAGAATTTTATTAAACAATTTTGTACATATTTAAGCTTTTGGGAAGAATAATGCAAAGAACTTCAACGCTCTCACAAAAAAGTTTGTTGATGAAAAGTTTGTCTAAATTTTCTCTACATGTCTTAAAGATAAATTACAGATAGAGAGTGGGTAAACCGTGTATCTGGCTATGTACATATTTCATTAGTAGTAGTAGAATACTCTACCAGGGTTTTACCAAGTACCGTATTCGAGTATAGCTACTGCGACTTCAGATTTGAGATAATATTTGCAAGTTTGATACTTTGTCATTATTATCCACTGTACTTATAAAGAAATATTTTTGGTGAGCTTAAATTCTTTTATTCCGTTGTCACACTTGCTCTGTGAAAACCTAAAGGTTTGTACGTCGAATATAAATACTGCTATAATAGAGTCACTCATCATCATTTCATCTGTTAGTTTGCTTTACACAACTTACTCCCAGCTATTGCTGAAGAAAAATGGTAAGTTGATTGCATAAAAAAGATATTTAAAAATCCAGTTGATTATGTCAATTAAAAACAATTTACGAACAAAAGCATTTAATCTTAAACACCAATGGCATAGAGTGTCCAAGTTTTCGTAAATGCATTTTTACATCAGTTCGTTACGGCATAGATAATTTGAGAAAATATATATATGTAGTATATACATAAGCATGCAACATAAACAATTAATTCAACATAAAGAAATTTCTAAAGTTTGAGTATAAACTATAAGAAAATATAGACGGAGAAATTATAAAACTCAATAGATTTTAACATTTTTTCACACTTTCATTTCCCCTTACAGATTCTGGAAGCTTTTATTATAGTGCAACTAATCGTTTGCAATGCAGACGTTTCTCATATTGATACAGATTTACAAGAAGATGGATACCACTACAGACAACCATCTTCGCCATTTTCATCCGATAACAAAATTGATGCAACATTAAACCGAGATGGGTTAGAATATGCTGCTGAAGATGCAACACCATTTCAACTGAGCCCTATATCAATAATGAGATCCCAAATAAAACCAGACTATTTACCACCAGTAGAAATTCAACGAGATCTTCAAACAATTCCTTTGAAAAATCCAGCACTGAGAGATAGAGAACAAACACTGCCATCTCAGCTAAACGACTCTTATCCGACAACATTTATTTCACAATCATCGCAAACGTTAGGACCAATCCGCTCACCCAAAACCGAGCCCACTCGGCAAAAAGGTTCCTTGCAACCATCCCTAAGGGAACAACAACCTGCAAAAAATCTTAGCTCTATACCAAACACATTAGCTGTCCCTGAAAGAGAATATCTGCCCCCGGATGAAAATGAAATAAATATAGGACAAGGACAGGGTCAGATTTATCCGGCTTCACAACCAGCTGTGATAAAAATTAAAACTTCATCTTCTTCTAATCCGGAAATGAAATATTTATCACCGACAATACAGTCAACACCTTCGGCAACAGAAATGGCTATCACTAAAAAGAAACCAACTATACAAAACGATGAAGTAGATTATATGGAAGCCAAGGCACCAAAACCATCTGCAAAACCCATGTTTATGACACCACAATATAAATACCCCGAAGAACAGTTACCTTTTTCAGGTCCAATTATGCAACCAACGAATTCGGCATTGGGACCAACTTCTCAAAGCCCATCGATTGAGCTAGTCAAACCAAGTCCTGCTCATGAGCTTGGCCCTGACGGATATAAATATAAAATACCTTCGCAATCGTTTAAATACTAAAATTATTATACCTGTTATTTCAATGATGAATTTTGTAAACCTTAAATATACTCATGTATATATTTATGTATTTATATTTAAATCCTGTACTATTTTTACCCTTTTCTACTAAAATACAATCATTTATTCTCTTAATCGTGTTTCGAGTATCATATGTTCTTGAACATTCGGTCTTTCTTCCACAATGAATAAATTGAATTGATTTGGATTTGCTTACCATCTACCATAGTTACTATAATATCAGAATATTAAAATATCTGCGTATGTAACAGAATATATTATTTGTCAATTCCGATATTACGTTGGGTCCTATCATTTTATGTAACATTGTTGAAATCACATAAATCATTACGTCATGCTTGTACCGATTAGTTTTCATTTGGTATACATACTTACTGTCTGTGCAGGTATGTATATCAAATTTATATAAATTTATATACCTATTGTATATAAATTTATAAATACTAGTTTATGAACATGCTTGCATACAGAGTACAGCAAAAGTCGTGCACAACAAACAGTGATCGCAGGACAGAACACATTATGTGACAGGCAAAGTTACCTAATTTTTCTATGTCATTTGACTATTTTATATGCAGATATATAATGCATGTCTATATGTAATTATATACGAGTATTATACTTACATGCTCGTATGTACGTAGATACAACGTAAGAGCTCTTGAAACTTGTAAAAACAAACAAAAACAAACCATAGTGGGAATGACCCCTTAGGTCACACCAATAACTTTCTGACCACGAAAATTATTATCAACCCAAAACATTGATACTATAAACATTGCTATCAAATCGAGTCGAAAAGATATATATTGTAGCTTTTGATAATATATAAAATCATAACTTTTTGCTTTAGAGCCTGAAAGTATGCAAAAAACTTTTCACTGCCTTTTTTCAGTGCATACTTATATGGTATGTATAAATGCATTTGTGATTTTGAAATTTGCTAATTCTTGAACAGCTCACATGATCTTGGGCCGATTTTTTTGTCTAATGCCAAATAATTTAAATCAGTACTGAAAAATGTCGAGCAATTTGTTTAATATATTTTATTTTTTCCTTAATCAGCGCGTTAGCACTCATAAGTTATATATAAAGAAATAAAAGACGTAACAATACAATATGTCACAGCCACGAGTCGCCCAAAATTGGACCTTCCGGATAGACCACTTCAGACGTAGTCATGTCCAACATTTACATGTTATCATTTTCAAGAAGTAAATGCCATAAACTGTGTTTTTAACCGATAATAAAAATTTTAAGTCTACTTTCAAATGTCTGTATTTTATTTTAAAATATAAATCAAACCTCACGATGAATCACCCTATACATACATATGGATACATACAGCCGAAGAGCAGGGTCATGAGCTCAGAAGTGTGTGAAGTAGCAAGTATTTCTTTTAAACAAACATAAAATGGGACCTAGACTAAAATGAGTTTTGTTTTTTGTAATTGATTAAAAAACGCCACCACCAATGGGTGGCCACAAATGCAAAAGTTGGCATTATAAGTTGGTAAACCGTTAAAATATGTTGGTTCCTAGTATATGTTTATATGGCTCAAATATAGGAGGGAGTTATTGACGTTTTTATTGAGCTTCATGAGGAAGAGGGAAAGCCGTCTTTTGACAGCTCTAAAAGTATTTTTTCTAAAATCTGGAAGAAGTGTGATCTGAACGTGATGTAAGCGTAGGAGGAATAATTTCTGAAACCACATATCATAAGGAGGTTCTTTCCAGAAAGTATCAGCCTAGCTAGTGAGAAAATTCCCGCCTCTTTGTTTGCACAGAACTCAGGTCTAAACATGGTGAGTTCATAAAGAGTCAATGGTCTTTGCTGTTAATGAAATCTCGATGAAATGCTTAAACGACCTAAAAAGTCATGTAGGTTACCGTTTCAGTAAGCTGAGGTTCATTATAAAGAGCTCCTACAAAACTTCAGCTACGTCCAAAACCAACAAAACAAGAGATCTAGTCGCAGCGGCTTTCCAACTGATTGCAAGGCATCGATGCGATTTCTCCTGGTCTTGTATAGGCGCACTCCCGCCAAATTATCAAGGTTTCCTTCATCAATGACGTTGTCTAATTAAAAGCGGGGCAGAGCAAAGTACTGGTCTTATCGTTACGGATTTCAAATAACACCTCCGAAGGTTGCTTTATTTTGACCAATTGGGTAGGCCCCTTGTGGTCCTCA
Source organism: Volucella inanis (assembly GCA_907269105.1). Lineage (NCBI taxonomy): Eukaryota > Metazoa > Arthropoda > Insecta > Diptera > Syrphidae > Volucella > Volucella inanis. The sequence goes on along the minus strand of OU026154.1, from coordinate 59,528,229 downwards.
GCCCCTTGTGGTCCTCGGCTCCTTGTGGTCCTCGGCCCCTTGTTGAGTAGTATAGTAGTAGTGGGTGCAGTGAGCCTAAAATCAGCAAGAAGTTTCAGATCGGCCTCCACTCATACCAAAGGTATAACTTGTGCTTCCAATACAAGTTCTGCTTTAGTATTATGCTATAGGTAAGCGATGGCAAGGTGTATACTTGCTCCCATAAATATATGGGCATCCCGTAAAATTAAATCTCGTTGACATGTGTTCACATGAACCCTAAGATACGTTCTGTTCTTGTATATAATCTGATCGAACTATGCCACCGTATCAATAAGCAACTCGTTCTTGGATATGACGCCTGTGCCCACAACAACATCTGGGATAGTAGCGATAAAAATAAAAGGGGTGAGTTACTTCTAAATTAAACTTTTAGCGAGAATATGCCTTATATCAATTCTGTAAGAGGGGAAATGACCTTACCATCTCATCTCCCATCCAAATTACTCGAAAAATACGCGATATCACGAAAAATGTTTCAGACAAAAGTCACAAGGTTCTAAAGGGGACATAAGATGGTGACCACGAGCTTGACCTTAAGCCCCACTTTCAAGGTCAACCGAAGGTCACTTTTGATTTTTTAATGGGAACCCCTATTTTTTTGAGAGATTCGTAATCTGCGTGAAAAATTACAATTCTTTTTCATGAAACACTTTTTTCAAAAATGCGTTCTTTTCCCGTCAGAGGACGCTATAAAATTTAAGACATCAAAATTACTCAAAAAGTACAAAATATCGCGAAAAATGTTTCAGACAAAAGTCACAAGGTTCTGAAGAGGACATAAGATGATGACCACGAGTTTGACCTTGAGACTCATTTTCAAGGTCAACCGAAGGTCACTTTTAATTTTTCAAATGATAATTCCTGATTTTCATTGCTCTTTTCATTGCTCAGTCGTATCTCAAGTTAAAAAACTCAGCCTGTATGTATCAAGAGTGAGTTCGCTTTGACGGCTTTATACCTCCAGAAGCGTTCCTCTACCTCGACATGAAAGGTCTGATCCAGGATAGATTAGCGGTGCCGTTATTCTTCCATGTCGCTTAAACAGCTGCGGATAGGCGACTTAACTACGATAGAGAAGTCGCACACGGTAGTGCGGAGCGTCTCTAGTTCAATAGGGCGGTAGGGAATCGCGACATGAGGGATGTTGCTCGAACAATTTTGGTGGCTTGTTGAAGGAACAGAATCTACGTCGTCAAATTCCTCTAGCACTAGTTAGCTTCGTAAAGGAGCAGGGTCAGCAGCCTAATTTTCTAGCCGTGGCCGACTTACATAGATTTAGGTAGGATTAGTATAGTTTTTATATATATATATATAAAAAACAAGAATACACAAAAAATTTTAAAACAACAAAGAGATGGGTAACCTTCGGGTAATTTCTTCTCACAAAAAAAATAATACCTAAATGATAAGATAATTTTAAGTAGCTTAAGTAGCCTAAGTAGATTAAGAATAGTGTTAAGGTAGTTTTAGTTTAAGTGTTAATTTACGCAGCCTTTTAAATATCCTCCACGAACTTATTGACTTCGTTTTCTATCTTAATGGAAGTCAGAAGTGGTACGCTTGGGACAATGTTTTCTTTGCAGTTTTTTTTTTTCTAAAGCCGTTCCAGTTCGTTTCCTTATTCGTCAATCTAGGTGCTCTACTGGTGAATGACCTGAGCAGAGGTTATAGCAATTTACAGTATTCGTGAGGTATATATTGTAGGTTCCCCTTCTGCAATAAAAATGTCGACAAAGTAAGGAATTTTATTTGTGTTGGTGGGCCAATATGTTCTTTTACCTGTCGAAAAGAAGTCCAAACCACGTTAAAGACCTGCATTGTACAGTAGACTGCCCTTCGTTGAGATGCATCTTGAGCCCCAATACGTATGTTTCGCGTTAAAGTCGCCACCGATAAAATTTTACCAAAGTGGGCAGAAGAACCGATCAAGGTCGTTAGTTGTCATCCTATATCTATATATCCTATATATCCTATATATATACAGGATGCTATATTGTAGTCTTAGTGATTTATTTTTACAGAAATTGAACTTATATGCATAGATTCGAGGTCTATTATCATATTCTCGGTGAGCTTAGTACAATCTTTGATATAAAGAGAGGATCCGCCTTTCGCCTTTTTCAACATGAACATGAATGAACTCATGAACTCACAAAAAAACTCATCTTAAGGTCTTTAGTTTACCAGGGAAGTTATGGATATGGAATTTCGGATCTGGATACGGATATATTATATCGGTTTCAGAATCGTAAAAGTAAAACACAAATACGTAAATGATTTGACTTTATTTCTAGGTTATCATTTGGTCATATTTAGTCATATAAGTAAATATTTTAGCTACTACTTAAAAATGCAAAAACAAATTTATAATAAATAAAAACAGCATTATTCGTCTTTTCTATTGTATTATTCAATATCTTTGTAGGAATAATTACAACATGTCAATCAGTTTCCTTCTTAAAAATTAAAAACTAAAATTGTGATTAAAAATTTGTGATTAAAAACTCGAATTGACATTGCACATATTTTCTGTAACAAAATATTTACTTAACTCTTACTTAATTATATATTAGTTTTAATGGTCAAAACTACAGATATTCGGAGTCGGTGACTGCAACTTTAAGAGCGTTAACTCCAATATTCGGTCGTAATTCTCGCCCTAGTAGACAGGCAATAACAGGTTTAGTGCAAACATTTGTGTCTACATATTCGTTCTGTGATGTTGCCGTGTCAGAGAGATAACGGGTTGGTCGAAGTGTCGAAAATATCGCTGCCGTTCAAACGTCCGTAGCAAACGATCCAAATCAGTCAATTCCACGGCGTTCTGAAGAATTGGTCATCGCTCAGACCACATTATGGCGTATTTTGCGTAAGGATCTTGGTTTACACCCACACAAGATCAAGCTGACTCAAGAATTGAAGCCGATGGACCATTTGAATCGACGTACGATCTCCGACTGGGTTCTGAAGAAGATGCGCAAAATCATCTTCAGTGACGAAGCTCATTTTTGGCTCAATAAGTTCGTCAATAAGCAAAATATGCGTTATTGGTCGGGTGAAAACCCACATGTGCCTCATGAATCACCACTTCATCCACAAAAAATAACTGTTTGGTGCGGTTTGCATGCCGGCGGCGTTATTGAGCCATATTTTTTCGTCGACGATAACGATCGTCACGTTACTGTGAATGGTCAGCGTTATCGCACCATGAACACCGATTATTTTTGGCCCGAATTGGAAGATATGAACTTGGACGACATGTGGTTTCAACAGGATGGTGCCACAAGCCACATACCACACGCTACAGTCGATATATTGAAGAGTAAGTATAGTAAGCGTGTTATCTCAAGAAATGGGCCAGTCGATTGGCCACCTCGTTTGTGCGATTGAACGCCGTTTGACTATTTTTTGTGGGACTACGTTAAGTCATTGGTTTATGCCAACACGCCGACGACATTGGAAGAGCTCAGAGCCAACATTGAAAGTCGTTGAAAATTGGGTGCAGCCAATCGACCGCAGCAAACGTGCCCGCGGTCGTCATATGAACATAGTCGAGTTACATTCATAAATGTTTTGATTGTACTTCAAGCCAATAATAAAGGTTTTGAAATATCTCAAATGGTTTGCCTTTTATTTAAAAAAAAAGTTGTTAAGTCGTTATTAGAAAACCCTATACTTAACAAATTGTACTTAACAATTTTGCAGCTTTATCGCCAGAGAATCGATTTCTTAAGGGGTCGTAAAATAACCCAGCAGTACTGAAAAGCTGCTCACTCGGTAAACTTCCAGGAGGTGGAGAGAGGTATTGTCTAACTACATTAATAAATCTATGGTACTTGGTATACATTTTTCACGATAAAAGTGGATCTTCAATGAGTATTAACCTTTTATCTCTATTATTTTCATTTAGTAACATCTTTTTAGCAATAAATTGATTGTATGGTATACTTCATCACCACAATTTAAATGTTGTTCCTCGTCACTTAAGCTTAATATTTCAGCTAGGCAAGATTGAAGCTAGAGCTTGTTGATGGCATCGGCAGCTCATTCCGTGAACTCTTAGCTGAAGAAGGGCCTTCATCATGAGAAATATATATATATATATATATAGCCAAGTAATTAGAGAATCTCCGACTGTACTTTTCTCTGTTTTTAATATGTTTTTCAATGTATAAATTAATGATATCACCAATGCAATTGATGCAGTAGTGCTACTAAACTCTTTTGTAGATTTTTGCGATTGGCAATCAAAAAGTGTATTTCAATACACTTTTTCAAGGCGAGTCATTCCTCAGCAGTAAGAATTGATAAAGCCAGAATACAGTACTAAAGAGTCCTATAATTTTAATATTCTTTCCATCATATAATAAGTCAACCTCCATCTTTGAAAAAATAAAAAACTTGTCGAATAAAATTGTAAAAAAAATATTAATATAAAGTTTATACTCTTATAATAGGTGGGTCTATATTTTCGAAAAACAAAAAAAAAATTAAAAAATCTAGCCATGTAGAGCATTCCTGAATTATACGTAGTCTCGATCCCGATTCAGTTTCAATTCATGTTGAGCAACTAGAGAGCGATTGAAGTGAGTCGAAATGTTTTTGCATTTTATAATCGTTGGCAAGAGAAGTTCTTCGATTTCCATCGCTGACCGGACACCAAATTGCAGTTAATGAATAGTATAGTTTGCATCAGAGGAATTAGCCATATTCGTAGCTATTATTGGATTCTCTGTCTCGTAAAATGCAGTGAAATAATTTCGTGCTTACATAAGTCTCAATATTTCAAAATATTGCTTAAATTATGCGGTATAATTTCAGCTTGTGCTGACCTTCTAATTGTTTATACTTAAGTATTACAGTAATTCTTTCAAATTTATTCGTGATACGATGAGTAGTAAGACTCAGTAATGAAACCTTTGAACTGGGCTCCGACCAAACGTTTGTAGTATAAATGATATATTTTCAAATTGCTGTAGTAATCCCAAAACCTTTACTTTCATTTTATCGTAGATATCAACACAAAGTAAATTATTAAAATACTGCCGACCTCTTAGATGATAACATGGTAATGCTGCCTGCTTTAACCTTTGAAATCTCTCAAATTCCACAAAGTTAAATAGCAAGTTTTGTAATGCAATCATTTCAGCCATTAATTGATCAAATTATTTTTCTTTAGTATTACTATCGTCCCAGACATCTCTATCTTTTAAAGAATCCATTATTGGCAACTGTTTTTTACACTCTTGCAAATGTGCCTGCATTTGAAGTGTAATTATGGTTGATTATTCTTTTCCGGCAACAATAGCTCTTCATACGTATCACTGTGTTTTGATTTAAGATGAAATTTCAGCGAAGTCGTGTAACCTTCTTTCCGTGAAAAATTATTTTCACACAGTTTACATTTTGCGGAATCTGCATTGACTTCATTAAAAAATATCGAGTGGACGCATTTCGCTCAGATATAAACAATTTAGTAATACACTTTTACGCAACACTTTTTATCTAAGTAGGTACTCGTAAACTTGTAATTCTACAATGGCTTGTTATGAACAAGGTAAGGACACCCACACTCGTAGCGAACATTAGACAGTTGCTCGTTGATCATAAACTGTCCTCGCATACAAGAAATTTACACACTCAACATGTGCGTTCTCTTAAACAAAGATAATATGAAGTGCGCACAGGGATGTAGTTTATAAACGTTCATACTTGAGCTCGTGAGCAAAAATAAAAACAAACCCAGAAAAAACGAAAACCTGTCATAACATGTCTCTTTATCCGAAATTATTCGAAACTTTTATATCGGATTCAGTTACGGTTACGGATAGATTTTTATTTCGGACATCCGATAGTTACGGTAATGGTTACGGAACTCCATAACATCGCTATACTTTACTTTGCTTTGCTGACTTTATTAATCAAAGTTAAATTGTTTTATTATAAATACAATACGAAACAGATTATTAGGTGAAATTTTAATTTATTAATTTTTATACTAAAATTTATTGAAACTTAAAAATTTTATTGTAATTAAAACTAGGATTAGATACCCTATTATTTAAAGTAAAAAAAAGTTTATTGAATTGACTTTAGAATCTGCGAAAGACTGTTACGGCAAGTCAAAGCTGCGCTTGAAATGGTCGGCAACACCTAATTTGGATATTTTGAAAAGTGTAATCCATATAACAGAAGGTAATGAAGATATCCAGATGATGGAGAGCTTAAGTGTTGTGGAGAAAGAAGTGGAAACAGGTGATATTCAAAATAATGAACCAGTCAATGTTCCAGTAGAAGAACTGGAATTAGATAAGCCACTTAGTGAAGGTATTGCAGTCTTTGAGATTTTTGACGCTCCCTTGGAAAGATTATCAAAAGGTCATAAATCAACGCAGACGTCTTTCACGAAAGGGGAAGAGGCATTTTATTTGAAAAAGGAGTATGGAAATTAAAAAAAGGAATTGAAACTCTAAAAAAAGAAAAGTATTCGGAAGCTGTATATTTAGAAAAAAATAAAAATTATGTTACCTTAAGAATAGCAACCATTGAAGATCAAAGGAGGTACTCTAATGAATTAAAAAAAATTGTTTAAGCATATATATTATAGGGCCGAATTGATATTACTTTTTAGAACATCCAAAAAAACATTAACAAGGCTTACACAAAAATGGCCTTCTGGACCTGGATTCCATAAGACGTTATTTAATGCTTTAGAATTTAAGTTACAGATTTTTGTAGAAATTGCCCAGAATTGTGCAATATGTCTGGATGAAATTTCTTTGAAAACTCATCTCAACTCATCTGGATGATGTCATCGTTTTAATGTTTAGGGGTGTCACTCATTGTTACAAACAGTTGCTCGGGTATTATTTTGTCAATTGCGCTTGCCCAGCTAAGATAAAAATCGGATTTACATACATTAAAGAATTAATTGAAGTGAATACGAAACCAAGGCTTGTAATCTAAATAGATGTTCGATAGCCCTCATCTCTTAAAATCTGTTTGGCAAAATTTAATGAAATACGATGTTTTTGTTGATAACAAGGAAGATAGCAGTTTCAGCTGATATTTATACAATAACAAGTTTAGGTGCTGCATCTTCAACAACTATTACTACCGATATTATCAAAACTTTTTAAAAAAGTATATCTTTTCTACAAAATTCAATCAATATAACTAAACAAATATCAATAGAATATCCATCTCTTAATTGGAATTTTTATTGAAATTATAGAAGACGGTGTTAAGTTTCTTTTAACAAGAAATCTTAATCAAGATTTTTTTGGAAAATACGTTTGCTGTTTTACTCAACCAATGAGGAAGTAATAAGTTGCTGATTTTATTTCAATTCATGTATACTTTTAAAAGATTTTTTTCAGCAAAGTACATGGAGGATGTAACTGGAAACTGTGAGCCAACTGCAAACAAGGAACTTCCAGACATTCAAGTGTAAATGGAACCTCAAACAAAAAAAAAAGTAAATAAAATGTGGTTTACGCTTTCAAAACTAAACCTGATTTTAAAACTATTGACTTCGCAATCGAAAATGCATTTTATTATTTCGCAGTTGTGTCAATGGTTGAACCTAGTCGACATGAGAAACCGTTGACTTGATCGTTGGTGGAGACTTTTCGAGTAAATCCTGAATGTATTTTTTAGGCCACTGGATTGGAATTCCTCGGAACCCTGATGACCTTATTGAGAATTATTTCACTATAACATGTTCAACTTCGGGAGTATATTAAATGTTAGATCTGCCAAAGATTAGTCTCGTTGGACATCTGATTTAGTGATAGATGAAGTCTCACACCCTGGATCTACTAAAACTCTCAAGACTATATTACTTCCATCTAATTCTCAACAAATAATAAAACCCTCTTGTTCGTGTCGGCATGATAGCTGATGATGTTTTGCTTGAGGTGTGTGGTTAAAACTTGGAAGCGTTTGGGTTAACGGTGGAAATCTGATTATTTGTTATATGTAGGTAGATGATTGAGGAGCAAATTGCGTAGCTGAAGGAAGCTGTATGTGCCTTGGCCTATGCTGCACGCATTTCCTTTCTTGCGCTGCTTACAGAAATGGCAGCACCGGGACATCCTTATTTGAAGTGACTATATGTCAAGCAATTTTCTCACACCTTCACTCTGCGCACAATATACTTTTGAGGATCCACAAAAATTTGCAAAAACCGATCGCACTGACCGTTTTGACACGCTATTCGGATTAGCTATTGGAGTCTCTAAGATCTATTGCTTCTAGGGTACGAAAATAACACTCTAAAAATTCTACAAAATCATTCAATGATGGCAATTCCTTATTAGAACCTAGTTTCTCTTTTCACAGCGGCTTTGTATAATGATTAAAACTTTGCAAAATGATAAAAACTAAAATAACATCCCAACTAGGTATCTACTTACATAAATTCTTCAATGCATGAATTATGTCTTGCGAAGTATCCAGAATTCTCTTCATGTTTACCGATGAATCAGAGGTTATTGCAGGTTGATAAAAGTTTAAGCTGAGTATTAACCATCCATCTTGTATGCTCGTAGCGCTCCGTCAGGATCCTCCACGCTGGATCATAATTTTCTTGATCGACCGCTAAGTGTTGGAAAAGACGCTTTTCTTAAGCGCTTACCAACGACTTCAAATAATGATGCTTCTGGACATCGCTTAAAGATTGATTGTTATGAATTAAGGCCATAAACATGTCGTGAAACGACCTTCAAGTTTTATAACTGGTAGAAAAAGTTCGAAGTTTTGCTCTTTAGTATCTGCCGTTGACTAAGATGCCCTTGAATTATTTGTAGTAGATTTATTAACCGAATTTTAAAGCTCAAATCATCTCTACTGATGAGGCTCATTTTTGGCTCAATGGGTATGTTACAAGTATGTTACAAGTTCTAAAGATGATAAAACTATGGCTCTTGAATAATAGCTATGATGACATTTCTAACCTGCTTTGTGTTATCATCTAAATAATTCTCTCCCTTTATTATATTATATTAATATTAGTTTCTTGCAGTGTTTTCATTCCTATTACGCACATACTTTACTTTTTCTATATTTTTTGTTGTCAACTTACCAGTAAATGTCTCAATATGGTATATTTTATGACCCCAGTATCTTTGTTTTTATCTTTTTATTTATTTTTTTTTTATTAATTTTACATAACTCTCTGCTTTCGCCTCTAGTTCTTTCTGAAATATAGACTGCAGGTTCTCCTTTTATAATTCATATATTATATTCCATAATGTAACTTCAAAAACTACTTGTATTGTCATAATTTCAATAAGTATGTTTAACGAATAATAATAAAAAAAATATGGTTTAATAATTCAGATTACTAAGTTTTACCAGCAAATCATCATATAACCACACACCTCAAGCAAAACATCATCAGCTATCATGCCGACACGAACAAGAGGGTTTTATTATTTGTTGAGAATTAGATGGAAGTAATATAGTCTTGAGAGTTTTAGTAGATCCAGGGTGTGAGACTTCATCTATCACTAAATCAGATGTCCAACGAGAATAATCTTTGGCAGATCTAACATTTAATATACTCCCGAAGTTGAACATGTTATAGTGAAATAATTCTCAATAAGGTCATCAGGGTTCCGAGGAATTCCAATCCAGTGGCCTAAAAAATACATTCAGGATTTACTCGAAAAGTCTCCACCAACGATCAAGTCAACGGTTTCTCATGTCGACTAGGTTCAACCATTGACACAACTGCGAAATAATAAAATGCATTTTCGATTGCGAAGTCAATAGTTTTAAAATCAGGTTTAGTTTTGAAAGCGTAAACCACATTGTATTTACTTTTTTTTTTTTGTTTGAGGTTCCATTTACACTTGAATGTCTGGAAGTTCCTTGTTTGCAGTTGGCTCACAGTTTCCAGTTACATCCTCCATGTACTTTGCCGAAAAAAATCTTTTAAAAGTATACATGAATTGAAATAAAATCAGCAACTTATTACTTCCTCATTGGTTGAGTAAAACAGCAAACGTATTTTCCAAAAAAATCTTGATTAAGATTTCTTGTTAAAAGAAACTTAACACCGTCTTCTATAATTTCAATAAAAATTCCAATTAAGAGATAGATATTCTATTGATATTTGTTTAGTTATATTGATTGAATTTTGTAGAAAAGATATACTTTTTTAAAAAGTTTTGATAATATCGGTAGTAATAGTTGTTGAAGATGCAGCACCTAAACTTGTTAGAGTATAAATATCAGTTGAAACTGCTATCTTCCTTGTTATCAACAAAAACATCGTATTTCATTAAATTTTGCCAAACAGATTTTAAGAGATGAGGGCTATCGAACATCTATTTAGATTACAAGCCTTGGTTTCGTATTCACTTCAATTAATTCTTTAATGTATGTAAATCCGATTTTTATCTTAGCTGGGCAAGCGCAATTGACAAAATAATACCCGAGCAACTGTTTGTAACAATGGGTGACACCCCTAAACATTAAAACGATGACATCATCTAGATGAGTTGAGATGAGTTTTCAAAGAAATTTCATCCAGACATATTGCACAATTCTGGGCAATTTCTACAAAAATCTGTAACTTAAATTTTAAAGCATTAAATAACGTCTTATGGAATCCAGGTCCAGAAGGCCATTTTTGTGTAAGCCTTGTTAATGTTTTTTTGGATGTTCTAAAAAGTAATATCAATTCGGCCCTATAATATATATGCTTAAACAATTTTTTTTTAATTCATTAGATTACCTCCTTTGATCTTCAATGGTTGCTATTCTTAAGGTAACATAATTTTTTTTTTTTTCTAAATATACAGCTTCCGAATACTTTTCTTTTTTTAGAGTTTCAATTCCTTTTTTTAATTTCCATACTCCTTTTTCAAATAAAATGCCTCTTCCCTTTTCGTGAAAGATGTCTGCGTTGATTTATGACCTTTTGATAATCTTTCCAAGGGAGCGTCAAAAATCTCAAAGACTGCAATACCTTCACTAAGTGGCTTATCTAATTCCAGTTCTTCTACTGGAACATTGACTGGTTCATTATTTTGAATATCACCTGTTTCCACTTCTTTCTCCACAACACTTAAGCTCTCCATCATCTGGATATCTTCATTACCTTCTGTTATATGGATAACACTTTTCAAAATATCCAAATTAGGTGTTGCCGACCATTTCAAGCGCAGCTTTGACTTGCCGTAACAGTCTTTCGCAGATTCTAAAGTCCATTCAATAAACTTTTTTTTACTTTAAATAATAGGGTATCTAATCCTAGTTTTTAATTACAATAAAATTTTTAAGTTTCAATAAATTTTAGTATAAAAATTAATAAATTAAAATTTCACCTAATAATCTGTTTCGTATTGTATTTTTAATAAAACAATTTAACTTTGATTAATAAAGTCAGCAAAGCAAAGTAAAGTATAGCGATGTTATGGAGTTCCGTAACCTTTACCGAAACTATCGGATGTCCGAAATAAAAATCTATCCGTAACCGTAACTGAATTCGATATAAAAGTTTCGAATAATTTCGGATAAAGAGACATGTTATGACAGGTTTTCGTTTTTTCTGGGTTTGTTTTTATTTTTGCTCACGAGCTCAAGTATGAACGTTTATAAACTACATCCCTGTACGCACTTCATATTATCTTTGTTTAAGAGAACGCACATGTTGAGTGTGTAAATTTCTTGTATGCGAGGACAGTTTATGATCAACGAGCAACTGTCTAATGTTCGCTACGAGTGTGGGTGTCCTTACCTTGTTCATAACAAGCCATTGTAGAATTACAAGTTTACGAGTACCTACTTAGATAAAAAATGTTGCGTATATCTGAGCAAATACGTCCACTCGACATTTTTTAATGAAGTCAATGCAGATTCCGCAAAATGTAAACTGTGTGAAAAAAAACTTTTCACGGAAAGAAGGTTACACGACTTCGCTGAAATTTCATCTTAAATCAAAACACAGTGATACGTATGAAGAGCTATTGTTGCCGGAAAAGAATAATCATCCATAATTACAAAAACTTCAAATGCAGGCACCTTTGCAAAAGTGTAAAACACAGTTGCCAATAATGGATTCTTTAAAAGATAGAGATGTCTGGGACGATAGTAATACTAAAGAAAAATAATTTGATCAATTAATGGCTGAAATGATTGCATTACAAAACTTGCTATTTAACTTTGTGGAAGTTGAGAGATTTTAAAGGTTAAAGCAGGCAGCATTACCATGTTATCATCTAAGATGTCGGCAGTATTTTAATAATTTACTTTGTACTGATATCTACGATAAAATGAAAGTAAAGGTTTTGGGATTACTACAGCAACTTGAAAAGATATCATTTATACTACAAGCGTTTGGTCGGAGCCCAGTTCAAAGGTTTCATTACTGAGTCTTATAACTCATCGTATCACGAATAAATTTGAAAGAATTACTATACAACTTAAATATAAACAATTGGAAAGTCAGCACAAGCTGAAATTATAGCGCATAATTTAAACAATATTTTGAAATATTGAGACTTATGTAAGCACTGAATTATTTCACTGCATTTTACGAGACAGAGAATCCGATAATAGCTACGAATATGGCTAATTCCTCTGATGCAAACTATACTATTCATCAACTACAATTGGATGTCCGGTCAGCGATGGAAATTGAAGAACTTCTCTTGCCAACGATTATAAAATGCAAAAAAATGTCGACTCACTTCAATCACTCTCTAGTTGCTCAACATGAATTGAAACTGAATCGGGATCGGGACTACGTATAATTCAGGAATGTTCTACATGGCTAGATTTTTTAATTTTTTTTTTTTTTCTTCGAAAATATAGACCCACCTATTATAAGAGTATAGACTTTATATTAATGTTTTTTTTTACAATTTTATTCGACAATTTTTTTTATTTTTTCAAAGATGGAGGTTGACTTATTATATGATGGAAAGAACATTAAAATTATGAGACTCTTTAGTACTGTATTCTGGCTTTATCAATTCTTACTGCTGAGGAATGACTCGCCTTGAAAAAGTGTATTGAAATATTAAAGCCAATCGCAAAAATCTACAAAAGAGTTTAGTAGCGCTACTGCATCAACTGCATTAGTGATATCATTAATTTATACATTGAAAAACACTTTAAAAACAGAGAAAAGTACAGTCGGAGATTCTCTAGATACTTGGCTGTATATATATATATATATGTATATATATATGTATATATATATGTGTATATATATGTATATTTATGTATATGTATATATATGTATATATATATATATATATATGTATTGAATTATCTCTATTATTTTCGGCATTAGGCTTAAAGAAATGTATTGGCTTTTTGGAAGACATTCCAAACTAAGCTTATATAACAAACTGCTTTGTAACATATGTATTATACAAAAATTTCAGAACAAAGCGCTAAGAGCAATCATAATGCTCCATGGTATCTAAGGAATAGCGATATTCACAGTGACCTAGGATTTGCTACCGTAAAAGACGAAGTAGCAAGCTGTGCTTGAAATCTTCGTACTCGTCTCGTGCATCACTGCAACCCAGAAATAATCCGGACATAGAATAAGACCGTTCGACTTAGCGCCTTAAGGACAAACCGTATGAATTAACGGAAATATTAGGTGCCTTTGCTGGAAGGCTACCTTAAAAAACGTGAACATTTTACAGAAGATGGAACTACTTTTTAAGGAAACTCATTCGTAGTCTGGAAGAAAATAGTAGGTTTTTTGGTGAGTAGGATATTCGCACTACCATGAGCCCGTGTTTATGATGGGCGCTGCTATGCTACTGTGGGAGGCAGCAGTTGTATGCGCTAATGTGCTTGCTATGGTGATGTGATGGTGCTCTTATGAGCGCGTGAAATAAATAATGTTCGATTTGTATCGAAATAAAAAAAAACTTTACTTAAAAAAAATTAGAACTTAATTTTACTTACAAGGTAAGAATGCTATCTTAGGTCTACTTATACTCTATGAAATGCTTGCTCAGCTTTTTCTGCATTTTCACAGGTTTGCAAATGCAAGTGATCAGCGGAAAAAGTCTGGGAACATTTCTGTAACTTAATATCTACTTGGTTCTCATATCTTTCAGAATATTTTCGATATCTGAGTAAGCTGACTTATACATAACTTCTCCGTCCTTTACTTTAAAATTCTCCTGAATTTGGTTTTTTACTTTGACATTAACAGATTGCTGTATTTTGAAAGATATAAGAACTATGGTTACTAAAACAATTAAAATTATGACAAAGCTAACATTTAGTGTATATGAAACATTTTTATGGTATTGTAATTCTTTTATTTTATTGAGATTATTTTCATTTTCGAATATAATTTCATCTTAAGTTATTTTATCAGTAAAATTTGTAAAATTTTTGTACATTGGATAGTAAAATCGCTCTTGGAAGCTCTCTTATATGTTTGGCAAATAATGATCTAAAATTTCTATTTTACAATTATTAAAATGTATTAACACGTTTCCATTTACATTTAAATTTCTGTTGTCGCAATTTTGACTTATGTTTAAATTATTTGCATTCTTTATTAAAATGGTTTCTTCATCTATTAATATGATTTCAGTTTGGTTATTTCTAATTAATTTACAATTTTCTTGAAAAATACAATGTTTACTTATGCTTAATTCATTAAGATATTTAAATTCTTCATACTTATAATTGATTTTATTGTATTCTACTACCTTTTCTTTAGAACAATCGATTTCTTTTCCATTTTTGTTTGTAATCGGTACTATTATTTTTAGTGGAATCTGTTTAAATTCTTTTGGGATTTTTATTGCAAATATAAGAGTATCATTCTTATATTTAGTAATGCCTAATTTAATATTTTTCATTTTATTCAAATCTATATTGTATCTTTGTATCTCCTCATCTGTTAAGATGTTAGGATGAATTATTTCCTGTCTTGCCGATACTACATTATCTTGTATGTGCTCTATTTTTTCTTTTATTAGTTGTACTTTAAAAAGCTGATCAAAAAATAAATTCTGTTCAATTGTTCGACTGGATACATTGTTTAGTTGTCGCAAAATTATTTCCCTGTCTTTCTTAATAATATCTTTAAGTTGTCTAAATGTTCTGTTGAAACTTTTATTTATTACAATTTGTTGGTTTAAATTACTAATTGAATTGTGGTTATTGATTTCTATATTTTTAAGGTGGTTCTCAATGTCTATTCTATCTTCTTCGTCTAACGTACCGAAAAGCCACTTTGATGCTTTTCCTACAATGTTAATTAAACCTCTTCTCTTTCTATTATCTCTCGGAATAATTGTTTTTACTATATTTGTTAAATGTATAAGTTCTGTTTTATGTAGTTCTTTGTGTTGTACGTCAAGACTGTCAATATTTAATGCTATGTCATTTAATAAATTTATTATGTCTTGTGGTTTGATCATGTGAATGATAATGTCTGTCTTAACGACTATGTCGACGTCATTAAGTTTGATTTGAGTAAATCCTGTTTGTTCCTTTATGTCGTATATATGTAAGAGTCCGTTAGTTGGCATTATTAGTACGAGTAACAATGTCATCGTGAAGAGCTGAAAATTTTGGTTGTCGTTTAATATTAGTGGTATGAACATTTGCTAATTTGCTACGCTTAAATTTAGGTTGATGTTTATGCCTAACTGCCTTATAGTTTTTTATAAATTCTGTGGACCTCTCTTCAATGTAATCTTCGCGATTTTCGTTGGACTTTTTGATATTCCTTTCTTTTGTTGACCTTAAGTTTTGTCTTACCTTTTCAAGATCTATTCTTTTAGATTGAACTTCGCTTGGAG
Organism: Volucella inanis; assembly: GCA_907269105.1. Taxonomy (NCBI): domain Eukaryota; kingdom Metazoa; phylum Arthropoda; class Insecta; order Diptera; family Syrphidae; genus Volucella; species Volucella inanis. The sequence goes on along the minus strand of OU026154.1, from coordinate 59,512,384 downwards.
TTGTTTTTATTGTGGAATGTATTCTCTCATTATAGTTTCGTATGGCCTTTGTTATTAATCTTTTGATTGATATGTTTTGTTTATTTAATTTTAAAATTCTACATTTTTCTAATATGGTGTTATGAAATCGTTCTATGTCAGAATTTCCGGTGTGACTATTTGTTTTGGTAAAATGTATTTCTACATCTTCCTCTTGTAAGAATTCTTTGATGTGGATTGATTTGAACTCGTTATCAGCTATAATCTTTTTAGGTTTCCCTACTTTAGCGAAGTGATTCTCTAATTCCTCTACTATTGTAATATGATTCCTGTCTGAAAGATAGTACGCTAACCCAAATTTCGAAAACTTGTCGATAATTGTTAGAAAACTACACTTCATTATGACAAACGTATCTACATGAATTATTTCATTAAGATCTATTGCTGTTTCGGTTAATTGAAATTTTGTTTTTATTGGTTTTCTATCATATTTAACTTGTTGGCATATCTCACATTGGTTTATAACTATTTGAATTATTTCTTGTAATTTAGGTTTTGATATCTTGCGCTCTAAAAGAACATTTAACAAATTTAATTTGGCTATCGTCTGAAAACATTTCTCTTAACTTTTCCTGAACTACGTTATATTGATGGTCTGGTAATTCTGAAAAAATACCTATTTTTCCTTTTTTTTATAAAAGCTTTAAAGATATCGGTTAATCTATCAAAGTCATATTCTGCTATGTATATTATTCGTTTTCCATGAATGGTTTCAATTTCTTGGGTTTTGTTGTTAGTTAGAATTATTTGAGTTTTATATTTATTCACTATTTCTTCTTTGATTGGTATGTGGTCCATGAGTTCTTCGTCTGCTGAATGGATCGTCTCATCTGAATTATTGTCTTCCATATTAAATACAAAATCGGATATTGAGCCATTTTCATTACATTCAAGTGAAAAATTGTCTGTACTATGGGATTGTTCTTCTTCTTCCTTATTATGAGTAACGTCCTCGTTGGGTTTAATTCTACTCAGAAAATCCGCTACTCTGTTTTCTTTACCTTTCAAATATTCGATTTCAAATTGATATTTTCCTAGCTTTAAGAGCCATCTCTGATGTCTTGGAGAAAGATCCTTACCTTTGTATTTGGCATGCAAAAATTTAATCGGTTGGTGATCTGTACAAATCTTAAATTTATTCCCATAAAGATATGGTCTAAAGTAGTTTACAGACCACATAATTGCAAGAAATTCTTTGTCCGTGGCTGAATTATTTTTTTCGTGATTATTCAGGTTTCTCGACGCGAAGCATACAGGATGTCCCTCCTGAGATAAAACTGCTCCTATTGCATAATTAGAGGCGTCTGTTGTTAGACAAAATTTATTTTGAAAATTAGGATATTTTAAAATTGGATGACTGGTTATAAGAATTTTAAGTTTTTCAAAGGCTTCAATATAATTAGGGTCGTTTAGGTTAATTTTGCTATTTTTTTTTAGATATTTGGTAATAGGCTGTGCTATTTTACCATAGTTTTTAATAAATTTCCTGTAGTATCCTGTGATACCAAGAAAACTTTTTATTTCTTTTTGTGTTGTGGGTAGCTTTAACTTTTGGATTACCGATATTTTTTCGGGATTTGGTTTTAAACCTTCCTTTGTTAGGACGTGTCCTAAGAATTCTGTCTCTCTCTTCATAAAATTACACTTGTCGATTTGGATTTTTAATTGTTTTGATTTCAATACATTGAATATATCGGTTAATGATTAAATATGCTCTTTTAATGTTGTACTAAAAACTAGTATATCATCAAGGTATACCACACAGGTTTTATTTATGTAATCTCTCAGAATATCATTCATGAGTCTTTGGAATGTCGCTGGGGCATTCTTCAAACCGAATGGCATTCTGATGAACTCATATAAACCGTGAGGGGTGACAAAAGCTGTATATGGATGATTAATAAACTTTAAACTTTGGTTATTTAAGTTGATGGTTCTTTCATCTAGGTTTATTAAAGTGTTTAAGTTGTTTAATAGATCCGTACCAATTATAAATTGGTATGTTCTATTACAAAGTCTTTTTACTTTCCATCTTATTCGAGCATTAAAGGGGGCTCTTAATTCCTCAGGTACAGGTGTATGTACCTCAAATTGTATACTATCTTTACCAGTAACTGTTGTAAAATGTATTGGTTTAATAGGAATTTTAGTAAATTCATCTAGTCTATCGTCAATTATACTTAGAGTTGAACCGGTATCTACTAAAGCTAAATATTTGTTTCTATTAATGGTTAAATGAATTTGTGGTAGATCGTCCGAGGCTAATTCCAAAAAAATGAGCATTATTTACTTCCGAAGTGTATTCATCATTTTTGCTTTGTTTATAGTCACTGGGACTCGGTGGTTCTGTTCTTTGTTGAGAATCATTCTGTTGGTGGCGATATTGGCCCGAATGGTTGCTCAAATTGTCTAATTCTGGTGATTGCCTTTTTTTGTTATAAGTTTGCGATCTATTTTCCACATTCCCTATCTCCATGGGTTCAGGTCTATGTGAGTTTTGATTGTATTGTCGTCCCTGGTCTGAATTATAGTGTTGTCTAGATTGTCCTGAATTATGGTATTGTCGGTTTTGCCCTGAATTTCCCTGGTCTTGATAATAATTTATGATATCCTAAATTCCTAGTTCCCTGTTCTTGATTGTCATGTCTTCGACTACTATTTCTACTTTCTTGTTTTGGGTTATTGAATTTATTATGTTTTTGTTTCCTAAATTCATACCTAATGCATGAATCCTCAAATCGTCTTTTTCTCATAATTGAAATTATTTCACCTAAATCTGTTTTATCATATATTTTATCTAAAAGAACACCTTGTGTCATTTCTTTCACCGTATGTACTAGGAGACTTTCTACACTTGTTAAATCAATACTTTTATCTTCTTTATAATAAACCCTAAGCTCATCTGTTTTATATTTAATATTTTGAATTTCACTAGTTAATTCACTTACATTTGTAACTTTGAGATTGGTGATCCTTTTATATATTTCGGATGGCTCCACATCTTGTCTATATTGAAGTTTGAGTGTTCCCTTTATTAGTTCCCAATTATCCGGTTGTGGTAGATTTATGATTGTGTTTTTGGCTTCTCCTTGTATTTTTTCGTAAAAGATTGCCTTCACCATACATTTCTTTAAGTTTTCTTCTTCGACTCCTGATAAGTAGTACTCTACGCTACTTATGAATGAATTGATGGTAATTTCACCTTGTCCGGTGAACGTTGACATATGCTTTACTTCTCTTAATGCTTTCTCTGTATTTTCTCGAGATGCTGTTCTTGCTTGTAAAGCTTGGAATGCAGCGGCTAACTGTTCCAATTGTTGTTTTTTTTGTTGTAACTCGGCTGCTAATTCTTCCATGTTGGGTTCGTTTAATCCTCGTCATTTGTTGTTGTAAAATTTTGTTCTGTCTTTCCTCATAAGCAGATTCTTTTGCACTTTTTTTTTATCCTAGCTGGAGATTGTCCATAAACGGTAAAATGCCAATTAGAACACTGTGTTTTTTTCTTATTATTTTTTTTTCGATATTAATTCACTAGCGTTTAATCACTACTGTGTACTGGTTCGTTTATCACTGGATAATTCTTTTTAGAACTATCCTACCGACTGCGCCAAATAAATAATGTTCGATTTGTATCGAAATAAAAAAAAACTTTATTTAAAAAAAATTAGAACTTAATTTTACTTACAAGGTTAACAACGAACTGCCCTTAGAATGCTATCTTAGGTCTACTTATACTCTATGAAATGCTTGCTCAGCTTTTTCTGCATTCCTACAGGTTTGCAAATGCAAGTGATCAGCGGAAAAAGTCTGGGAACATTTCTGTAACTTAATATCTACTTGGTTCTCATATCTTTCAGAATATTTTCGATATCTGAGTAAGCTGACTTATACATAACTCGTGTTAATGGTGCCTATGAAGGTTTTTACCTACCCACGGGAAAAACCTATGTATTTACCCCGAATGGAAAACTTCCAATATATGGCATTTAACGACTATTATATTACGGTTTTTTTTTTTTCTTGCACAAAATGGTAGTTTTTAACTGTGTATTGAATGTTTATTTAAGAAAAACATGTACAATAGTATTATTCAAGGTATTGCCCATCTGAAGCTATGACTTTTTCCCATCTTTCTGGCAATTTGTGGATTCCATCCCAAAAGAATTGCGCCGGCTTGGCAGCCGAGAATGAATCAAGCCAATTTTTGATATTCTGCTCTGATGTGAACCGTATTTCAGTGAGGGCGTTCTGCATCGACCGGAACAAACGATAGTCAGAAGGGCCAAAGTCTGCGCTATAAGGTGGGTGGGGTAAGACTTCCCATCCAGTGTTTTCCAAAACGTGGGGCCGAGCGTTGTCATGATGAAAAATTATTGAATCGTGTCTGGTCGCATATTCCAGGCGTTTTTCTGCTACTGCTCTCTTCAAACGGATTAATTGTGTTCGGTAGCGTTGTTCGTTGATGGTTTCACCCGGTTTTAGCAGCTCATAATACAGCACACCCATCTGATCCCACCAAATACAGAGCATTACCTTCGTGCCATGGATATTTGGCTTTGCCTTTGATTTAGCTGGTTGGCCTGGTTTCACTTATGATTTTTTGCGCTTGAGGTTGTCGTTATGAATCCATTTTTCACCACCAGTAACAATCCGATGCAAAAATGACTTTCTTTTGTGGCGTTCCAGCAGCATTTCGGACATGCGAAACCACCTTTCGACGTCTCTCGGCTTGAGTTCATGTGGAACCCAATTTTCTTGCGTTTGAATATATCCAGCTGCTTTAAACGTTTAAACGCTGCTTGAGTGACACCCAAAGATTCTTCGAGCTCTTCTTGTGTTTGGCAACAATCTTCATAGAGTAATGCTTCCAGTTCTTCATCTTCTAACTTTTTTGGCTGCCCAGGACGTTCATCGTCTTCCAAGCCAAAATCACAACTTTTAAATACCACTTTTGGCACGTTCGCGCAGCTAGCGCATGTTCACCATAGACTTCCAAAAAAATACATGACTTTCGGTAGCAGTTTTCTTAGTATTAAAGTAATGAAGAAGTTCGGCATATTTGAGTGAAAAAAAATTATTGTTGTTTACGCTTCAAATGAATGACATATACTGAAATGACGTACAATGACAGTAGCTTTCCAACGCATGTTGCAATGGAATAATACAAGTTACGCCATCTCTTAGCAAACCGCACGAATTATTATTAAATTATAGACCCAATATGTGTTAGTTTTTCTCTTATTTATTTATTAAAATATATTGCTTGTAAAGATATTATATTTTTCCTAACTACATTTTAATAAATATAAAAACAGTAAATTTCTACTCTACCTCATGCAACGAATTCATGTTTCAGGAAACAATACTTTTATTGCCATCTCAACGCTGAATCCACATTTCAACAAAAAGTACTTGGTTTCAAAGCTAAGCAAGTTGGAATAAGAGAGAAACAGCAACTCCAGTCCTCTCAGCTTCAACCAAGAGTTAGCGAAATAATACCGCAACAACAAGCACAGAAACATCTGCTACAACAACAAAATGTATATTTTATATGCATAAAATTTATAAATACCGCCACATGAGCTAACAAAGAAACGGGCCCAATCACAGCGAAAAAGTAGACAACAGATATATATATCACAAAAACAACAACATCAGCAGCAATAACAACAGCAGCAGCAACAACAACAGCAAAAACAACAGCAAAAACAACTGCAGAAAAAAGGAACCTCCAATCATCACCCCTTTTCTGGAACTTAGTGGTTAACGAACTGCTGATATACCTGGAAAAGGGTAGCAGCAGGGTGTTTGCGTTTGTGGATGACATTGCTATAGCCGTCTCAGGAATACACCTACACACGATTAAAAGAGCTACTGCAGTATAATCTCAGCATATTACCAAGCTGGGCGGATCACTGTATACTGGGAATAAACCTCCATAAAACAAAATTCCGATTATAGACCCTCCCTCAATCAACGATACCAGCCTGATCTTCTCCGATACGGCAAAATATCTGGGTCTAGTTTTCGACAGGAACCTAAGCTGGAAAACTAACATTCAAGAAAGAGTAAAGAAAGCCTTAGTAGCTTTATTCTCTTGCAAAAAAGCCATCGGGAACACATAGGGCCTCCAACCTCGCATCACCCATTGGCTATACATATATCTCGGTCATAAGACCGATACTTACCTTCGGGATGGTTGTGTGATGGACGGCCTTGGACAAGCAGTGAAATGCATGTAGCTAAGTAAAGTCCAAAAAACAGCATGTCTGGTCATAAGCGGAGCCCTACTCACTACTCCCTCCGCTGCTCTGGACACTCTGTTTCACCTTACACCCCTCGATATTTATAGCAGTACAAGTAGCCGCCACCGCAGCTATTCGCCTTAAAGCGACTTTACAGTGGGAAAATAAACATTTTTGGCCAAGCAAATATTCTTAACGCACTAGGAATTATACCAGAAAACATCAACTGCACCATACCCAAAAAACGGTTTACAAGGGCCTCCATGTAAGCATTCCCTCCAGATCCTTGTGGGAGGAAAATGCCTTCCTGGTTGACAATTACACCGACGGTTGAAAGACTTTGAGTGGGGTTTGTGGTGGTGTTTTGGCCGATAAGCTTTTTCTTAGCCTCTCCTTCTGCCTCCCCAATCACTGTAGCGTATTCCAGCGGAAATTCTAGAAATAAAGGAAGCCCTATGCTGGCTGAGAAAAATGAAATATGGATATCCCCATCTTTTCCGATAGTCAGGCCGCTATCAAATCCCTGGACTCATGCTCTCTAAATTCCAGAACAGTCATGGACTGCCGATCATCTCTAATGGAGATGGCGAAGCAGTTTAACATTCACCTTTGTTGGGTGCCGCGGCATAGAGACATTCTAGGGAATTGTAGGGCTGACGAACTTGCCTATATTGGAACCACTATACCTATCACACCTGAAAAGGAAAACATAGGTATACCTATCGCTACGTGCAAACAAGAAATAAAGCTGGATGCTAATAAATAGAAGAACAAACCATAGATGGTCGGTTGAATCGACATACTTAGTGACCAAAAAATCTGGCTAAAGCTAAATCTGAATCGCTCTAGGAGTTTAATTCTTCTTAATAGAAAACATATTAGCGCCATTATAGGTGCCATCACTGGACACTGCCTCATAGGTAAACATGCAAGAAGGCTTGACATGTCATGTTTACTAATGACTTTTGCAGAAGCTGTATGGATGAGGAGGAAGAGGAGACAATCACTCACCTCCTCTGTACATGTCCAGTTCTCTCCCAAAACAAAAATCTCCACCTATGGGTCTTCTTCCACTATGACTTAAGTGACTTAAGCAACATAGACATTAAATATCTACTACACTTTATTAAGAATTCCAAATGGTTTCTGGGGTAGGAGGATCACAGATCCACGCGGCATCACAAGGGGCCAAAATGGCTAAGTGGGTTGATTTTTCAACAGCCACTTAAACCTAACCAAACCTAACCTAACCTCCAATTAACTCCTACAAAAACAACATTGAACGATACCATCGAGATATGTAAGCCGATCATAGGCTGTAATAAATTTTTTTTATCAAATCACTAAGTATAGATAGGTATGCGATCCACGTAATGAAGTGCTACCACGAAAATAAGAACCTGATAGGGGATTGGACGACGGAGCTCTTCTCCAGCAAGCAGCTGCATCTCTTTGCACTGCTTACAGAGATGGATTACGATGAGCTCAAATTCGTGGGGGTTAAGCCATTCGGCCCATATAGAGTTAAAGAAAGAAAAGCAGAAGCTATCATTTTTTCTGGTTCACCTAACCACCAGTTCAGTTTCAGTTTTAAATGCATTTTATTATCTTAATCATTAACCCTTACATACTAACAAAAAATGATTAAATGCTAGCTTAAAATTACTTAACAATCTTATACTAACTTACTGGCCCCACACAGGCACTCTAAGCTACTCTAAATTCTTATATCTATGTCTTTCAACTTTATTTACATTTTACTTCGGAATATTTATTTTCTATACTTAAGGCCAAGAAAAAAGTTTTTGACAAAAACTTTGCATATGGACTTAATTTTTTATAAAAACTTAATATCTAACTTAAAATAAACCTTAGTCTACCTAACCTACATACACAATACACACACATAGATATTATACACAATTATATATTTCTTAAATGCTAACCTAAACCTATGTAAGCTGGTCATCGCTATTCACAGAGCAAATAGATTGGTCAGCTCAGCCTCGTTAGAGAGGCTGGTCCGTAATTGAAGGAAACCACGACAACCACCAGAAATGCTGGTGCTGCCGAACGACATCCCGCTTATCGCGATTCCCCACCGCCCTACTGAACCGCACTTCTATGTTCGACGTCTCAGTTGCAGTTAAGTCGCCTGTCCCCAGCTGTCCGAGCGACATGGAGGATTAACGGAACCGCTGATCTATCTTGGATCAACCCTATCTGATCTAAGTAGAGGAATGCTTCCGGTGGAACGAAGCCGTCAGAGCGCACACTCTGGTGGTAAAAGTAATTGGGGTAGTAAGCCCCAGATATCAGGTTGTTCGTCGAGGTCATTGCTCTTGCAATGTGCCTTCGAGTCAGCTTAATTACGAAGTTGTCCACTCGTATTAGGTTAGCCCTGTTATAAAGGACCTCATTAGGATAAAATTTCTTGTACTCCGACTCTGGTGTTCTGTACAAGCGAAGACAAGCCCTAAGGCAAGGACCTCTCAAACACCCGAATCCTTTCCATTAAGCTTGCTCGTACATTGAACCACACGGGACACTCAAATACCAGCATGGACCTGATAAGGGCTGCTATAAAACAGTCTCTTTGTAAGGGCAAAAGCGCCTTTAGCTCTGGCCAGAGCAGCATCTACGTTTTTGTCAAAATACAGAAACCGATCCCTAGAGGCTCTAGACAACGGCATCCTAAAGAGAATGGTTTCCGACTTCAGAAAGTTGATCTTCAACTTCCAGTCGTCGTAATATTGTTTAATTTTATCGAAGTCACGTTACAAGAGTATGTTTATGACCTCAATCTTTGGACCTGATCTGTATGCGATTAAGTCGTCTGCGTACGCTATGGCATGGTGAAGTAAACCTATCAAATCACTTGTGTAAATGTTGAAAAGAATCTGCGAATTAACCGCACCTTTTTGGAGACCGTTTTTAATATGGAAAGTTCCAGTAGAAGTCACATCGCCATTCTTCACGATGAACTGTCTATCTGTGATTATATTGAAAAGAATATACAGCAATGGTCTGCTAATGCCCAACCATACGGTATCGAAGGCTTTCTCCAAGTCAATCAGGCAGGCACCAGCACATTGTTTCTTGGCTTTGTTCCATTGGATATCGGAAACCAGTTTAGACGCGGCGTGAATAACATCATGCCCCGCCTTGAAACCGAATTGATTATCCGGAACTATATTTTTGTCCTCAACCCACTTAGTCAGAACCCTATTGATAACCTTCTCGAAAACCTTGCTGCTGTTTGGAAGGAGACTGATCGACCGGAGATTCGCCGGATTGGAAGTGCCTTTATCCCTTTTGGGGATGGGATGTACCACCGCAGTTTTCCAATGCGTCGGATAATGTGCATTATTCATTGCATTGTTAAACAGGGTGGTATAAATGTCCACCGCTTCTAGAGGGAGATGTCGAAGCACAATGTTCGGTATATCATCGATTCCCACAGATTTCTTACTTCTGAATGTGTCGAAGATCGTTTAGAGCTCTTCCTTCGAAATGAACGGGGGAAGTTCCCTTCATTGGCGATTTGCCATATTCTCGTCCCGAGTTCACTATTTCGTTTCGAAGGCAGAAATTGTGCACAAGGACTCGATTTTCCAAGTCGTGGTTAAGGCCAATGATATCATTCGCCCTATATACTTCCTTAAAAGTCGCTCCTGTAGCCTCAACTTTCTCCTGCGGATCCTCGATCACAAAGAAGTTGTCATCATCCACAGCCCCATTTGGATCTATGCCTGCTGCCAAAAGTATGTTTTCGTTGTTTGTCGTTCGGGCGATTTTGAGACATGAAAGATCGTTTCGATCTTTCCTCCGAAATATTTTATTTATTTGCGGGAACGTATTCGGTTTGCTGGTATTTACAGCCTGAAATTTATTGTTCCAATATAAACTTACAGAAGCCCTGTAATTTTCTTTTATTAATGTTTGGAGGTTTTTGATCGAAAACTTTAATGTCATAATCTGCGGGTTATATCTGTCAGTAAACTGTTTGTACAAGGTTTTTAATCTTGTCAGCAGTCTACTTTTATGTCGGTGCAGTGCGTCTATAGTTGAATTGCGGAACAAGTCTTCGTTGTCAGTATGTTGATACCGAGGTATTGTTTTGTCCATTGTTTGTTTGATTGTCTCGTCCATTACTTTTAGATGATGTTGGTAAAGCGAATTCGAGGAGAGTGCTCTTGTCAGTGTCATCCAGTTCCGCATTTTCGTTTGGAACGGTTATTTCGGTACTGAGTCGCTGTCATACACAAAAGTGTATAGACAGTTTATAGTTTGTTGGTTCGTACCTGTCAGTTGAATTCGTGAGTCGAACAACAGTAGATCCAAATAGGAACCGTGTCTAGGAAACGACGGACTGTCCGTCGCCTTAAGGCCGAGTCTATACATCACACTGTGCTGAACCCACCAATTGAGTAGTAGGTTCCCTCTAGTGCTTGGTGTATTATTTCCCCAATCTCTGTGCTTGGCGTTGAAATCTCCGCCGATAATAAAGTAGTTTTCTTCCAATTGAAGTCTCAGCAATCGAAAAAGTGTCTCGAGCTCTGAGATGAATAATGTGGATTGAGTAGCCTCAGGTGCATAGACATACACCATGTTCAGCTGCTTTCCACTTCGAAAAGGGATATAGATGATGCATGCCTCCAGCACCTAAAACCTACGTACTACACGACTGTATACTCTATTACAACGCAGTTCTTTTCTAACAAAGATTGCAACCCCTCCTCCTTGAATGGAGTTGGGTCGATTTCTTCGTATGATTTTATATTTTCTGTGCCTCATTTTGTGTTTTTTGGATAGCTTAGTTTCGCTAACCAAAAGCACATCTGGGACTTGGTCTTTAAGCAACTTAAATAATGAGGCTCTTCGCTCAATCCTAATCAGTGAATTAACATTCACTGCAAGGATCTTCAGGGTTTGCTCCGCCATGTTCGTGCCCATTACGACTGGAGGTGCGTTAGGCCCGGCAGCAGCGCGTATATTTGATCTACCCGCTTTGCCTGTTCCTGTATTTGACGCTGAAGCTGAGCCATTTGCCCTTGAATAGAGAGCAAAATAGCCAGCATGTCAGGTACAGGTTCCCGTGCTATAGGCGCTGGGGCCTGAGAAGCAGCCTTCTGTTGATGTACCACACTTCCCTTACCTGCCGCCATTTTGGGCGTAGGTGACTTGGGGACGGCTGGTGTTTGTATACGCAAAGGTGGTCGTTTAACTTCCATCTTCTGCTGCCGAGCCAGGTTTACTGTTTTCATGTACTGGAATTTGGGACAACCCCGATAGTTTGCGGTGTGCCCCGTGTTCCTACTTAAAACGCAAGAGAGTTGGCTTTTTTCCGACGCTCCATCCTTACCTAAAGTGCAATCGTTTGAATTGTGGTTTTTTCCACACTTCACGCATCGAGGCTGCATTTCGCAGTTCGACGCAGAATGCCCGAACCTTTGGCAGCGAACACAATGTTAAAATTTTTCGCTCCTCTTTAATTTTCCCAGTGTACAATCTGGTAGTCTAGGACTATGGTTCTCATTAGACCATCCAGTTTGCTGTCGGGACTTAGCTGGACCAGGAAAACGGTAATTTCCGATTCTCCCTTTGGGCTCTAGCCCACTGCCCTTTTAGCAGTGCAAGGAGTTCCTCAGGATCAATCGACGGCTCTAACCCCCTCAGTAGCATTGCCTGCAGCTTCACCCCTTCGGGGTGTAGGAGAAGAACTCCGTCGTCGAATCCCTCAATAAACTTTTAATTTTTGTGCCTATCTAAGCTAAGTCTTTTAATATAAAAATTATTTCCTATGGCCGACTTACATAGTTCTTTAGTTTCCTTTAGTTCCATCTTAAAGGTATTAATAGGTGAAACCCTTTATTGTTTTTGCTGTTGTTGTTGTTGCCGCTGCTGTTGTTTTTGCTGCTGCTGTTTTTGTTTCTGCTGTTGTTGTTGCTGCTGCTTTTGCTGTTGCCGTTGTTGTGGCTGCTCTTGTTGTTGTTGCTGGTGTTTCGTAAGTTTTTGTTGGTGTTTTAGCACTTGTGCTATTGTATTTGCTTGCTGTTGCTTTTGATTAGTGCGAGCTGGTTGAGTCAGATGTTGCTGTTGGGATTGCTCTTGTTCTTTCCTATTTCTTCTTACCATTTGTTTTTCATTAATGGCCAGTACTTTTTGCTGCAGCATTTGGATGCTACTGCTTATTGACTCCATTTCTTCCTCTTCGTCTTCCGATTCGGTTGTCGCCAGGGAAGTGAAGCTGTTTTCTCTCGGATGATGGAGTACATCTGAGACAAATGGGTTGTCTTCAGTTACTTGCTCGGGTAGTTTCATTGCGTTGGTAGGGTGGGACGTTGTACCAAGCTAGAAGTTGGTCTTATTTTTCTCTTTCGCTTTATTTTTGGTTCTGCCCCTGCTCGTGTTTGGCTTGAACCACTTGAAATATAGCCTGTTCTCTCCGCTGATCTCGCTATTTTCATAGAGGACCGCTCTCTGCAATCCATCGCGTGATTTATTTATTATTCTCCTTTTTTTTTTAAATAAGAGAAAAAAAAAAACTAGACTAGGCCGACCCCTATTTGAACCCGCACCTTTGTCGTCTCAAGCGGACACACTGTCACTGTGCTAACCGAATTTAATGTAGGATTGGTCAAATGATTGAGTTAATGACAATAAAAAACTTTTTAATAACTAGCCGAAACACGTTTAATCTCCGCGGAGGTCTATGAACGACTGTTAATTCATATGCATAGTGGGTTCTTGTTCTTCTCAAATAAAAGTCGTTCACTCCGAATAAAAATACAATTTATTAATTTATCTTTAAGTAACGATTGCGCACTGCATAAAAAAAACAAGAAACACGTTTTGTGCTGTTGAAGGTTGAAGGATGACTCGCTTGGTTGTTCTCTTTCTGTTCTCGTTTCATTCGCATTTTTCGTAGTGTGTGTTTATACGGTATGTTGTTAGAGTTCGTATGTTACGTACCGTAAGTCTGTCCGTTACAATCCCACATCCGGCTGTCCTGACATTTCATTCGATCCGAATGAAGGAGTCCACCTTTTCATGTTCTCGGCTATGGTGTTCGTTTTCATTGGCCCATCATGGTCGCCAATTTTATGTACCTCATACCTTCCGTGCTTCAAACGTTTTAACACTTTGTACGGCCCCAAATACTTCGGCCGCAGTTTCATCCCCGTTGCGAACTGAGTGCGCTTGATGGCGACTAACTCGTTCTCGGCGTACATCTCTTTCGGCTTTCTATTTTTATTGAAGTTCTTCTGGTTCTCGCATTGAATGACTGCGATGTTCTCTCGAGCCTCTTGTCGTATGGAATCACGTTCTGCATCTAATTCCTTGACCGATGTGTCTTTCAACCGCTCACGGAGGTCGGGGTAATCAGGAAAACGCATCTCCAATAATATCTTGAATGGGCTGAACCTTGTTCTTCTGGACGGCGAATTGTTGATCAGCTGCTGCACTCGTTCCACACGCTCATACCAATTTTTCGGGCTCCCGATGCACGTTTTCGCCAACATCGACACTACGATCATACATTTTCTCTCCACTTGCCCGTTACCTCGCCGAACTCCCGTTGCGATCAATAAATGCTGGATGTTCCCTTCACGACAGTAGTCTTCAAACGCAGTTGACGTAAAAGCCGTACCTCTATCCGATATGATTCGTCTTGGGTTACCGAACCTTGTGGCTTGCTTCCTCAATCGATCCAATACCTCTGTCGTTCCCGTACTTTTCGTTGGATAGAGCCAAACGAATTTGGAGAACGCATCCACTATTACAAGGATATGGTTGTACTGCTTGTGAGTCTGCTCTATTTGTCGCACATGATTGATATGGTACGTCACCAACACTTTGTCTTCCTTGTCAATAGGTTTCAGGTATCCTTCTCTTTTACCTGCCTTAGACTCCGTGATGATGCACTTGACGCACCCTTTGACGACCTCGCTGTCTTTCACGGTCAGTTCTGGGATAAGGAACGTTTTCTCCACCAAATTTTAGGTTTTCTTAACGGAAAAATGCCCTTGCTGGTGCGCGATACCTATTATCTCCTTCTCCGTCGCCGTCGGAACCACTACCAACTCGTTGACTGGGTCTTCATACAGAATCCCTGCTTTCAAGAAGAAATCTTCATAGTACTCCTTTTCCAGTATCGTCCGCACTACTCTTATCCAGGAGTCTTTGAGCTGCGCTTCCCTCAACCGGTGATTGAGAGAGTCCTCTATCATAAGGCAAGACACTCTACTCAAAGAATCTACATGCTTCATCCTACTTCCGGAGCGATGTTCGATTTCATAATGCAAATCTTGGAGGAACATGGCCCATCTTGCCATTCTTACTGGTAAATCTTGTTTCTTCATTGTCATTGCGAAAGCGTTACAGTCGGTGACGATATTAAATCTGGTTCCTAAAACGAATACACTCCACTTCTTAAGAGCTTTGATGATCGCTAATAATTCAAGCTCATACGAATGATATTGCTGCTCGACTGCCGAGGTCTTCCGACTCATGTATTGAATTGGATGTAGTTGTTGATCTTCCATATCCTTCTTGAGCAAAATTGCTCCATATCCATATCTACTGGAGTCTGTGTGGATCTCTGTAGTCGCATTGGGGTTAAACAGATTCAGAACTGGCGCCTTGGTCAGAGCGGATTTAAGTTGTTGGAAAGTGGCCGCTTGTTCAGCTCCCCACTCGAACTCAGCATTCTTACGTAGTAGATCGGATAAAGGCTTAGCAACGGCAGCGAACCCTTCGAAGAACTTCCTAAAATACGAGGTCAAGCCTAAAAAACGTTGTAGCGCCTTCTTATCTTGGGGTATCTGGAAATCCCTTATCGCCCTCGACTTCTCTACTGATGGGAGTATGCCTCCGTCCTCAGGAATTGGCATTTCTTCCACTTAATCTTCAGCCCGTGCTCGGTGGCTACTCTCAGGACCAATTGTAATTTGTATTTTGCTAAATACTGCGGGTGAATTGGTGATGCCAAACGGGACGACTAAAAACTCATACTGTCCTTCTTGTGTTACGAACGACGTATACTTCCGAGAGCTCTGTGCTACTGGAACATGGAAGAAACCGTTGGCCAGGTCCAAAGTGGTAAACACCTTCGCTCCCTGCAACCTCTTCAAGACATCGTCGATTTGCACCATTGGGAAATTATCCCTCACGATCTTCTCGTTCAGTTTCCGGTAATCGCAGCATAGTCGCTTAGTTCCATCCTTCTTCGACACAAGCACAATCGGTGATGCATACTCGGATGTACTTGGTTTTATGATTCTTTCCTCTAACCACCGGTTGACTTGGTCTCGTACCCACTGTTGATCTGCATACGGCATACGTCTGGGTCTCTGGAAAAACAGGAATCCCATCAGTCAGAACCAATTTCATCTCGACCGGTGAATTGTTATTCTTAGCTGGGGTGTATTCCGTTATCAGCACTTCCAAAACTCTTTCTTCCTCTGTGTTCAAGTGGTCTTAGTCGAACATTTCTCCACTCTCAAACACTCCTTCTTTCACCGTCAGACAGATGGATCGAAACTCTTCAGCCAACTCGGCTACTTCCTATTCACGATCCTCTTCGCAACTCTGTACTTTTGCAGCAGCAGTGTACTCCTGGCTTTTGCCCAACTCAGCGCCAACTGTATGCTCTGCGACGACGCTATGGTCCAGCACTTCTGGTTAACGGTCAACACTTCCGCAACCAGCAGTGTACTCATGGCTTTTGCCCAACTAAGGACCAACTGTGTGCTCTACGACGGCGCTATGGTCCAGCACGTCTGTTTTACGGTCAACTCTTCCGCAACCAACAGTGTACTCATGGCTTTTGCCCAACTTAGAACCAATTATGTGCTCTGCGACTGCTTCGACTACTTCGCGCTTGTTCCCAAACTCTACGCCTTCGTCGGTAATCGACAAATCTACCTCAGCTAGGATTTCGTTCTCTATCACCACCGCATACTGCATGTCATTCTCTTTTACTACGTCGAATCTTAGTTTAAGTTCGACCCCATCCACTTGTAAATCTACCCAAAAAATACCTTGTGTCGTTACTTTTCCCGACCCTATACCTCGCAGATTCCTTTTCATTTTGTCTAGCTCTACAAACTGCATCAAGGCTAAACTGTCATATCTAAGCAGACACAAGTCGCTTCCGGTATCCAACAGTGCTGACAACGTGATACCACCCACCGTTATGTCTTTGAATATGCGGTTCATTACAATTGCTAGGCTAGCTCCAGCTTCAGGCTAAAAACCAGCTTCGTCATCCGATGATGCGGCATGAACGTTACTGTTTTCGTTCTTCACTTCCCTTTCTTCTTTGCATTCTCGTGCACGGTGACCTGGTTGTCAACACTTGAATCACTTGAAGGTGTAAGACGTGCATTCCCGAGCGATGTGGTTTGGCTTTCCACACTTAAAGCACTTTCTCGCCTTGGCTTCCGGCTATGTGACTGCTGCTAGTCGTTGACTCGATGGATTCCTGTGGCTCCCTCTCGAGCTTGATGACTGCGGATCGGGACCACGAATCTTCCCGTATATGTACAGCTGCTCCTTGATTGGTAAAGCACCGCCTTATTTTGACTGCTGTCTGGTACTCCCCTCACAAAGTAGTCGACCAAGCGCGTATAAGTATTCCTTGTATGACTCAGACGCCTGTTTTCTCCGATTACCTAACCTTTGATGTACATCTGCTGGCGACGATTGAACTCCGAACTCTTCAATGACTTCAACGATTTCCAATTTCGTATATTTGACTGCCCTCGGATGAACAACTTCGCAGTACCCTTTAACAATTGCTTCGCGTATACGAACTTCTGCAATTCGTTCCAATTGACGGTGACCGCATTCTCTTCGAACTCTTCCACCCACCTATTGACATCGGAGTAGCTGGTGCCATCGAATGGTGAAAGCGCGTCCTCGATGTCACGGAGCGTAAAGAAACTGCGTGTATTTGCGGCACCTGTCGATACGTAGGATTCAACGTCATCTTCTGTCTCTTCGCCGCGAGGTAAGCCGTAGTGTTCGAGGAGTCCCTTCTGTAGTATCGTTTTAAGTCCGTTCGTCGGTAGTTCTAGTTGCGTCAACGTTTCCCTCAACCCCTCAAACGTCAACCTCTAAATTCGCCTCCACTTCCATTATTCTCAAATAAATTATTAAATTCTAAGTTGCATAAACTAATTTAGCAAAAAAAAAAAAAAAAATTAAAGTATCAAAAAGAGAATTAAAATTACTTAAACTACTATTCTACAGCAGTGGCAACGCTGACAACTATGTATTACAAACCAATCTTATCAACTACACCCCTGCAGCTGCACCTAGATCAGTTATCTTCTTCTCCGTCGTGTAGGTATGCTGATTTCTGTTTTCTTTTTCCGTTGGAGCATGCAACAGGGATATGGTTAAACTCGTTTGCAGGCAGACACTTATTTTTTATTTTTTATTTTTTTACTGTTTTAAATTGGCCCGTACGACGCTTTATCGCCCTTTTGAGTTGATGCTCTTTTTCCACTGCCGCATCCACGTATAATTATTTTTTTTTTCTTTCTTTGTTTTTATTTAATTTGTTGTCTCTTTGTGGCAATTGTTTTTTTTTTTTTTATTGGCTCTCTTTTCCTTACACACACGGGGTTGATGTTTTTCACTGCTACGTCTAGGTTTTCTTTTGTTAACTCTTTTTTTTCACACACACGTGTTTGATGTCGCCGTTTTGTGCACATTTACGAGAATCAAGTGTTTGATTTCATCCTTTAATGAGTATTATATTTTATTAAATAATCCCGGGCGAGCCCCCACTTGTGGGTTCTTATTCTTCTCAAATAAAAGTCGTTCACTCCGAATAAAAATACAATTTATTAATTTATCTTTAAGTAACGGTTGCGCACTGCATAAAAAAACAAGAAACACGTCTTGTGCTGTTGACGGTTGAAGGATGACTCGCTTGGTTGTTCTCTTTCTGTTCTCATTTCGTTCGCATTGTTCGTAGTGTGTGTTTATACAGTATGTCGTTAGCGTTCGTATGTACCGTACCGTAAGTCTGTCCATTACAATCCTACCCATATATGTAGGAAATTCATTGTACGCGCATGTGTTTGTAGCTAGTCCTGTCATAAATTCTATTTTAAATATATAACGATATAAAAAAAATCTAGCAAATATTTAATATTAAATTTTTTTTTTTTTTTGTTAGTCCATAATATAATTTATTAAAAAAGTAGTGTCATTAAATGACTGCATTTTGTTTTAACACAAGCTTTCAAACAACAAGACCACGAAGCGATAGTGTCACGCACTGCATCTATGAATATTGGTGACGCCGTTGCTTTTAATGCTGTTCCGAGGGTTTCAAAATTTCTGTGAGGAGTCATGCAGACCATGCTCTCCAGTTCTGCGCACAAACAATTCAGGGATTAATTTCTGTAAAAAGGTTTTTCAAATGCAAAAATATTCATACATCATACTGCACAGTGACTGCTTATGAAATAACTATGTATATCGCAACCTTATATCCTTCATAATGAAATATGATCAATAAAAAGTGAGTGATACAAATAAGTATTTTTATGACATACGAGTATGTAATTCCTATTTTTCTGTTTGTTTTTTTTTTTTTTTTTTTTTGTGTTAAATTGTTTTCCTCTCGTACTTGACAAGTTTTGTTTGTGTCCGTTCAAGAGAGGCGGTTTGAATGGTTTTCAAATAATATAGCTGAAGGTAGGCAAACGCTGAAGGGAATAGGCAATCTAACTGGGGAAAATTCCGTCGGTAAGAAGGTGCCCGCTCAAAAGAGATGTCCGTTATGTTACACTGTACATTATGTTGATACTATTTATTGCAATCCGTTTTATCCGTTTATTATTTTGAAGGATTATGGAAAGCAGGGTTAAAGAGTGTAAAGCACTACTTGAAAAGGGTAGTCGGTAACGATACATTCGATATATTAAAGCAACTCACCAGGGTTTTGATGCAAATCGAAGTGTGTTTAAATTCGTGGCCTCTGTACCCTTGTGGGGTGTTTAGGGTAATTCTTTGCTAGATACTATGTGTAGGGTAAGATAGGGGTCGAAAAATGCGATTAAAATATAACACGTCTTTTTTTCTTGAAGTTACAGCAGAGAGTTAATTTATTCTTCTGGAAATTACATCCATTCTTCAATTAAAAGTGTCATACAATACATTCGGATTGCAATCATAGGCTTACGTTACCTTTGTTATGTTTACAATTAGGTTAAATGTTCAATTTGTTACACTTAGTTTAGTTTAAGCTTAATATAGTATAAATACAGTTTATTAATTATTCAAAATAAAATTATATTGAACATCCGCACATGCTCCCGCCTAGTGGACGATTTTCGTCCGCAAGTGTACTCAGTTACGTACCTCACTGTACCCAATTGCAGTTGTAGTATGTTGGCTGAGTGTGAGTGTGAGTTGACTATTTACATGTAAATGAGACAAAATCGTGCACGTTAAGAAAATTGTGGCTGAAATAAAACACGTCTTTTCTTTTTGAAGTTACAGCAAAGAGAGTTAATTTATTGTATCGGTAATTACATCCATTTTAAGCTTTAAATTGTCAGACAAAACATTCTTAGAACAATCATAGGCTTACGTTACGTTAATTAGTTTATTAGTACATTTCAGTTAAAATGTTACATTTGAACATTTAGTTTAGTTTAAGCTTAGTTTAAATAAAGTTTATTAGTTTTTTCAAAATAAATGATGTATATCCGAATATGCCCGGTGGACAATTTGAATGTACTTAGTTTTGTACCTTACTGTACCCAGGTGTGTGTGTTGTGTGAGCTTGAGTGTGTTGACTATCTCCATGTGAATGAGACAAAACCGTGTAAGTTAATAATATTGAACTTTACATGTAGGTGACAAGGATAGCGACATGATAAGACGGGCAAGAAAGGGAGATGAAACGTTTGTAAATTATTTTGTTTTGATCGTAAGCGTCTACCAAACGGTGGTGTTTTGTTTTCCTTTTTTTGTTTAAGTGATGCTAAATAATTAAAGGTAAGAGTTTTTTTATTTAATTTATTTATTAATGTTGGGGTGGGTTTCCGTTATGTGCATTAAGCAATTTTTTTTTCTGGTTTAAAATGGCCTAAAAAACATAACTTTAATATTTTTTTTTTGAGGAAATTAAACATTTTTTTTAGTTTTTATTTTTTTCTTATTATTAAATTTTAATTTTATTTTCTTAATAAAATTTTAATGTTTTTTGTTTTTAATCCACCCATGTTTATGCGACTCATACACTCGGGTTTTAAACCTGTTTTCTGAAATCTCCATAAACATGCACCACTGCTTGAAGCAACTTTTCAAGGGGATCTAACTTTTTTTCGCAATTTCTCTCCTCCACTGGTATTCAACTATCCAATCAGGGAAATTATTAGAATAGTAGTCATTATAAAATTGTCTCTTAACGACACGCCACTGAGATTTGATTCTTTGGTGTGTATGCCATCAGAACCAACAAAAGGGTTGTCAGGATCACTGTGGTTTACTTATTCATGAATGAACCCATGAGCCCAACAATCGTACGCCTTCTAGTAATCGGTGTGAACTAGAACTTCAGCACTGCGCTCGTCTTAGTATAGTTTAGTCTAGTTTAGTTTATTAGTTCAAAAACAACACTGTACATCAAGGTAAACTTATAATTAGTACAGGATATAAAATAACATAATATAACATTTAAAGAAAAGAATGCTTATTTAAAAATAAAGAAAACAATAAGAAAATACATGTAATAAATAAAAGAAAACAAAATTTTGAGTTTGTATAGTGTTTTCCAATAGGGACTTGACAACTTTGAATTTAATTTGTGAACGTACTCTTTCACTAATCATCAAACTGTCATTGTCAATTTATTCAGTAAACTCATCATTTTCATCATGGTAAAGTACACTAACGAGCTACGTTTTCCGATGGGGTTCTGGAGAAGATGCGCCAAGATGATGAATTTCATCGCAAAATCATCTTCAGTGACGGATCTCATTTTTGGCTCAATAGGTTCGTCAATAAGCAAAATATGCGTTATTGGTCGGGTGAAAACCCACATGTGCTTCATGAATCACCACTTCATCCACAAAAAAATAACTGTTTGGTGCGGTTTGCATGCCGGTGGCGTTATTGGGCCACCGTTACGTTACTATGAATGGTGAACGTTATCGCGCATTGATCACCCTTTATTTTTGGCCCGAATTGGAAGATATGGACTTGGACGACATGTGGTTTCAATAGGATTGTGCCACAAGCCACACAGCACACGCTACAATCGATTTATTGAAGAGTAAGTATGGTGGGCGCATTATCTCTAGACATGGGCCGCCTCGTTCGTGCGATTTAACGCCGCTTGACTATTTTCTGTGGGGCTACGTTAAGTCATTGGTTTATGTCAACACGCCGACGACGTCGGAAGAGCTCAGAGAAATGTGTGACCGAGTCGTTGAAAATTGGGTCCAACGAATCGAAAGCTGCAAACGTGCCCGCTGTGGCCATATAAACGAAGTCGAGTTCCATTCATAAATGTTTTGATTGTACTTCAAGCCAATAATAAAGTTTTTGAAATATCTCAAATGGTTTGCCTTTTATTTAAAAAAAAAGTTGGCAAGTCGTTATTAGAAAACCCTATATAAAATAAAAAAACAAACAACGACAAAACCCTTGTGACACGAACATAAGTAATCGAGTAGATAAGAAATAAAAAAAGAACAACTTACCCTTTAATTTAAATTAAACTCGACTTCATTAACTTGATTGGGAATGCATTGACTCGTTCTTGTTCGCCCAAACGAAATCTCTCCGTCCAGCTGTTTTTGCTGCGAAACCTCTACGGCCAGCTGTTTCAGCCGTTGGCTTAGTTGGCCTGGTCATTGAACTCTCCAATGATTTTCCGTCAATGCCGGCGAAAAAGAGTTCTCTAGCGCTCCGTGCGTATGTGACACACACACCAACATGAACTGCGTAGAATGCAGATCAGTGGGAGGCGCTTATGAAAACAAACATAGTATTTTTTTTATAATAAGTTTTGTCTTCGCCACTCCCACTGAATGCATGCTGGTTTTATGTTTTTTTTATTTACTTCCAATTTTGGCACGGGAATGCAGTGGTGGTTTGCCGTCGGCCTGTTGCATTTTGAGATCATCTATTTTGCCGATGGAAAAGGCATTGCTTTGCCTTGGAGCCGGGATGGTTTCATGTTTCTCTTGCAACATCCTGCCGGGCCACAGCAAAGACATTGACGTCGGGAAGTCATCTCAAGTCATATATTGTCGGCAGTTAAGGGTGATTTTTTTTTCTTCTATGACTGATGTATGTTGCGTGATGAATGATGAATTCTGCTGGTCGTAAGCTCCATGAAGTGTTGACGGGTAGGTGCATGAAAAGGGAAAAATGTAGATGTGGTGAATGGTGTGTGGCAATGATAGGTTGTAATTTTAAATTAGGAAAATTTCATTAAATTCATATAAGTTAAATATTTAATTTTATAAGTGTGTGGGGTTTTGTGAATGTACCTTTATTCACTTAACGCTTGAAGCTCGTAGTTGCAGTTTTAATTGTGACGACACGAATTTTTCCGTCAGTTCCAGGATGAG
This sequence comes from Volucella inanis, assembly GCA_907269105.1. Lineage (NCBI taxonomy): Eukaryota > Metazoa > Arthropoda > Insecta > Diptera > Syrphidae > Volucella > Volucella inanis. The sequence goes on along the minus strand of OU026154.1, from coordinate 59,489,487 downwards.
TAGTTTCAATTCGTCCAAGTCGCCACAGAGTTGATGGCGTTTGTGCATCAGGGCAGGATTACTAGCTGTCCTACCTTTATCTCCGTGTTTGCTGTAAGCCACTTCGGACGTTGTTGAAAACGAAACAAATGTTCTGTTTTCCATCGCTTAAAGAAGTTCTGCCGAATTTTTTGCATAAGTTGCCACCTGTCCAAGTAGTTTCCTTTGTTTCAGTTAGATCCTTTTCGGGTGCAGTATTTAGCGAGGCACCGATCAAAAAATGTCCTGGTGTCAGAATGGATAGGTCATCGGGATCTTCGCTTACTAGACAAAGTGGACGCGAATTGATACATGACTCAACTTGCGCTAATACCGTCGCGTAATATTCGAAGGTGAGAGTAAAGAGCCCAATGACTCGCTTAAGGTGATAGTTCATCGACTTGACACCTGCTTCCCACACCCCGCCAAAATGTGGAGCAGCAGGGGGATTAAAGTGCTAAATCGTTAAGATAGTCTGCATCTCTTTTGCGATATCCTCTGTCCATTGCCTTGTTATGTGCGCATTTTCTGACTCCAGGACTTTTGCAGCTCTATTGAAATTGGTTCTACAGTCGCTGTAAGGATGTTTGCAGATTCCACGGCGCGCTGTGAAACGCTTAAACGCTGCAAGAAATGCGGATGTCGTATAGTCACTTACCAGCTCGAGGTGCACGGCCGTTGTACAAAAGCATACAAAAAATCGCTATGTAGGCCTTCGTGATTTTGCTGCATCGGCCTTTCCAAGCCTTTAATTGCACAGGTCCTGCATAGTCGACACCGGATTTGTGAAATGGTGTCGGTAAATTACCCATTCGTTGCTGCATTTCTGTAGCCTTAAATCGATAGCATTTTAAGCACTTATGAATGCATTTTTTTTACATTCGTTTTAAGCTGCAGAATCCAGTACTGCGATCGAATTGTTGCCATCATTAATTGTTGCCCGCCGTGAAGAGAGGTGAATATTGAGGTGAATATCACGTACTATCAATGATGTAAAAAAATTGTGTGAAAGAACGATAGTTGGATGCCGCTTTGAATAGGGTAAATCGGCATTATCCAATCGGCCCCCTACTAGCAGGATTCCTTGTTCATCCATGATTGGCGAGAGTCGTGACAATTTACTTTTACATTTATTTACTTTACAATACCACCCTTTCTTACCTTTGTTATTTCGTCTGTAAACGCCTCTTGCAGTATGATGGAAATCAATCGCACTCGAGCGAAGGGAGGCATGATTTTTTTTGTATTTTGTAACGAAGATTGGTGAAAAGGCGAAGCCAATATGCGGCGTTTACAATTTGCTCTAAGTAAACGCTGTAATGATGAAAACCGAGTGAAGAATGTGTTGGTTTCAAAAGCCGTAAAGTGAACACAGAGCTGGAAAATGTTTTTGATGTGGTACCCAGATGCGATGAACTCGTTTTTGACTGTGGAAACTTTTGATATCGTTGTCTCAAGATCCGTGGCTTTAAGTTTGTATGGAGGATGAAGTCGCTCATCAAAGGCCTGGAAAAGCTTAGGCCCATACCACCATTGCTGATTTTCCAAGAGATCCGTTGGAAGCAGTCCTCCAGACGCGATATCTGCCGGGGTGTTCTTAGATGGCACGTAGTTCCAATAATGAGGATTTATGAGTTCCTGGATTTCTGACACCCTGTTGGCCACAAAGGTGGTTCTGGTGTATGGTGCCATTTCAATCCACGCGAGTGCAATTTGCGAATCACTCCAAGCAAATATTTTTGCAGATTGCAGCTCCATAGTCTTCACGGTATGCACCATTAAGTGTGCTAGCAATTGGGCTCCACACAACTCCAATCGTGCAAGAGATTTTGGTTTTAATGGTGCAACCCTAGTTTTGGAGACAAGTAGATTTGTTGCTGATTTCGCTCCTGTAGTTGACGTCATGAACACAACTGCCGCATATGCCTTCTCGGACGCATCGCACAACCCGTGGATTTCGAGTTGCGAATCGGTTTTCAGATTTACCAAGCGAGGAATCTCTATTGCGTATAGTGCAGTTAAGTCCATTTTTAACTTATGCCAATCTGAAACAATTGCTGATGGTAATTCGGCATCCCACGTTTCCTCTTCCTTCCAGATCTCCTGTAAAACTTTACCCACGACGATGCATAGCCGACTTATGTCCGACGGAACCGTTCGCTTTGTAATCTTTATTGAATCTGACAGATTGATTTTAAAAGAGAAGTTATCCTTTGCAGGGTGCCACTGAATGCCCAGAGTTTTTATCGCGTTTTCTTCATCGAATGAGAGTGGTACCGGTACCACTTTATGCTCCTCTAGAACGGATGACAACAACCTCTCACTGTTGCTTGCCCATTTCTGTAGTGGAAAGCCTCCCCATTTCAGCATTGTTTTAAGTTGTCGCAACATTTCTATGACTCCGTCTTCCGACTCTGTCCCGTGTTTAACGTCATCCACGTAAAAGTTTTCGGTGGCAATTTTAGATGCAAGATGGTAGTCGTCACGTTCATCAGAAGCAAGTTGTTGAAGAGTGCCCACAGCAAGGTATGGTGCGGCGGCCGTTCTGAACGTAACAGTATTAAGACGGTATGTCTTAATCTCTTCTTCATCATTCTCTCTCCACAGTATCAGTTGGTAGACCGAGTCTTCTGATGGGACCCAAATTTGCCTATACATCTCTCTGATGTCTGCTACAAACACAAATTTGTGTTTCCTAAATCGATCAAAGATATCGACTTGCAATCTCGGGCCTACATAAAGGTGGTCATTTAGTGACGTCCCATCCGAAGTTTTGCACAATGCGTCAAAAACAATTCGCATCTTCGTGGTGGAACTTGATTCCTTCATCACTGCGTGGTGCGAAATGAAGTAGTGAGCGCTTGTTATTGAAATGGGATATACCTCCGTCATATGCCCTAACTCCTTATAATCTTCAAAAACTCTTTTGTATTCCTCATAATACCTTACAAGCGCTGATCTGATCACATATTTACCATCATGTTGCCGCTGATGCGTTCTGCAGTAATGTGTCTCACACGCCTTTTTTTCTTATGATTGCATTTTTATTACTTCAACTTCTTCAAGCTCCCAAAATTTCTGCAACAAATTGTCCAAGGGTTTGTCTTTTGTGACATAGGGGTACCTGGTTCCCCTTTAATCATGCCATCAAGTAGAATTGATGAAAAAACATCGCTGCCAAGAAGAATGTCGATCTTGCTTGGTTTGTTTAACGTTGGATCGGCAAGTTCAATGTTTCGTATGTGACTCCATGTTGCACATGGAATGTTGTGAGTTGGTAGAAAAGCTGTTAGCTTTGGTAGAACTAAAGCGTTAAGCTGTAAGCTGAACCTTTCGCTCAGATTTGGAAAAATCCTGAGAGAAACCCTGTGTTTGGAGGTGGATGTGTTGGTTTTTCCCACGCCAAGTATGTTGACGAAAAACTTTTCTCTCTTCAGACCTAACATTTGAGTGGCAGCTTCAGAAATATAGGACTCCTCTGATCCAGGATCTAATAGCGCTCGCATCAGTAACGGTTGGCCATCGGTTGTAAAAACCTTGATGAGGGCTGCAGCCAGAAGAACATTTTGTGTGAAATTGTTTTCGGCTATACACGCGTTATGTGATGAAGCTGTTCGGTTTGAGGATGCTGGGGTTTCAAATTGTGCCGATTGTGGAGGTTGGCTGAGAGGGGGGACTGGGTGAGCATGTGATGAAGTTGACTCGTTCGCATGCATTGCATTACCTGACTCATTTAAGTGCAGTAACGAATGATGTCGTTGATGGCACGAAGCACACGTAAAAGTGCTTGTGCAATTATGCGTAAAGTGCGCATTTGAAAGACAGTTAAAACATAATTTTGCTTTCCTCACTATCTCCTGTCTTTTTCTCGGGTTAAGTGCCTTAAATTTGAAGCAATTCCGGTTGGAATGTGCATTATGACACAGTGAACATTTCGGAATTGTCGAATTATGTGTTCGAACTGTACGTGATGTTAATTTTTTGGCTTTATATTGATTGTTATCAGATGATTGTCCTATGACTTCCAATGTTCTTGCTCGCATAAGGAGAAAGTCTTCTAATATTGTGAACGTTGGATAATCGATATACGAAGAGATATGTGATTCCCAATGCCCTCGAGTGATGCAAGGAAGTTGTGTGTGTGGAAGTGTGAAAAATGAGGACATCTTCCCATGCTTCTACAGACACTCCAAGATTTTTGAGTGACTGCCTGGCTTCGTTTGTTGTGTCTAACCGCAGTTTAAGGTCATCAGATGATTCTTGAGCCAGTTTCGGTTGGTCAAACAGCAATTTCAACTGATTGTATTTCAACAATGTAAGATTTTGAAATGGTTTTATTAAAACCGCCCATGCTGATTCAAAATTGGAGTCAGTGTTTCGCAGCATTCGTGCCGCTTCACCAGTTAAGTTGCTCTTTAAATAATGCAACTTGTCAGCGTCAGGTATTGCTGAATTTTTATTAACTAGTCTTTCAAACAATCCTTTGAATTTAGGCCACATTTGAAGAGTGCCATCGAACGTCGGTATTTTAATAGGAGGGAGCTTTAATTCTGCCGACTGTGGTTTTGATTATGCAACCGAGTTGTTGAGAAAACTTTGATTGCAATCGAAGCTGGTTAATTTTTATTTTAACTCAGAGGAGTATTTAAAGTAAAGCTCCTTCAAATGATGAAATGTGAGTGCTTCCAAATATTTCACCTAAGCTTCTTCACTAGGAGCAGCAACTACCTTTTGATGAAGAGATCTAGCTTCTTCAAACGACTTCTCTAAATTCCCTAAGGGAACCTCATTCATAAGCACAGATTTTTTTTGCTAACTCTAAACTTATATACGCTTCACAATCCGCGATCAGCTCTTGAGAAATTGACTATATCGCATTTATAAGCGTAGAGATTTTACACTTATAAGGCCGACGAATTAAATTTAACCGCAGAACAACCCACACACAATTTTTTTTATTTAATAATTTGATAAATCAATTTGAATATATATATTAGTTAATAATTCAATTAATTAAATTGCCACACACCTGTAAATTAGCGTTGCTCCTTCGCTGCTGCAATCAGATGCAGATCGTTTATTCCTCGCTGCTGCAGTCTAATCTGGATGATCACACCAAATTCACACCGAATAACGAACGTATAGTTCTTCCGCGGCACACGAATTCGAATTTAAATGCACTTTTGCAATGTTTGTTTGCTGATTTTAATTGTTTTTAAATGTTTTTTGCACTGATCCCAATCCGACCACGAAGGACCAAAATGTATCGGAAGGATACTAGCAAAAATTGATATTTGTTGACAGAACCTTGTTCAATCCGATTTTTTTCAAAATTTCGCGGCAGAATCTTTAGGCTTCAGTGCAAATAAAATGTATACAAAAAAAAAAACAAACAACGACACAGCCCTTGTGACACGAACATAAGTAATCGAGTAAATAAGAAATAAAAAAAAAAAAACAACTCACCCTTTAATTTAAATTAAACTCGACTTTATTAACTTAAGTTTTAATTGGGAATGAATTGATTCGTTGTTGTTCGCCCAAACGAAATCTCTCCGTCCAGCCGTTTTTGCTGCGAAATCTCTACGGCCAGCTGTTTCGGCCGTTGACTTAGTTGGCCTGGTCATTGAACTCTCCAATGATTTTCCGTCAATGCCGGCGAAAAAGAGTTCTCTAACGCTCCGTGTGTATGTGACCCACGACGCAATGCACACACACCAACATGAACTGCGTAGAATGCAGATCAGTAGAAGGCGCTTTTGAAAACAAACATAGTATTTTTTTTTATATTAAGTCTTCGCCACTAGATGCATCCTGGTTTTATGTTTTTTTATGTACTCCCAATTTTGGCACGGGAATGCAGTTGTGGTTTGCCGTCGGCCTGTTGCATTTTGAGATCATCTATTTTGCCGATGGAAAAGGCATTACTCTGCCTTGGAGCCGGGATGGTTTCATGTTGCTTTTGCAACAGAGTTAAAGAAAAATTAAGCGCAACGCAGAAAGAGAGAAAAGAAAAAGGACTTATTAAAACAAGAAGTTAAATCAGTTCAAACTGGAAAGGTATTCGAAACAAGCTGTTAGAAATTTACGGCGTTCGATTAAAGACTTCACACGAATGGGTAGACCGTTCCAGAGTTTAACAGCATAAATGAAAAATTGCCTGGGTGTTGTTAAGCAGGTGAATGTGGCAGGACGCAAGACTATGTAGCAATTTAATGAATATAAATGAATTTTGTTAAACAGGTAGATAGGTTTCTTCACGTGAATAGTTTTGAAGAGCAAAGCACGACAATGATATTTTAAAAAAGCCTCTAAGTCACATCCAAGGAGTTGACTTTTATTTTTTGAAACGAGTACGAGTCAGAATCTGCGAACAGTTCGCAGCCGTATGATATTATGGGTATTATTAGTGCCTTTAACAATTTGAGTTTGACTTGACTAGGTAAAATTGTTTTTGTAATGGATAATCCACGTAGAGACGCATATATTTTATTGATTATAGAATTTATGTGAACATCCCAAGTTAACTTATTGTTAAAGGTTATTCCAAGGTTTTTTACCTGGTTAACCTACTCAACTTGCGAAGAATTTAAAAGGATAGGGGGGAAATCAGTGAGATACTGTTGATGTTTGGATATTGGTATAGCTTTAGTTTTGTCAGGATTAAGCCTTAGACCATTGCTTGTTGACCACTCGAGAATAGAACATGGATCGTCGTTTATTTATGCAACTGCATCTTCAATCATGCCAAAAGGGAAACTAAAGTACAATTTAACATCGTCAGCATATATATGATATTGACAATGCAATAAAATGGAGGGTAGATCATTTATAAAAAGAGAGAACAACAATGGACCAAGAATAGATCCTTGGGGAACACCACGATTAACAGGAAGAAACGAAGACGGTTTACTATTACTCGAAACAGCTTGCTAGCAATCAGTCATATATGAATAAATTAATTTATTAGATGTGTCAGAGAAGTTAAAATATGTCGTAAGTTGTATAATCAGCGTCTATTGCTTGTCTTACATCGTCAGAAACATTAAGTATAGCTGATGTACAGCTATGTCCGCACCGGAACTCTGACTGAAGAGGATAAAGAAGCTGTTTGTATTTAACAAACTCTTTTATTTGGTGGCTTTGGATAAAAAAGGGAGAACAGCTATAGGTCGGTATTCAGAGTTTGTATTTTTTTAAGGAATCTGGACGATTTTGCCTGGTCCGCCTATCTTTTCTTTCGCTTGAAATGTTTGCAAAAACTGATTTCCTATTGTCTCCCGGCAATAATTATACCAGTCGGCAATAGTCCGCTGAGATAGATATTGAATCTAAGTGAAATCCTCCACCTTAACCGATCCATAGGAATATTTCCTAGCGATGCAGTTCATTATAGTACATAAAAACATCTTAATAATGTTCTTACTGCACAACTTGATTTTGTGCATCTGAACTCGCCAATTGAATTTCCGCGCACAAAAATCTTCATTGGAATTCTACACACCGCTAAGGGTGTGTCAACAACTGTCAGGCAGGCGCCTGGAGCTAAAGTTTAATTATATTTACTCGGGGGTATATAGCAATATACTCGTTATATTTTCAGTCAAATAAAAAAAAGAAAATATCAAAAAACAAATTAACAAAATTAACTTCAAATTATTTTAACTTTGGGACATACGGCAATAATCATAATATTTTTCAACACTCACTGCACCCACCACCACACCCTTCAACCTCTTGAGAGACAGAAATCACTTAGCACAAGTAATTATTTGTGCATTGTACAGTGAGTACTTAGAAATCTATGGACTTTTCTAGTGAAAATTAAAAACATAAAAAAAAGATAATAATAATAATAATAATAATAAATAAAAGTAGAAAGAAAGGTTTCTTCACCATAATTCTTTTACAGAATATCTTAGAATAATCCCTATTAACATTTCTCAGTGCACATAATGGAAACCTGAGCCTTAATGATTTTATTCTGCTCTTTTCTAAATTTTTCTAAATTTGCATTTCGTTTATATCGTTTGGAATTGTGCGAGTACACAATTGATTATCAGTATGTGCGTTCATATGTATATATCGATATACACAAATCATGTGTATAAATCATCAAGATTTATGTTAAATTAGTTTAAGATTCTTCTATTACTTTTTTATATTATATTTGCATGTTGTTATCTTAAAAATATTTTAAAAATGAATACCTGTTGATAGGTTAAAGTGTTGAGTTGTGTTGTTTTAGTGGATAACGTAGATCGTGTTAGAGAAAAGATTTTGATTCACCAATTTCCGTCGGCATTTTGAATTTCGAAACTTCGCAACGTTGTCCTGGATGCATGATTTTGTGTGCTTGAGTGGACTGTTTGTATGTGTTGTGCTGTGTAGTGATATCTAGGATAAAGATTTTATAATTATTTGTATTTTAATTAATTAATAAATTATTTTAAAAGAAGAGAAGTACCTTTGAGTTTTCATTTGAATTTTTTTATGGTTTTTTGTGTATTTTGTGTTATGTCGCTTAAATGTCTTATTTTTCGTTGCGAAGCAAATAGAAAACTTTTCCCAAATGACCAAGTTCTCCGGTTTCGGTTTTTAACGTAGCCATTCGAATAAGTCCGTCTTTTTCGAAATGTGTGTCGTTGATCTGTTGTTGTCGAGATGCAATGACGGTAGCCTCTTATCGTTGATGAAAACTAGGTCTCCTCGTCCTTGTTCCGACTTGTCAACTTGGGGAGCTGTTTCATCTTTGACATATGTCCTTCGCTCCACTCTCGCATGAAGTAGTTGGTAACCACTTTAACTCGCTTCCATGGATCAAGGGAACTTACCTGCTCCACGGCAGTCTCCATGAGGAATTTCGGTTGTTGTTTCGCCGATTGCATCTATCTTTAGTGGACTTCTGTCCCTTTTTCTAGCTTGTGCCCGACAGTTTCGTACAAGTCATTTGCAGTACAAACGACTACGAGAAAGCTTCGTATCTTCTTAGATTGACTTATTGAATACCGTATGATGAGAAATAAAGAAATAGTGTTGTGTATCCAGTACGGTATTCTTTTCGTCTGCCATCTGACGAAGCTTCTTGCATTCTTTTAAACACTTGGAATGCTCGTTGTCCTGTGTGGGGTTTTCCTGGAGTCTTTATTCCAGTTGATGAAACCTACGTAATTCACCTATCTTCGAGGCACCAAACCCAGGCTTACATCCGGATTTAAATGGTAGCGATACCTCATATGGCCCATCAGCCAATCTTCTTGTGTTGATATAATCTTTTTCACATTTTTCTTCTTCCGCAGTTTCGTTAATGTTGAAAGGCTTATTCTGATTCCTGCTCAACTTGCGATCTTTCATCATCACCACGGATAATGGATCCTAAAATAAATTCTGACATCGGCTTCAAGGAGAATATCAACAGTTCCAGGTTTATCGAATTGTAGATCAGCTAACTTTAAGCCTTGTATATGTTCCCAATTTTGAAGAGCTAAAAGCTTGGATGGCAAAAGATCTGTCAGGGACTTAAACACATAGGCTGGGTATTTGTCTCAAAAAGTGTTACCTGCGACCCAAAGGTAGGCCTTTTATACTGCTGACATGAACCACTGCTAACTTTTCCTAATCCAGATACCTTAATGAGAGTTTGCCGTTGATGAAGCCCTAACACTTGTACAGCTGAATCAAAGCCAGGATCAACTAACGCCCTAAGATGAAGTTATTTTCCATTTGAAGACCTGACTCGAACCACAGCTCTTGCCAAAAGAACACATGGCTGATGAACTTCAGAAAAGACAACTTTGTATTGGTTAGTATTTATTTTTGTATGAAATGTTTCTGTACTTGTAGTTGTATTTTTACAATTCCTTGTAGGCTTTGGACCTGCTGTTATAAACATGCAGCAGCGAATGGTGTGTCTGCATGCAGTAATAGCAGCGCACACTGCTTTGACATTGGTTTGTCTTGTGACTGTATGCCAAACAGTTCCGAAAAACCCCGATTCTGTCCACAGCCTTCGATCGTTCGCAGATAAAATTTTGGCAAAGTCGACGAGAGTGTTGACCTTAACCACATACCTGGCATGCAAACTTCTTCTTCTCGATGTGAAACATCGTCTTCTTCTCTACAGCAACAGCTTTGTGTGACGAAGAATTGCTGCATCTTACGCCACTCGTTCTAGCTACTGATTCCAAGGTCCGAAAATGCGTTTCTAAAACTCTGAAAATTGTGTTTGTGTGGGCAACTCTTTTGAACTACCTAACTTTTCCTCCCACCAACGGTGACTTAAACTAAATAATTTTTGTACCAATATGTAAATTAATATTTCATACCAAGAACTTACCGACAATCCTAAATTTTCCAGGGCATGGAAACATTTCTGGAATGTGTTCAATAGAGACTAAATGCTACTTTCAGTCTCCTTTGTCAACTGCGCGCTAGTCAAAAAAGAGTTGGAGGTGAGCGTTTACCAACACTCGCTTGTGGTCTTATCTGGCAGTTCCCATGCTTTGTCATATTTGCCAGAATACAACCCTAAATGCTGCAACAAACGAGCAGCTTCATCTGTAAGAGATGATTTTAAATAATGAAGTTTTTGAATGTCACCCAGCTTTCTATTTGTGTGAACTAAAGATAGAAATACGTCATGTAAAGCCCGCCATTTTGTGTAAGAGCCCCCGAATTGCGGAATTTGGATTTGGGGTAACGAAAGCTCATTACAAGAAGCACCTGCAGATTCACTTTCCATAGTCATTTCCTTAGATAGTTGGCATTGTCGATAGCATCAACCAATTCACCACGGTAAGTGCATTAAGTTTCTTGTAACCTATCAAATATGTCATCATAATCTTCTTCTTCTAGACCTTCTTCTACGTCTCCTCGTCGAAGATTCAGCGCATTCTTGAAGTTCCCTTCTAGTATAAAAAGTTGAAGTGGTCACGAAGAATCTGCTCCAGGACACTTTTTGATCCGCACCCGATGACAATTTCGAAATCTTTTAAGGTTTTATTTGTAAATTAATTATTCAATATGTGTGGGTATCAAGTAGATTAGTATTAAATTAGATACAATTTTCTTTTAATATATTAATTTAATTTTTTATTACAGTTACTTACGACCTTGGTTAGCTTTGCTCAGCTGGTGACAGTTAAGATTAAAGTTGAAAATGATGAATTTTTACACAGCGCGGGAAATGCTGTTTATGCACAACCACCGAAAAAGTCTTTAAAGGAAGAAAGACAAGGAACAAGACATCTAATTAATTATCTAACGTAATTTAAAATTTAAATTTCAACATTTGTGCACTCTTACTTGAACTTGCACTTTTTAATTGTTAAGTGTTTTAAATGTTTAAAGATGTGGTTCGTTAGGACCAAATGTTAGGGTTTGTAGGGTTAATCTTTGTGTAAACTATGTAGGGTAAAAGAATAGGGGTCGAAAAATGCGGTTGAAATAAAGCACGTCTTTTCTAAGATAGTTAATTTATTGTATCGGTAATTACATCCATTTTTAGCTTTAAACTGTCATACAATACAGTCTTAGTACAATCACAGGCTTACCTTATGTTAATTAGTTTATATTTAAGCTAAAATGTTACATTTGTACATTTAATTTAGTTTAAGCTTAGTTTAAATAAAGTTCATTAGTTTTTCAAAATAAATGATGTAGTATATCCGAACAGGCACATTACATATAAGGTAACAATACGGCAACAAAGGCAGATGAAATGCATGTAATTTATTTGTTTGCAAAAGCGCAATAATTTATTTTGATTATTGACCAAAATTGGGTCAATTAGCCTCGGAGGTTTTTTTTGTTTAATGTCTCTTATTTTTGTATTGTTAAATAATTAAAGGTTAGCCTTTTTTTTCAATTAAGTATCTATTTTGTTTGGTTTTTCTCTGTTTCCCCCAATTATGTACACCGGCGCGAGTTCGTGTGTATATAGTATATCGATATACACAAATCGTGTGATTTGGTATTATTTTCACGAAAGTGATACTCGAGTGCAAGTACAAAAAAAAAAAAAAAAAAAAAAATATATATATATATATATATATATATATATATAATAATAATAATGGAAAATGCAAAAGAAAAATTCATTAATTTATTTTCTCAAGAAATTCGGTACAATTTGTGATATATTTTGTACGATAACTGTTTTCTGCGTACCCATTTCTTGGTTGTGCGGTGTGTTTATGTACGACGAAATTTTCGCGAACGGTTTGGTGTTTAATCATGGCCGAATTGCATATCAAAGTATGTGTGGTACGTGAATCCGCCTTCTTTGGAATAGTTGTTGTAATTTGCAAAATATATGTAAACAATTCCATCTGATGTAAGTTTTTTGTATTTGTTTATTTATTTATTGCAATGAATTATTATTATTAAATTTTTATGTAACGTTAAATTAGTTAAGGATTTTTATTAGTACCTATTTGTTATTATATTGTATTTGAATGTTATTTTAAAATTATTTTAGAAAATGAAAACCTGTTGATAGGTTAAAGTGTTTTGTTGTGTTGTTTCAGTGGATAACGTTGATCGTGTTACTGAAAGTTCGAATGCCGTCGGGATTTTGAATCTCCAATGCCTGTCGGAACGTCGGGAAGTTATCCTGGATGAATGATTTTGTGTTCTTGAGTGAGTGGACTGTATGTATGCGTTGTGATGTGCAGGAAAAATTAGGATAAGGAATTTGTAATAATTTGTATTTATGGTAATCTAACGGCTTAATCATTCTAAAAATAATATGTCTTGATTTTTTGTATGCTTTTATTTAAATTGTTTCTTGTACATTTTGTTTTGTGTCGTTTAAAATGTCTTGTTTTCCGGTTGCGATGTTTGAAGGCAAATAGCAAATTTTTCCGAGTGACCGTCTAAGTTCTCCGATTTCGGTTTTAAACGTAGCCGTTTGAGTAAGTCCGTCTTTTCTGGGATGTGCGTCGTTGATCCGTCCGATTCGAGTTCAGTCTTGTCCACTTCGGGCGGTGTTTAATCTTTGACATATGTCATTCGCTCCACTCGCGCATGAAATAGTTCGTAACCAATCGAACTCGCTTCCATGGCTCAAGGGAACTTACCTGCTTCACGGCAGTGCCTTCATAACGAATTTCGGTTTTTGTTTCGCCAATTGCATCTTCCTTTAGTGGACCTCTGTCTCTTTTCTAGATTGTGCTCAGCGGTTTCGTACAAACCATTTACAGTATGCAAGACTGCGACAAAGCTTCGTAGGCCTTATTGACTTATTGAATACGGTAAGGTGAGGAATAAAAAAATGGTGTGGTGTATCCAGTACGGTATTCTTTTCGTCAACTTCTGCCAACTGACGAAGTTCCTTGCATTCCTTTAAACACTAGGAATGCGATAATTTCCACTTAAAGACCTGACTCGAACCACTGCTGTTGCCAAGAGAACACTTGGCTGATGAAGTTCAGAAGAGACAGCTTTGGATGGGTTGATATTTATTTTTGTATGAAATTTGTGTGTACCTCTAGATGTATTTGTATAATTCTTTGTAGGTTTGGAGGTGATATTATCAAAACGCAGTAGAGAATGCAGTAATAGCAGCGTACACTGCTTTGACATTGGTTTGTCTTGTGACTGTATGCCAAACAGTTCCGATAAACTCTGATTCTCCACTGCCTTCGACTGTTCGCAGATCTCCAAGTCAATGAACTTTTGGCAAATCCTAAGTGAGTGTTGACCTCTATCACTTACCTGGCATGCAAATTGTTTTCCTGTCTACAGCAGTGTGTGAAGAAGAGAAGCTGCCCTTAGGCCTTTCGTTCCAGCTACTGCTTTCAAGGTCCTAAAACGCGTTAACAGAAACTCTGTAAATTGTGTTATTGTGGACAACTCTTTCCAACTACATAACTTTCCGTCCCACAAACGCTGAGTAAAACTAGGTAATTTTTGTACCAATATATAAAATAATATGTCATTCCAAGAATCCAAAATTACCTTAATGAACTTCCTAAATTTTCCAGGGCATGGTGACATTCCTGGGACGAGACTTTATGTAACTTGCAGTCTCTTTTGTCAACTGCTGCTAGTCAAAAAAAAGTTGAAAGTGGTCGTATCTGGCGACAAGCAGTTCCCGTGCTTTGTCATAATTTGCAGAATACAACCCTTAATGCTGCAACAAACGAGCAGCTTCACCTGTAAGAGAAGATTTTAGGTTGTGAAGTCTTTGAATTTCACCCAGCCTTTTCTTTGTGCACTTCCAATTTGAACTTGCATTTTTATTGTTTATAATGTGTAATGTTTTGTATAGTATATGTATATGTACCAGTAGTATATACCAGATGTATCGTTATGAAGTGAGCGTCAAGATACAAATGTCTCGAACATTTATTGTGAACGGGCCTTATTTTTTTTTTTCTTTGGTTGCTATAACACCTGTTAAACATATTTAGTATACATCAAGTCATTGAGCAAACAACATCATATCGTGTTAAAAATGTCTAATTTTTACCACAAAATGATGACTTGCGGAAAGAATTAATTTTTTGTGTTCGTTTGAAGAAAAGTGCTGCAGAGTTGCATCGAATGCATATGGTGATCATGCTCGTGATCATGCAAGAGATGATTTCAACGGTTCGGGGATAACGATTTTGATGTAAGAAATGAAGAACGTGGAAGACCACCAAAAAAGTTTTATGACCCCGAATTGCAAACAATATTGGTTGAAGAAGACACTTTGAGTCAGAAAGAAATGGCAGAAATGTTAAATGTTGCACAATAAACAATTTAAAACCGTTTAAAAGCTATGGTAAAGATCCAAAAGTCTGGATGGATCATGGGTGCCACATGAATCGAATGAAAGGCAGATGGAAAACCGAAAAACCATTTGTGAAATTTTGCTTCAAAGACACGATAAAAAATCAATTTTGCATCGAATTGTTTCTGGCGAAAAATGGATTTATTTTTAGAATCCTAAACTGAAAAAACTTTGGGTTAATCCGGGACAACCATTAACTTCGATTGCAAAACCAGATCGATTCGGCAAGAAGACAATGCTGTGTGTTGGCGAGACCAGAAAGATGCGGTGTACCACGAGCTTCTAAAATCTGGTAAAACCGTTAATATAGATCGCTACCGAGAACAAATGGTCAATTTGAACTATTCATTGATAGAAAAACGACCAAAATTGGCAAGGTAATTTTGCTCCATGACAATGCACCTGCACATAAAGCAAAACTGGTTCAAGATTAACCAAAACACTTGGTTGGGAGCTGCTGCCCCACCCGCCGTATTCACTGGACTTGGCTCCTTCCGACTAACATTTCTTTTCATTGATGGAACACGCATTAGCTGAGCAGTACTTCGAATCCTACGAGGAAGTCGAAAATTAGGTGACTTTCAAAAGACGAACAGTTTTATTGGCAAGGAATTCATAGATTGCCTGAAAGTTGGGAAAAATGTGTAGATAGCAATGGCCAATACTTTTAATAAGATGTTTTTTACTTTCCCATTAATAATTAGTGTTTTATTTTCACAAAAAAAAAACGATCACTTCATACCAGTACACTTGGTATATAAGGGGTGATTTATCGTTAGGTTTGAATTTCAATAGGCTTTTTTTGACAGATCACGCGTAACTCCTATCAGACGCCTTCTCATTTTTGTTAAGTATGATTTGGCAAGTCATCATGGAAAGCCTCTCACTACAACAGCGCCTCCAAATTGTTCAGCTGTCTTACGAAAATCAGCGTTCTTTGAGAAATGTTTTTCTTGCGATTCTAAGAACTTACGGTGAGCATAATTGACCTACTGAAACCACTATTACCAATATCACACGCAAATTTGAGTCCCAGTTTACATAAGCGGATGATACTCGACCGGTTAGAGCACATCCAGCACGTAGGGAAGAGACTATAGCAGCTGAAGCTGAGAGTGTACGCGAAGATCGTGACGAATCAGTTCGTCGTCGTTCTCAGCATCTTGGCTTGGCGTATTCGACAACATGGAGTATTTTACGTTAGGATCTTGGCCTTAAAGCTTACAAACTTTAACTTGTGCAAGAATTGAAGCCAGGCGACTTGAATTTGCGTCATATTTTCAGTGAATGTGATCTAGAAAAACTCAATGAAAATCCGGTGATTTATCGTGAAATTTTCTTCAGTGATGAAGCCCATTTCTGACTCAACGTATACGTTAATAAACAAAATTGCCGTATTTGAGCTGATGAGTAACCCGAAGAATACGAAAAGCTACCATTACATCTGTTAAAAACAACAGTATGGTGTGGTTTATGGGCTGGTGGAATCATTGGTCTATATTTGTTCAAAAATGAGGCAAATCAGAATGTTACCATCAATGGTTTCTGAAATTCAAGCACATGGTCTTGGCAAGCTCTTTTTACAACAGGAAGGCGCTACTAGTCATACAGCGCGTGAAACAATGGACTTGTTGAGAAATCATTTTGATGATCACTTAATTTCACGTTTTGCTACGGTAAATAAGTCACCAAGATCGTGCGATATCACACCTTTGGACTATTTTCTCTGGGGATAGTCTGGCTTTCTGGAATAAGCCAGCTACGATTGACGCTTTGGAAGCTAACATTACTCGTGTTATCCGCGAGATACCAGTCGTTATGCTCGAACGAGTCGCTCAAAATTGGACCTTCCGGATGGACCACCTCAGATATAGTTGTAGCCAACATTTACTTAATATCATTTAAAAAGGGTAAATGCCATGAATTTTTCTTTTAACCTGTAATAAAAATTTTAAGTTTACTTACAAAATTATGTGCTGTATTTTACATTACAAATCAAACCCAACAAATCAAAACCACTCGTAATATATTTTCTTTGTGCACTTGTACTTTGCACTTGCACTTTTATTATTTTAATTTTTTTGATATTTTTTGAGTTTAACAATCCGGCTTGTTAGGACGAAATGTTGGGGTGTGCAGGGTTAATCTTTGCTAGATACTATGCGTAGGGTAAAATAGGGGTTGAAAAATGCGGTTGAAATAAAACTCGTCTTTTCTTCTTGAAGTTACAGCAAAGAGAGTTAATCTATTCTCCTCTATTCTTCCGGAAATTACATCCATTTTTCAATTTAAAGTGTCATACAATACATTCGGATTACAATCATAGGCTTATGTTACGTTTATTAGCTTTCATTTAGGTTAAATGTTAAATTTGTTACATTTAGTTTAGTTTAAGCTAAGTATAATTAAAGTTTATTAATTTTTCAAAATGAAATGGTATTGAACATCCGAACAGCCCTTAAGAGAAAAGCTAGAAAATTCCGAACCGATAACTCATCCACACTTTTTAACAGGATCGAGGCTATTCACCATGCCAGAGTCAGGCATATCCAATGACAAACAAGAACACATATTTAAACGTTCTGGAAGCAGTAGTAGAGCTGACTATCTAACACGCATCGTCAAAGTGAAAATCCAACAAGAATTTTTCAAACGACTAATCACTAAACTTTGCCCACTACCAAAAAATGATCTAACATCGATCGTCATACTTGTGAAAATAGCCGCAATAAATTTTGTTATATGTGTGCCCAAGATATAGTAAGGGAAGAAAGAAGGGCTGTAATTGATAAAGTAAAACAGACTTATC
Source organism: Volucella inanis (assembly GCA_907269105.1). NCBI lineage: Eukaryota > Metazoa > Arthropoda > Insecta > Diptera > Syrphidae > Volucella > Volucella inanis. The sequence continues at coordinate 59,471,881 of OU026154.1, read as the reverse complement.
AACTTTATTTTAATCATTCTACAAAACAAGACAAAGAACGAATTCCGAATTTGTTTCGTATCTCGTGTTATGTAGCACTTATCGAATTGTTAAATGAGAAAAGAAGTCGATGTGGTTTGCTATTCCAATGATTTGACGTGAACAAATGAATCATTATGATAACTTTTATTTTTATTTAACTAAAGTCAAAGGATTTTTAAAACAAATTAAAAACAAAACAGAATACCCTAAAGTAGCTTCTGTATCTATGCCAACACCTAATAGTGAAGAATTTCCTCTGCCCACGCCAAGAACACAACAACCATGTGCAAAGTCAAGTGATGAGGATGAGTGTGAAGCAAATTATGCGCTAGAGATGAAAGTATCCGAATATGTACCTCCTTTCGTTGTACATTCAAAGAACCACATATGATGCAGCAGCAAGAGTTGAATGATTTGTTCAGTGGCATAAATTTATCCATCAGACAGTCTGAAATTCTCGGTTCAAAACTACAAGAATGGAATCTTTTATCATCAGAAACTAATATATCTTTGCCAAGAAAAAGGAAAAAACATTTAGCTACCTTCTTCACACAGAACAAATCCATATCTACTGTTACGACATTAACGGATTGGTGAATGAATTAAAGATCACGTACAGAACAAATGAATGGCGTCCCTTTATTGATGTATTTGAAATGAGTTTAAAAGTAGTTCGTCTAAATAATGGCAGCGAATATCCCTCCATATCTGTGTCATTATGGCTTTTCGCTAGAATCCCTTAAAAGAGAAAAAATCGCCCGCTTCGATTCAAAGAACAACAATGAATAATAATTTCATTTATAGTAATTTAAATAATAATTATATTGAATTTGACATACGAAAATACTGTTTTATTCGCTGCCCTTCAGTAAGCCTATGTTCGTCTCGTGACAGCGCTGTCCTTACATTGGGCTATGTTTGCCTGGTGACTGCGCTGCTCTAACGTTGGGCTATCTTCGTTTGGGTGACAGCTTGACCAAACCTGGCATTCGAGATATCCTCGGCTTCACAGGGTCATCTTCATCGTCATCTTCGCTTTTGATCTCTGGTCCTAGAATACAGCAAGGCTTGTTTCTGCCGCTGGTCATAACTGTGGGGAATTTGCGGCGTTTCCTAGATAAGTTGATTTCCTCTAAAGAGATAGCCATTATAATTCAGACATCGCTTAACGATGTAACGTGGATCCAATTTATGTGATTCTCCGCTCGGCTTTGGCACTGTCTCATAGAGCACTAGTGTATCTTCGCAATATCTTTAATGTATCGTATGCTTCCTATTGAATAAGTAAAACCTTTTTAAAAGTCTCTTTGTAACTCATCCATAACTTCAACGAGTCTACGATCTTGACGTTGTACACAACAATTCCAATCGTCGCGCTGCATCTCAACACGTTTGCGCTTACAGTCGCAAGTTCACAAGCGGGTTCAACCGGTGCACGATCAAGCAAATTGATGTGTATCATACGGCTTGCATTGCGATGAACCACTACAAAGTCAAACTGCGGGCTTCGATTCCGCTGGCGTCCACGTCTTGCTAATAGTAGAATACGGGTTTCGATTCGTTTTCGTCGTTCGTTGATTGGAATAGTATTTCACAAGTTCCACGGAACATCCATTCGTATGCACCTCATGTTTTCTGTTGATATCGAACACAGGTCCACAACTTGCACAAGATTTTCTTTAACGCGTTGAATGCCGTCGTTTGTCGTTTCCCATCGGAAAGGAGAATTTTGTCGGTCGTTTTAAAACAGCTAGGTTAATGGCTTGGCGATTACGGAAAAGTGTTTAACGAATTTCCGAAAGAAGCTAGCTATGTTAGTCCAATAAATCTTCTCAATTCAATAACATTCGTTGGCTAAGAAAAATCTCGCTACCGTCTTCTTTTTGTCTGGTTTGAGACCATTCTCAGTGCGACGATGTCCCAAGAAAGAAATTTAATTTGTGAGAAACACACATATACTCAATCGCAATGTCACACCTGCGTGTCGTAAGTGTTGCATGAAATCCGAAAGGGTTGCTATCCCTTTCTCCAGTCCGCATAGCTGTAGTCCTTTCCCTTCAGTGGCTTTACTAATTTAGCGATTGCGTCATGGAAGGCACAAGGAGCGGTTGCGAATCCAAACAGAATGCGATTAAATTCGTATTGACCACTGTCTGTTATGAGCGCCGTGAACTTTCTACACTTTTTTTCGATTAGTACCAGACATCTTTTGCCTGTTGTTAAAACTATAATATCTTCTACCGCGGGCATCGGGTATGGTATCTTTACGGTTATAGAGTTGAGCGCTCAGAATTCTATGCATATGCGCTCCTCACCAGATGATCGCTGCCTGTGTCAATGATGGTGAAGACATTGTGACTGTTGACCTGAAGTTTGTTCTGTTTTCCCCTAATTTTGCGTTTAATGCCATGCAAAGGATGCTTTTTTTGAAACGTTGAATGTTGTTCTGTTCTTTTCTTTGCGTTGGGGTTGTAGGCAGTTAATGGAAATATGCTTTATCTTTGTTTGGTAGTCGGGGGAGCTGATCAGATGGGTCATATTCTGGTATCAGCGAATGGATCTCGTGGGCATTAGATAAAGTCGGCTGTGGATGATGCATAGCAGATGGCAAAGATGGCGTTGAAATAACGGTTGTCGTTTTTATCTGTAACGTAAGTGTTGGCATCGGCATTAGGTGCACTTCTCTAGAGTTTAAAGCAGTAGCCAAAGAGTATAGCTGCAATTGCAAACCTTGTTCCAAAGTCGTTAAACTGATAATATCGCTCTGTACTATCGTCATCTTCTCTTCCTCATTGTCGTTGAGAAGATATTCGTTGGGGATTTCATCGCTCCCCAAAACGTTAAGCATGCGCTCAATCAAATCCGTTCGTATACAGGTAATCGGTTGCTTTTTTTATCTTCAAATTGCTTTAAACTCTTTAACACGTAATTTTTCAACTTTTATTGCAGACATTATCGGGTTTTACCAAAAAGCTCCCTTTTAGAACTATCAAATCCCACTTCTTTCTCAAAAGAGAGAGAGAGAAAAAAAAAAACACCCGTTTCGATTCAAAGAACAACAACGAACAAAAATTTTATTTAATTTGACATGTGAATTCATTGTTTTGTTGGCTGTCCTTACGTTGGGCTATGTTTGCCTGGTGACAGCACTGCCCTTACGTTAGGCTTTATTCATCTGGTGACAGCTGTAGCATATTCAATCATTTTAAAAGAAACAAAGTATTGTATGCGATTTTTATTAAACTTGATAATGTATAGAGACTCAAGGAAAGTTTGTGCTGACTTAAAACTGATAACCTAGGATCACAGGGTGACTTCACAAAGTATTGCTGCTTTTTGTGTCAGATGTGGAACAATCGAGCTACAGAGCAACACTACTTGGTTAAAGATTAGTCGATGAGATCGGAATTTGTTGCTTGGCAATTAAATGTTAAATATTAACCTCTGATTGAGTCACAAAATGGTTTTCCTCTATCTTTGCACATAAATTTGGGTTCAATGAAGAATTTCGTAAAAGCTATGGACAAAACTGGTGAAGGCTTTGTATTTAAAATGCAGCGATATTAGAGGATTACTGTTGGTTTATAATGCGTGAAGATTCAGCAAGTCACAAAGGTAAAAGCGGAATAAAAGAATACACGTTTTATAATAAATAAAATTGAATGAATTAAATAAGTTTACCTTTCTAAATTTTTAAATTTCAAATCCAAAAAACATTTTGTCACTTCTAATTTTTGATATTAATTCTCGTAACACACGGATACGGAATGTATTACAAGATAATCATTACTATATCCTTATATAGAATTTCCAATAGTCACAAAGTGCTTCGAGAATTGCAAAAAAATGTTGACACAATTTTTTTTTATTTATATCTGAGGGGGATAACTTTAAAGGGGACACCATTAATATTGATGAATATAGTATATAAATATTTTTTAGAGTATATATATAGAGTAACCTTACTTTTTAAACACATATTGCATTAAGAATATTCTCCCATTGCTTCAGGAGATTTCCCATTTCTTTAGCATTGTGCTGTCGCCTGTATGCCTGGTGAATGTACTTCATTTCGTTCAGCTAGAACGACCCTTTTCCCACTTGTCCTTTTTTTGGTAACTCTTGCAAAAAGAAAAGCGTTTAGTTAATTTGACAAAAACGTTAAAAGCACTGAATTGACAAAAACAGAAGCACAAGATATGAAGTTTTGATTGCCCTGTCTATCCCCTTCTCTTTCGCGCGTGTGTTGGTTTGTAGTTTTCTTTGGCTTCTACTCCTGTTTTCGTTTTGTTGAAAGGCTGACAGCGAAAGGGGATTGGTGATCGGCAGACTTGTTAAAAATGTCTTATTTGCGGAACAGTCAATGATAAATTTACTACTGTTGGCTTTAGATAAGTGTTTTATTTTAATAGATATTAACATGTGTAGTCATAAGATAATTGTGATTTTTTATTTATTTATTAATTTTTTTTTTTTTTTTTTTTTTTTTTTGTGTTCGATATGCCTCCTGTGTGTACCTGTGTGTATTGACTGATTGTAGTGCGTTGTATTGGTTGATCGGATGTAAGATTGGGTTTGTTTGTTTGACATGTTTTATTATTATTTTAAGTGGTATTTACGTATGATGAATTGGAGTGGTGTATGTTGATTTTTGCTTGATAATCTGGAGGGCTAATTTGCGTGATTTATTAAAATATATTTTCCATTTATGGGTTAATTTAGATGAAAAGTAAGTGGACTGTATATGGTATTGTGTGATTATGGGTATTATATTTTGTTGAGTATTATTTATGTTGAGTGTTATTTGTCATAAGTACAATTTTTTGATAAATGTTTGTTTTGTGTTGAGTGTTCCCCATTTTGTTTATTTATTTGCCTAATTCTTTTGATAAGTTGTACATATTATAAGCAATATCTATTTTGTTCGAAAATATATGATATTTTTATTATTTGAATCAATATTCGTTTTTTTTTTAAATCTTATCTGAGTGTTGTGTTGAATAATTTGAATACTGTGTTGAATTAGGTCTTACGAGTTCCGTTGGTACCGGTCCTTGCCATCACAACGTGTTGTCGACTATTGTAGATGGTAATTTGTCACGTGATGCAACACCTACTGGATTCATCTCCCAAGGAAGGTTTTTCCAGACGTCTGGATTAGTGAGCTGTTGAATCTGTGACACCCATGGGGTGGCCGTGGTGTAGTGGTATATACATGGACTCCTCAAGCAAAGGGTCGCGGGTTCGAATCCCGTGCAAGGCAATTCTTTGAAAAATTATTTTGATAGAATTTGTATGTTTGTTATATGAAAATCCCGTCGACGTGAACTCTACATGATGGCATAACACTGATGTTGGAGTGGTTGCTTGCTGGGCTTAATGTAACGAACTAACAACTAGCACGTACTAAGACCCACTGGTTGAGGATGCACTGGCTCGTCCCGTCCAGTTTGACAACCACCTCTGTGGAAAATATCGAAACCAAACACACCTGAGTTTCAAACGACTACACCACCTGCCCGCGCCTTGGAGGAAGGCCAGTAAAAGGGTATTTATATCCCCTTGGTGCGCGAGCGGTATTATAAAAAAAAACCCTATTAACGATAAAGGTGTTTCATTTTGACGGTGTTGCTCGAATCCAACATAACGTTATTTATTTATTTATTCAATCTAAGATTTTCACAATCTACAGATTTCGAATTCATTAAAATAAAAAACATATAAAAATAAAATATAATATAACATAATGTTATAAAAATTCAAAAATTGGCAAAAAACATAGAATAGTGTGTTTTAAAAAACATTTCTAGGCAAAGATATATTTAATTTTGAGTAATAAAAATTGAATATTTTATTTGACAATGAAATAGATTCACGTTGGCCATAAACCGTACTATGACGACTCTAAAAAAAAATGGTCTTAGCCTCAAAACTCTATTCGAAACATAAAGGTTCAAACATGTAAGCAAACTAACACCATCAATAGTAGCACATAAAATATCACGAATAAACATTACGTTGTACATTTCTTTTTCTCATTTCGAGAGTTTGCATACCAAGTAGCAGACATTTAGAGCGATAAGAAGGCTGAGATTGGATATCATTATAACAAAAAAGTAAGTGTAAGCGAATTTTAATAATTTCTTTTGAATAATTTCAATTCTTTTTATGTATGTAAGGGAGGTAGGACACCAGACAAAACATGAATACTCCACTAAAAAGATGAACTCTTCTACAATACAGAGTTTTAAGGGTATAAGAATTGTTAAAATCTGTGGAGTTTCTTTTAACAAATCCTAGAAGTGAGGATGCTTTTGTAACAGCAAAATTAACATATAAGTTAAATATTATTTTACTATCAAAAATTACACCTAATTCTTTAAAATCGTCAACTACTTTTATCCGAGAATTGTTTAAAAAATATTTAAGGAAAATGTGATGAAAATTCCTATTGAAGCTCGTGAAGGCACACTTGTCAATATTTAGCATCAGATCATTCAAAGTACACCAATAATCTAAGTCTTTTTGAAGCAATAAACTGTCATTTAGAGTTGAAATTAGTGCAAAAATTTTTAATGTCATCAGCATACATGAGGCGATGACAATGCCTCAAAAAGTTTGCAAGGTCGATATAATGCCGGTCCCAAATGGCTCCCTCCAGGGACACCTGAACTAACCAAAATCTCCTTCGAAACATTCTCACCTATTGCAATATATTGTCTCTTAAAAAGTAAATAAGATGCAAACCATAGAAGTAATGGACCACAGAATCCATATGCTTCAAGTTGTTTTAGAAAAATCTTCAAGTTCAATCTGTTGAAGGCTTTAACAAAACCTGTATAAACCACACGCACATGTTTATGGTTCTCTTATGCATTGACACAAAAATTAGTAAATTCATGTTGATGGATACTTTAAAAACTAGTTTGTCTTTCGTAAATTTATCCAGATTAGAAATGGTTGGAAGTTTGGTAATCGGCCCATAATTAAAATTAAATCATTTCTGCCAGATTTGTAAAGAGGCTCTATGGTAGAGACTTTCCAATCTTCAGAAAAAATCCACTGGAAAGCGAGTTTTTACAGAGCTCTAATAATGGGATACCAAGCGAGGATGCACTGTAGCGTAAAATGATAAGAAAAAACCCTTAAATATCTTTGTGGTTTTAAGCTACGTAAGACTTAAAACAAATTTCCAGAAAGTCCTTGGATTACTTTTTAAATTACTTTCAACGGAATGAATATAATTACAAAAGGGAAACTTTAATAAAAAAATGGACTCTCTTCTAAGGCGTGAAAAAGTTAAATAGAATTTTTAAATTCCGGCGTTGCTATAGAGCAGTTTGTTATTCATATAAATATATTATTCTATATTGTATTGTTTTACTGAACTATAGTTCGTTCTCCAATAAAGATTGTTAATTAGATTTCAATTCTAAGGACTATTACATTGGCGACGAGGTAAATACTTAAAAAAAATATAAGACAATTAAAAGGAAAAATGAATGCTTCAGATGTGGAAGATTAGATCACTTGGGGAACAGCAAATATTGCCCAGCGAGAACTTAAAAATGCAATAGGTGTGGGAGTATAAATCAATTTGCTAGAAAATGCCAAACTAAAACAAATACATCTGGGGAAAATCAGAGTTTTAAGCGACAGCGGTTTGAGCCATCAAATGTTCAATGTGTGGAAGAGGAAAGCGTAAGTGACATGAAAACGAATAGACAAAAATATGATTGTTTTCAAATCTTGAATGAGGGGAATGAGCACTTGAGCGAGAACATAGATTGTTGAAACCATACAAGAACGTTCTGAAAGGTAGCTACTAATACAGAGTAATAGGTTCTGATGCCAAACTCTGTCAAATGCCTTAGAAATATCAAGTGCAACTATCTGCTTACGCTAGATTGATGAATGCTTTGGTTCCACTTTTCAGTGAAATATTCCATTACATCACCAGTGAACCTGTGACTGTCAGTCATTGAGAAGTTTTCGCTTTTCGAATATTTCACGAGCTGACGGTTTATCAGTGTTATTATGACCTTAGAAAGAAGGAACGTAAGTACAATGTAGGATCTATTCGAATTGCTTAGAGACTGGCTGGAAAAATGCTGTTTTCAATGTCCTTGTTCGTAAACGCAATTAAAATAATCATTCAATTTTTTATAATTATTATCTTTATTAAGATTGTAATAATTATTGGAACTAAGCATATACTAAATTAAAATATTAATACTTCATTGAAAATTAAACAAATAAACCTAACGTAAGAATATGATTTGCAATTACACCAAGCCGGAAAGACGTGTTTTCTTTAAACCGCATTTTTCAATTTCTATTCTTTTTACCCCACATATACCATACACACCCCAATATATTGTCCTTACGAGCCTTATATGGATATGTATACATATGTATATATGTATATGTATACATATATATATATGGATATGTATATGTATATGATATGTATACATATGTATATATGTATATGTATACATATGTATATATGGATATGTATACATATGTATACATATGCATATGTATACATATAAAACGAAAAAATTATAAAATAAATGAAACCATTTGGTACATACACACTACACAAAACATTAAATATTTCAAACAGTAAAAAGTGCATGTGTAAAGTGGAAGTGCACAGAAAATATATATAAAAATATAAAAGACCAAGTACATACGAGTACATACAATTCCCTCCTGGTCGCATGTCAAAATTCTTATCGGGTGCAGATCAGAAAGATGTTCTGGAGCAGATTTATTAAGGCCGCTCCAACTCTAAAAAGACAAAGAGGATTACGTCATACAGCAAGCTATCTGTTAGGTTACCTTGGAAGTGAATTTTAAGAACGTACTTGATCATTAAGCAAGAATTCGTTATGGAAATGTTGAAGAAAGTCTGGAAAAGGAAGATCTTGATGCAATTGTTGATCTGTTCCAAGAAACATATTTCACTTACCGTGAATTTTCTGATGCTATCGACAATCAATCCGCATCTAAGGAGATGACTGTGGAACGTGAATCCACAGGAGCTTCTTGTAATGAATTTTCGTCACCCCAAATTCGAATTTCGCATTTCGAGGGCTCGTACACAAAATGGTGGGCTTTCCTTGACGTATTTTTGTCTTTAGTCCACACGAATAGAAAGCTAGGTGAAATTCAAAAACTTTACTATTTAAAATTGTTTCTTACGATTGAAGCTGCTCGTTTGTTACAGCATCTAGGGTTGTGGTTTGGAAATTATGACAAAGCATAGAAACTGCTTGTTGCCAGATATGATCACAAGTGAGTGTTGGTATACGCTTACTTCCAATTTTTTATTTTTTTTTGAATATCGGCAGTTGGCAAAGAAAGCGTAAGTGACATGAAAACGAATAGACAAAAATATGATTGTTTTCAAATCTTGAATGAGGGGAATGAGCACTTGAGCGAGAACATAGATTGTTGAAACCATACAAGAACGTTCTGAAAGGTAGCTACTAATACAGAGTAATAGGTTCTGATGCCAAACTCTGTCAAATGCCTTAGAAATATCAAGTGCAACTATCTGCTTACGCTAGATTGATGAATGCTTTGGTTCCACTTTTCAGTGAAATATTCCATTACATCACCAGTGAACCTGTGACTGTCAGTCATTGAGAAGTTTTCGCTTTTCGAATATTTCACGAGCTGACGGTTTATCAGTGTTATTATGACCTTAGAAAGAAGGAACGTAAGTACAATGTAGGATCTATTCGAATTGCTTAGAGACTGGCTGGAAAAATGCTGTTTTCAATGTCCTTGTTCGTAAACGCAATTAAAATAATCATTCAATTTTTTATAATTATTATCTTTATTAAGATTGTAATAATTATTGGAACTAAGCATATACTAAATTAAAATATTAATACTTCATTGAAAATTAAACAAATAAACCTAACGTAAGAATATGATTTGCAATTACACCAAGCCGGAAAGACGTGTTTTCTTTAAACCGCATTTTTCAATTTCTATTCTTTTTACCCCACATATACCATACACACCCCAATATATTGTCCTTACGAGCCTTATATGGATATGTATACATATGTATATATGTATATGTATACATATATATATATGGATATGTATATGTATATGATATGTATACATATGTATATATGTATATGTATACATATGTATATATGGATATGTATACATATGTATACATATGCATATGTATACATATAAAAAGAAAAAATTATAAAATAAATGAAACCATTTGGTACATACACACTACACAAAACATTAAATATTTCAAACAGTAAAAAGTGCATGTGTAAAGTGGAAGTGCACAGAAAATATATATAAAAATATAAAAGACCAAGTACATACGAGTACATACAATTCCCTCCTGGTCGCATGTCAAAATTCTTATCGGGTGCAGATCAGAAAGATGTTCTGGAGCAGATTTATTAAGGCCGCTCCAACTCTAAAAAGACAAAGAGGATTACGTCATACAGCAAGCTATCTGTTAGGTTACCTTGGAAGTGAATTTTAAGAACGTACTTGATCATTAAGCAAGAATTCGTTATGGAAATGTTGAAGAAAGTCTGGAAAAGGAAGATCTTGATGCAATTGTTGATCTGTTCCAAGAAACATATTTCACTTACCGTGAATTTTCTGATGCTATCGACAATCAATCCGCATCTAAGGAGATGACTGTGGAACGTGAATCCACAGGAGCTTCTTGTAATGAATTTTCGTCACCCCAAATTCGAATTTCGCATTTCGAGGGCTCGTACACAAAATGGTGGGCTTTCCTTGACGTATTTTTGTCTTTAGTCCACACGAATAGAAAGCTAGGTGAAATTCAAAAACTTTACTATTTAAAATTGTTTCTTACGATTGAAGCTGCTCGTTTGTTACAGCATCTAGGGTTGTGGTTTGGAAATTATGACAAAGCATAGAAACTGCTTGTTGCCAGATATGATCACAAGTGAGTGTTGGTATACGCTTACTTCCAATTTTTTATTTTTTTTTGAATATCGGCAGTTGGCAAAGAAGACTGCAAGTAGTATAGAGTCTCTATTGGACACGTCTCAGGAATGTTTCCATGCCCTGGAAGATTAAGGATTGCCGGTTAGTCCTTGAGATGACATGTTGATTTACAAATTGGTACAAAAGTTACTTGGTTTTATTCAGGGCTTATGGGAATAGAATTTAGGTAGCTCAAAGGAGTTGCCCGTACTAACACAATTTACAGAGTTCCTGGAAACGCGTTTTCGAACCTTGAAAGCAGTAGCTAGAATGAGTGGCACAAAGGGCAGCACAAAGCTGTTGCTGTAGAAAAGAAAACGGTTTTGCATATCGAGAAGAAGCAGCTTGCATGCCAGGTAAGTAGTAGAGGTCAACACTCTCTTAGAAGTGTTTATTGACATGGAGATCTGCAAACGTCAATGGTAAGGAAACTGCGAAAGGCAAAATTCCAGCACAACATGAATATTGGCTGATGGGCGATATGAAGTTTCCCCACCATTTAAAACCGAATGTAAGCCTAGATTTGGTGCCTTGATGAAAAATTCCAGAAAAACCCCACACAGCACAAGAAGCATTCCAAGTATTTAAGGGAATACAAAGAGCTTCGTCAGATGGCAGCAATTGACAAAAAGAATACCGTAATGTACGTACACTACACCATTTCTTTATTCCTCACCATGTGGTGAATAACTAAGAAGCTAAGAAGAACTAAGAAGCCTCTTCGCAGTCTTGCGTACTGCAAACAATTTTTCTCAAACAGCCGAACACAAGCTGGAAAAAGCGACAGAGGTCCACTGGGAGATCTAATCGGCAAAACAATACTCGAAATTGTCCAAGGAAACACTGCCGTGGAGAAGGTAAATTACATTAAGCAATGAGAGCGGGCTCAATCGGTGACTTACTACTTCGTACGCGAGTGGAGCGAAGTATATATGTTCAGGATGAAACAGCGCCTGATGTGGACAAGACGGAAGCCAGAACCAAGACGCGGAGACTTAGTTCTCATCAAGCATGAGAGACTACCGCCAGTGCAATCGCGACTCGGACGGATCATCGACATATATTCCGGAAAAGACGGACTTGCTCAAGTGGCTATATTACAGACCGACACCGGATAGCTTAAGCGGTCACTTGGGAAAAGTTTCTATTTGCGATCAAACATCACAACAAAAACTCAAGACATTTAAACGACACTACAAAATTGTACAGGAAACACAATTTAAAAAAAAAAACATATACAAAATTAAAAACATTTCTATTCTTTTAAGAATGATTTATTAGTTTAATTGAATACAAATAATTACAAAATTGTTAATTGTAGTTTTTCCTACACACCACAACACAGATACAGTCCATTTGAAGGTTCAGTAGCACTCAGCGTTATCCACTCAAAACACAAGCAGTTTAATGGTACTCAAATTTCTTGAGCGCGCAAATTATAAAAAAAAAACCTACTGCCAGGCATAAATTTTTAAAACATTTCAATTTAACAACATTCAATAATTCTATGACAAAATCACAGAAACCTCTGAGGCATCGCGGCTAAGAAAAATCCTCTCTACAAATCCTATGATGCCTAGTTGTTTGAAAAAAAGCCGATGGCTTATGAACAAACTCAAGTGATGGAACACTCAACTTGCTACTGGATACCCTCTTTCCAGGTAGGTCGTGGCAGACAGTAACCAAAATAGAACTACTGCATTCGTGAACAAAATTCATGGTCTGATTACAAGAGACAAACTGCTTTGGGTGCTGCATTGCTTCAAACCATACAAGTCTGCGGGTCTGGACGATATAATACCGGCCGAAATACAAAGGTCCTCAGATATCATCTGGCCCACGCTAGATAATATCATGGGGAGCTGTATAGAACTGATTCACATTGTAGTTAATGTACTTAGTTTTCACTCCCAAGGCCGGAAAATGCTCTCATAATCTCCCAAAGGACCTCAGACTTATAAGCCTATCATCTTCCTTCTAAAAACTCTAGAACAACTGATTGATATACATATTCGAGATTTTTGGTAACGACTCAACATGCGTACTGTAAAGGAAAATCGGTGGAATTGGCTCTGCATTCGCTGAATAGCCACATTGAAGGATTCCTTCAATACAGAGGGTACTCAATGATTGTTTTCCTAGACATTGAGGGCGCCTTTAGCAACTTTGATATATCCGCAATCATAACTGCGCTATCACATCTGCAGATAGACGATTCACTTGGGGAGTAGATCAGTCTAATGCTAAATAGCAGGATAATCAACTCCAAATCGGGTGGGACTTCTGCTAAAAGATGTGTTAGTCGAGGTACCTAGCAAGGCGGTGTCCTTTCTCCCCTCTTTTGGAACGTAATACACTTGAACTGCTAATACACTTGGAAGGGTGAGGGAAGCGCAGGGTGATTGCCTATGCAAACGACTATACTATAGCCGCCTCAGGTAAGCATCTTAATACCATCAAAGAATTCCTTCAGCTAAATCTTAACAGACTAACCCGTTGGACGGATCGCTGTAGATAAAACTGATCTTGTCCTCTTTTACAGGAATAAAATTCCAACTATAGACCCTCCTTCAATAAACGATACCAGTTTAGTATTTTCCAAAATAGCGGAATACCTGTGTCTCAATTTTGATAGGAAACTAAACTGGAAACTTAACATTCAAGAAGTAGTCAAAAAAGCTACAGTAGCTTTATTCTATTACAAGACAGCCATTGGAAACAAATGGGGCCTCAGATCTTGAATAACCCACTGGCTATACATCTCGGTCATGAAACCGATACTCACTGACGATGTGGTCGACTAATAATGGCCACGCTAATATTCTTAATACATAGGCAATCCACATAGAGAACATCGGTTACACAATACCTAAACTTTGATTTGACAAAGACTTTCATGCGAGCTTTCCCTCTAGATCCTTCTGGGAAGAAGATGCTTTTATGGAGGACAAGACTATCCATTTCTATACAGATGGAGCTAAAATCAATAGCGGGGTTGGTGGAGGTGTTTTCTCAGATAAGCTAAATCTAAGCCTCTCCTTCCGTCTTTCAAATCCCTGTAGCGTATTTCAGGCGGAAATTTTGGAGATTAAAGAAGCTCTGTCCAGGCTGAAGAAAAACGTGTTATCTACAAAGGACATCCGCTTCTTTTCGGTTAGTCAGGCCGCTATCAAGTCCCTGAACTTGCCCTTGAATGGCGATCATCTCTTACGAAGATTTCAGAGCATTTCAACCTTCACCTTTGTTGGGTGCCGGGCCACAGAGATAGTATAGGGAAGTATAGGACCGACGAACTCGCCAAAATTGGAACCACTCTACCTATTCTATCGGAAAAGGGCAGTGTAAGTATACCAATCGCTACGTGCAAGTTAATATTTAAGCTGGATGCTAGTAAAAGAACAGACCTTAGATGGACCGATGGGCCAACATGTCTTGCGACTAAACAGATCTGGCCAAAGCTGGATCTGAATCGCCCTAAAAGTCTGATTCTTCTAAATAGGAAACATCTCAACACCATTATAGGTGTCATCACTGGACAAGCTTGTTTTGGCGCTTTTACAAAAGACTTATGTAGAAGCTGCTTGGACATGGAGGAAGAGGAGACAATCCTCCATCTTCCATGTTCATGTCTAGCTCTCCTAGAGAAGAAAACTCCACCTAGGATTGTTCTACAAAGTTTAAAAGATCTAAGGAATACAGCCGTAAACAGTCTCCTGCGCTTCATCGTAAGCTTAGATTGTTTCTATGAGTAAGAGGATTATAAATCCACGTGGCAGCACAACGGGCCAATAGGCCTAAGTGGGTTAATTTTCCAACCGTCATTTTCACCTAACCTAACTAAGCAACATTTAAATATAATAATAAATAGTAATACAAAATCTTAAACTTATTTAACATTATTTAAATTAAATTTATTGCAAAAAAAAATTAAATAACTACCCTTATGTATAGGGTTTTCTAATAAGGACTTGACAACTTTAAATTTAATTAGTGAACGCACTCTTTCACTAATTATCAAACTGTTACTGTCAATTTATTCAGTAAACTCAACATTTTCATCATGGTAAAGTACACTAACGAGCAACGTTTGCAGATTATAAAAATTTTCTATAGATATTCGGAGTCGGTGACTGCAACTTTAAGAGCGTTAACTCCAATTTTCGGTCGTAATTCTTGGCGTAGTAGACAGGTAATAACAAGTTTAGTGCAAAAATTTGAGTCTACATATTCGTTGTGTGATGCTGCCGTGTCAGTGAGACAACGGGTTGGTCGCTGCCGTTCAGAAGTCCGTACAAACGATCCAAAACAGTCAATTCCACGGCGTTCTCAACAATTTGGCATCGCTCAGACGGCATTATGGCGTATTTTGCGTAAAAATCTTGGTTTACACCCATACAAAATCAAGCTGACGCAAGAATTGAAGCCGATGGACCATTTGAAGCGACGTACGTTTTCCAATTATGTTCTGGAGAAGATGCGCCAAGATGATGAATTTCATCGCAAAATCATCTTCAGTGACTAAGCTCATTTTTGGCTCAATGGGTTTGTCGATAAGCAAAATATGCGATATTGGTCGGGTGATAACCCACATGTGCTTCATAAATCACCACTTCATCCACAAAAAATAACTATTTGGTGCGATATAGACTTGGACGACAAGTGGTTTCAACAGGATGGTGCAACAAGCTACACAACACACGCTACAATCGATTTATTTAAGAGTAAGTATGGTGAGCATGTTATCTTATGACATGGGCCAGTCGATTTAACTATTTTCTGTGGGACTACGTTAAGTCATTGGTTTATGCGAACACGCCGACGACGTTGGAAGAGCTCAGAGCCAACATTGAGCGCGAAATAGCGGCCGTTTCGGCCGAAATGTGTGGCTGAGTCGTTGAAAATTGGGTCGAAAAAATCGACAGCTGCAATCGTGCCCGCAGTGGCCATATGAACGAATCCGAGTTCCATTCATAAATGTTTTGATTGTACTTAAAGCCAATAAGAAAATTTTTGAAATATCTCAAATGGTTTGCCTTTTATTTAAAAAAAAAGTTGTCAAGTCGTTATTAGAAAACCCTATATATAAAAACTTTTAGCAGATTAAATGGTTTACTGTGTACAAATTGCAACAACAATTCAATAGAATTAAGTTCAGTAAGGTAAATGATCGAGGGCACTTGCGGACCGGAGCATGTTCGTAACCACAATTACAATAATTATTTTTTTTTATAATTAATATCTTTATTGAGATTGTAATAATTATTGAAACTAAAGTTTAAGCTAAATTGAAATGTAAACACTTCATTTAAAAGTGAAAAAATAAACGTAAGGTAAGATTTTGATTTATAGTATGAGTGTATGGCACTTTTAAAGTTAAAAATAGATGTAATTTCCGGCAGAAACTCTTTTTTGCTTTTTACCACACACATACCCTAACAGAAAGTACAAAATCCTACGCATCCCAACAGTCGTTAAAAGTAGGATTGATAAAAAGAGCTTACGCAGTAGTTTTCTTTAATTGTGTGCTGGAATGGTGGTGTGAATCACATCGACAGTGTACTTATCAGAATCCAAGTACAAAACTAAGGTGTTGTTGGTCTGACTGTCCACGTCTGGTATTCGTGTGGCCTCATTTATAAGCTGGGTTCTGCTACTTTCCGCAGCAAAGATCTCAACACACTGTTCTTCGGGTGTTGTCTGTCCAAAATGTCAAAGCCAACCAGAATTGTGTATATTGAAATCGCTCGTAATAATGATTTCAGTACAAGGACACAGGGACACAATTCTTTGCATGGACTCAGACAGCGCATCAAACAAATATTGTGACTTCAGTAGATGGGACTTGTTAACTATTGTAGTAAAATGCGGCCGAACAGTTAATATATATTTAGAGACTGACCGTTTTTTTGTACATTATGTTATACAAAGTATGTTATGGAATGGGATATGTTGAATTAAAAATATTGCCACTAATATTATAATTGTGATTTGATAACGTTCAATATTTTCCCCCAAATGAAAATTACTCGTATTATTAATACATATATTTCAAATTTAGAGTTGAATTTCAGCTTTGTATAAAAAAAGAGAATTCATTACATTGTAAATTTAAAAATTTTGCTTGTACTATTCGGAACTCAACATTTTTACAAATCGAGAATATTTTATTTTACTTTAAACTTTTGTTAATATGTCTGCTACCATGTTATCTGAAGGTGCATAACAAAAACTTAGAAATACCTTTTCAAAGACCTCTCTTATGAAGTGGAATCTTATCTCTATGTGTTTGCTTCTAGAATGCAATATGGAATTTTTTACCAGCTGCTATGCATTTATGCTTATATTAGGTCCAAACTGGAATTGCCAAACCCAATATCGATAAAAAGATTGCGTAGATAAACGAACTTCTTTGTACAGAGGAAAGTGTCATGTACTCTGCTTCGTACTGCTAAGTGCGACTGTAGTCTGCTTAGTGGATTTCCATGATACTGCACATCCAGCCAGAATAAACACATAACCCATAGATAGTCGCTTATGAATGCGATCGTTTCCCCAATTCGCACCGGCATAACCAACAAGCTTAGCACCAGATTTTCTGAAAATACAATAAAAATTGCTTGTATTATGTTAGTACCTTAACAGTACATTTCCGTTCAATTTCCCCATACTTGTTTATTTTTATACTAAACACCCACCCAGGAGATTTATTCACAAGCTGTCATATTTTTTATTTCAAAAGTGAATTGTATTCTGAATTAGACGCCACCCAATTTCGCGCAATAGGAGTTTGAAGAGCTTCTTCTACCGTATTAAGATTTTCTTGATCTAACGATCCGGAATTCACCATAAAACTAAGTGGCTTTGTTAGGGATGCGAAACAACTGGGTAGAAAATAAACACCGATATATAACTTAACTGCGATTTCTGTACTTTACTGATACGGTTAAATTAAACAGAAGTGTTAATTTTTATGTCTTTATTGTTTTCATTTATACATTTGGAACTGGAATTCGTGTGATGGGAAAGTCATGTTGCATCTGTCACAATCGATTCCAGTCAAATTGTTGATTTGTACGTTGACTTGCCCAAAACAGTGTGTTGGTTTTGCCAAATATTTAATTTATAGGTTAATGCATTTTTTGTTTCTATGGCGTTTGTGGAAGCTATGCTTCACTCTCTCTGTGTGTATGTGTTTTTTTTTTAACTAAAGCATCGAAAGCCTATGCCCAAAGGCTCAAAGTATTCGTTTAGTCGTCACTATCAAGTTTGTGGAGAAGTTACATCTCGCTGAAAACCCTTATTCTCCTGGTGGCGTTCTATAGCTCTTAGCTCCATCATAAATGTCACGATTGAGTCTTTAATAGCCTGCCATTCCCGAGGGCTGCTTTACATACTAGGGTTCAAGCTTATCGCTGAAGCTGGTTCCCCGATCGCTTCGTTAATGGAGCTCCTGATGTGCTCGAATCTCGAGCACGAGAAGAGAAATTGGTACTCTATTGTTCTCTGCCAACTGCAGGCTTGCGTGAGGTAGTAGTTTACCTCCTCATGCCTTCTCTGTAACCATTCATCGACGTTGGAGATTAAGGCATACGTCTATCTACTCTTTTGGGAACGGCTCCATCTATTTTGCCATGCACGAATTGTATTACGCCGTTCATCCTCTTTTGGAAAGTTGTCCCGTCGGATCTTCTGCATCTCTTCCGCTATCAAGATCCTTGCAGCATCATCAGAGACGGTCCTATATGCGCTCCCTGCACGGGGTGCGCTCAGGCGGTGTGTGGAAGTTATTTCGGGCGCATAAGAGCGCTAAGCCATTGCCGATGCCCAGATACGATCCGCGTACAAAATCACCGAACTGGTGAGCCTTGCTAGCAGTCTTCGCTTACTAGACCGGATGCCCGATGTATTATCCGGGACAGAGTCATGGTCCGACCTTTTACTTGCTTAAGATGGTGCTTAAAGCAGATAGGAGGACTCCCAGGTATCGCAGGAAAAGCTTTGATGTGACAATAAAATCACCATTCTGAGAGGAAAACACCTCTCTCTTTTTCCTTGTGGTCAAAAGGACTACTTCTAGTTTCTTTGGAGCCAACTATACATCTAGTCGTAATTTCTTCAATAGTCTTGACCACAACCACTACGGCTAGGTCATCCGCGTAGTCCACGATCCTGCACTCCTCGGGCAGTGAAATCTCGAGCACGTTGTTGTACATCGTGTTTCAGAGGGTGGGGCCCATCACCGAGCCTTGTAGGGCTCCGCATGTCGATCTGTAACGCTGTACACCGACATCCGTTATGTATTGCAGCCTTTTGTCCCTGAAGTAATCGCGCACGATTCTCCGTAGGTAGTTTGGCACTTCAAGGGCCTCGAGTGCGTGTACAATACTACAATACGGGACCATCTGGTTGAGTTGAAGGCATTTCCCACGTCAAACGTGACTGCAGCACATCATTTATTGGAACCGCCTCTCCATCTTTCTTCACCCGTAATGTCTCGAGCTATGCTGATGACCGTTTCGATGGCATCCAGGGTCGATCTGTGTTTTCTGAAGCCGAACTGCTGCTCTTTCAGACCGCAGGGGTGGTCCAAGGTTCATTCAAAACGATTCACTATGACACCTTTGAGTTTTCGATATCCCGAGGGATATTAGGGACTCTTCTCTGGCTTGGGAATCAGGATCAAGTTCTTCCTTTTCCATTACTTCGGAAACGTGCCTTCGTTCAGGCATGTCGTAAATAGCCTTGCAATAAGGGCCGGGTTTAGCTTTATGGCCAAAGCAAGTGCCAAGCTGGGATGCCATCTGGGTCCACGGACTGATTTGGCTTAACTCGATTTATAGCCATGAGAATTTCCGCTATACTAACCTCCCGGATCGGTCCCTGTGGTAACGGGGCGTGGTGCGAGATTCTGTGACCACAGTTGCGGCAACCTACATCCTTCTACGGTGTTTACAGCTGTATTTTAGGCCATCCCCCACGGGTCCATGTCCGCGCTTGCACAGAGCTTCTTAAAAGACCACAGCTTGCTAGCTTAATGGCCTTCTTTAAAGCACGGCTTCTGTCTACGTTTATCTCATGGCGCTGCTTTCGGAGAGTTTCCTCCCTGGTACGGTGTGTGCGATGTCTTGCCTTGATGCACATGGGTCTTAGGAGAGCAATCTCCTCACTCCAGCAATAAGCCGGTTTCTTCGTTGGTCTCCTGGTCACCCGTAGCTTTGAAGCGTCGCAGGCCGTCACCAGCCTAGACACAACCGTCTGGGCCATATTGCGGGCAATGTCTGGGAGTACGGTCTCATCACTCTATACAATTTTGAAGACTTCAGTATCAAGTAGACGGTGTCTCCACCCTCTTCTGTGGACGTGTCCTGACCTGCTGTCAGCTGTTTGGGCAATTTCAAAGAGTATGGTCCGATGGCCACTATTCTACAGACGAAGAGGTACGTGGTGAAAGTGTATTGTAGACCCAGGTGAGGTCAATCGCCGAACGGTTCCGTCCCGCTTTGAATATGTGTTCTAAGTTGTTGAGAACTACCACATTCAGTAACGTGAAATATTCGCGTTGATGTCTCCCGCGACGACCACCGGTGACTTCGTGCTGACTTGTCCGCGACTATGTCCCGCATCAGCTCCTCAAACTACTCCTGATCCAGGCTAGGATCGCTGCCTTTCCTATCGCGTCCGACATCCATGATACATCGGTTCTATTGTGGTTTTGCTAACACAGTATTGCCAAGTCAATAATTTGCTCGTGTGCTTTTTTTTTTTTATTAATTCATTTATATTTTCTTATCTTTGAGGATGATGCCATACAATATAAGCAATTGAGGAATAAAGAAAAGAAAAGGTTCATTCTTTAATCGATTAAAGATTAAAGAATGATGTGGGGTTTTTTTTTAAGTTGTTAAGGAAAAAATAAAAACTAAATAAAATAGTCTTTAATAATACAATAAATTCAATATAATAAATTCAATTTCAAACAAGATTAACAGTATCCAATGAAAATTGCCAGATTTTTATTTTATTAAGAAAAGAATACCGCGTAGGTGCCGAAACAGTGTAAAAGTTAGTAAAATGTGTTTTTGGGAAACTGGAACTTTCAAAAGTTACTGAGAATTAACTCTTAATCCATATGCATTTGAATTTCTAAACATTGTGTTGTAGCCACTGCGAATGAAAAAAACTTTAAGGACCTTATTGACATATAGATGTTTCCAAGGCAGAATTTTTAGATCGCGAAATAATGGCCAGCTACTACTACTTTTTCTACAAATAATCCTGACAATGTGTTTGTGTGCTATAGATAATGGTTCCATCACATTATTGTAAGCTCCAACCTAGCTTGTCAAGTCGTATTGAAGCTTCGAATTTATGTTTCTTTAATAAATAACAGTTAAAAGTTTCTTGGAACAGTGAGGTTGCAATAAAAACATTTTGCGCGTTGCACATTTAAATAGACTTTTAATTCAGTCGCGTGTGTTTTCCAACTTAAATTTCTATCTATTGAAACTCGAAGGTACTTGAAAGATTCAACAGAATCTATTTTGAAACAATTTAAACAACATATTGCATCTGCACAAAAGTTAACTTTTCCACTGGGCAACCAGCTGAATGAAAAATAACATCAATCTCAAGCAAAGGTGAATTTTTTAAGCTAAAAAGCATAAGTTTAGTTTTCTCGCTAATAATAAGTTCATGTTTGGCAAACCGCTGTTTCAATCGCTGTAAATCACTTTGGATTCTAGCCACCGATTTAAATAAGGAGTTATTGGTGTAAGAAAAAGCAATGTCATCGACGAAAGCTGTAATGTTTCCATAAAAATTTTGTTTACAAACTAAGTTGACATATATTAAAAAAAGAATCGGGCCCAAAACAGAGCCTTGCGGAACTCCAACTTGTAATTCTAACTTTTCGCTTAAGACTTTGTTTATTTTCACTCTTTGAAATCTAGTTGATAAATAGGATCTAAACCAACTCAATACAGAATTTTGAAATCCAGCTTTGTAGAGTTTGTCCAAGAGAATTTTATGGTTCACCATGTCAAAAGCCTTAGTCATATCTATAAATAAAGCCATGGGACTTTTTTTTTTTGTTAAAACCATCGCATAGCTCACTACAAAATTTCAAAATGGCATCTTCCGTCGAAGATTGATTTCTTGAAAACCATACTGTTGGTGGCAAAAGAAATAGTTTTTATTTAAAAAGGACATAATTCGTTTTTTCATAATTTTTTCAAAAAGTTTGAAAAAGGTTGGAAGCAAGGATATTGGTCTGTATTGACTTACCGATTTTTTACAACTTTTTTTGTAAAGAGGAATTACTTCAGCTGTTTTTAGACCTGACGGAAAGATACCACACTTGACACTCATATTGAATATATATGACAAAACACGTCAACAAAAAAAAAAAAAAAAAAGCAATGCGTTTTACAAGACAGTTCGTAATACCATCGGAAGTACAAGATTTTTAATTATTTAAACTTATTATCTCTTTATAGAATTCCAATGGTGAAAAAGACTGAAAAACAAAACTATTTGTTTGAAAACCATCATCTGTATTATCCGGATATGAGTTATAATTGCAACCGGAAGGAGAGGGCTTAGGTTGCAATTTCGTTGCAACAGTGGCAAAAAACTTGTTAAAGGTGTTTGCAATTTTTGTGGGATCACGATATAGAACATTGTCTAGCTCAATTTCACAGGGGCTATCCCTTTTGCTGTCATTACTTAAGATACTGTTTACAACTCTCCAATCCTTTTTAACGTTTCCACTGCAGTTTTCAAACTTTGCTGAATAAAAGCTATGTTTACTTAAAGCTACTTTCAGCTTCACTTCCTGGCAAAGCTTTCTGTACTGCTTTGTTAAAATTACGTTTTGTTTTGGGTTGTTTTTAATTGTTTTGCGAAGTAAATTTTTCTCGTTTATGGACTTCAACAAATTTTTTCCAATCCAAGGTTTTAGTCGTTTAACTTTAGTGTTGGTCTGTGGTTGCATTCTAGTCGAAATATCTATGTGTCTTTTTAATGTTTCTAAAAAATTACCATAAGCTGATGATGGATTATCATCCGAAAATACCTCCTCCCAACAATTAAACTTTAAGGCATTCCCCAAACAGAAATAATCTATAGTTTTTTATACAGGAAAAGGAATATATTTCTTAGACTGTTTCTCATTTCCAAGCTCTATTTCGAAGCAAGTCATACAATGATCCGTTATCTTTAAATCAAGAACTTCACTTAAAACTTTTCTCTTTTTTTAAAACCTAACAAACATAACATATGATCAATACAGGTTTGTGTGCTGTCAGTTATACGAGATGGCTCATTGATAAGTGACTTTAGGCCAAATGAAGATATCAAAAGCAAATATTTGTCAGAATCACTAGTTTCCTTTAAGATATTAATTTTTATGTCTCCTAAAACAATCAAATTCTTTGAATTTATGCTTAGCAAAAGCTTATTCAATTCTTCCATGAAAACATTTAAACTCAATCCTTTTCCATGCAGTCGATATAAACACAAAATTGTGAAAAATTCTTTATTAATGTTGCAAGTAATTTTGACAACATCTGCGCTACTCAAGTTATATTTTACTCCTCCACATTTGTATATTTCTTTTACATAAACTGCTAATCCACCAGCACAATAACAATTGTTACAATTATCTTTTAACTCATAACCTGGAATTTCGTAATTGGATTTTTCCCCGTCGTACAACCAGATCTCAGTTAAGATGGTCTATGCCGGGCTCTATGTACTCTATCTATCTTACGAATGTCACTCTTGAATTAAAGGGCCTCGCAGATTTCTGGAGCCGATATCACCTCGTCCAATTCTTTGATTAGATGGTCCTGGTGTGTACCTTGGTCTCAACTGTTGTAATTTCACCGAGGACGCTCCCAACCGCTGCCTGCAGCGCTGCCGCGTTATTATCAGGGGCCCTTTTTACCTCTAGGAGCAGCTTGTTTTTGGCCGTCCTGTGTGTCCTTTTAACATTGTCACCGAGTGACTGCAGAGATTTATTTGTCCTAATGGACTTCAAAATATCCGCGTAGCTTGTTTCTGCGTTGGTGGCAATGCTGATTGCATCGGGCCTTGCTCTTGAGCGTTTCCTCTTTTTTTCGCTCCTCCACCTTTTTCCACTTTGTGGGTCTGGGGATTTTCTGCCTTTGGCAACGTGGGCACTGGGTGAAGTTGTTGTGCGCGTTCTGCGGGCACGCTGTCAGTCGATTGCTTATTCTTCTTCTTTTTCTTTTAGACCTTCTTGAGCCTCGGTCGGTCGCTTTTCTTGTCCCGCGGGAAACCGCTATATTGAGTGTCTTCGTGGTAGCCTGGGTTTTTATCCAAGGGGAGAACGCGGAGTTCTAGGTCGAGGTATGGGGCCTTAGTAGCACGTCCACCATCTCGATTGCCACCAGATCATAAAGCTATCTAATTCAGTCGATGGTGTCTCTCATCTGTTGCCGAATTGACCGCCTCTTCTTTCCATCGGACTGCAACTCATAAACCATTTCAACCATTAGTTGCCGTATCACGTGCGCCGGTATGTGCCACTTCTGAGGCGGACACTGGCGTTCGTAAGGGCGACCTAGTCGTTTTCGAGGACCTGGTGAAGGGGTTATTGGTGACGACGCCCGCTTCTACCATCTCCTCACTTCGCGCGCGATCGATTTCGCTGCCGCTGCTGCTAGGTCAGTTCTTTTCTTTGTTTTATCCATTATTTATTTGTGTTTTTGGGTTCCCTCTCGAATTCGTTACTTTTTTTATCGGATGTGCAATTACCTTAATGTGATCCCATGATAATTTTTGCGTTGCAGGAAGTTCCATGCAAGGGTTGACGTACCTTCTCCTGAGAGGTACGCCTAGAGTCGTATTCAGGAATGTATTCAACTGAGCTTGCACCACCAACTTAATGGCGGCGGATAAGAGAGCGTTACTTGAGTACTGCCAGGGTTTTAACAGGACGGAGGCAGGCATGTCATTAGCCCAGAAGCCATTTCGCCAGAATCTCACTGAAGTTCCAGAATGACATGCCTACCAGCTCAAAGTCAATCAAAAATCAGAGGTCACCACTCTGGAAAGCAAGATCCTGCGAGCAGGTGCGGGACCTCCAGTATTTGGTGGCATTCGTACTATCCTATATATAGGATAGCCTCAGTCTTGTGGTCTAAGCTGACTTCGGTCACACCTTTATTATTTTGATTTCCTCGTTTGTGGCGGTTTCAACATCATGTATATATTTTGCCACTGTACCCACGGCGATGTCATCAGCGAAGCCAATCACCTTCACACATTCAGGCAACTTTAGTCGCAAGACTCCATCGTACATAATATTCCACAGGAGAGACCCGAGGACCGAATCTTGCAGCACTTCAGCCGTTACATTATAATATGTTATGCTCTTGTCAGTCTCTTATCTTAGCTTCCTGTTCCGGATTGTCCATGACTATGTCCATAAGGTAGTGTGCGTGTTCATTCTTGCCAGGGACCTTCTGACAGATGTACGCAGAATCAAATGGATTTTTAAAGTTGAGCGTAACTACGGCGAAATACTATTTTTCGCAACATCGCCACCTTTTCCCTTGTAAAGATTCAGCAGCTGTATCTATCACCGCTTTAATTGCATCAACGGTAGAACGCGATTTTCTGAAGCCATACTGATGATCTGACAAAGCTCTGTTTTCTTCAGCCACCGCTAATAATCTATTGTAAAAAATACTTTTCAGGACCTTTTCAAGTGTATAAAAATGTCCGGTTTCTTTCTGACGGCCGCTTTAATTGCCATGTTTGGAGTTCCATCAGGTCCAGGCGCTTTTTTGTTGCTTTAATTCGAGCATATTCCTTGTAGCTCCTCTGGCGTAATTATTGGAGGGCGATCTGTTCTATGTACCCTGATGATAGTTGGGAGCGATAAAGCCTTACGGGGGAATAGATGTCCTACAATGGTTTGTAGCAGTGCGGGGCAGGATATTTGCGGAGACAAGTTACCTTTTTGTCTCTTCATCACCACCTTATATGCTTTACCCCAGGGATCTGCTTCTTGACATTTGATAATTCTTTGAAGCATTTTGTTTTGCTTTCTTCGATAGCTTTTTCGAGGTCACGTCTAGCCAATATAAAAGCTACTAAAAGTTCTTCGAACTCTTGTTTGCCCCTAGATCGCTGTGATTCGCGCCGAACATTTAGGCATCGGGATCTTTTTGACCTAATCTCGTCGTTCCACCAGTAGCACGGTCCTCCCCCCTTAGAGGTAGATCTTCTAGGCATTATCGCATCACATGCTCTGGTGATAAAATTCGTCAATACGCGCGCTTGGTTCTCTGCTGTACTGCTACTGGGTGCAGGACCTGTCTGTTTACTTAGGCTCTGTAAGTTTGGAGAGCTTCCTGAGCTTGTTCTTCCCGATAGTGAATATAATCGCCTGGTGATCGCTATGTGCGTAATCTTCGCTAACTCTTCATTTTGACTTACGCAGAAAAGAGTTACTCATAAACGTGATGTCTACGATGGACCCTACGCTTGCTTTGCGGAATGTATTTTTTGTCCCCTTCTTTGCCAGGCCTATGTCCAACTATGCAAATGCTTCAAGGAGAGCTCTCCCTCTTGCATTCGTTAACCTACTCCCCCACCAAAAATGGGTGCTTTCTTTGCGCGTTAGCTACGATGTCGTCGAGCTGCTTCATGTAGTCATTGTGTGTAAGACTGGGCGGTGCGCAGCAGCTGTAGAAGTGTACGCCATTTATCCTAGCTGTTGCAAAGTAGTCGTTCGGATCCCCGATTTTTGCAGAGAATGGTTGCCGCAGGTCCAGATGGCAGCTTTTTTTTGATTGTCATCAATCCAGCAACCTCCATCGAACGATTTGTATGTTTCACTGATAAAGACGATGTCCACTCCTTTCTCCCTCATTTTTGGGCCAGCAAGTCTTGGGGGGCCGCGCAATGCATTATATTTATTTGGGCAAACTTTATTATTTTTTGCTGCTTAGAGCTTTCTTGAACACGGGGCATTTTGTGCTTCCGGCAGTGTATGCGGCATTATCTGGTTTGTCATTCTTGCACCAGAAGGATATTAGGTATTTTAAGCAGGTCTTTGCCACACGACCTTCTTCTCCGCACCTTCGGCACTGGTTCGGATGATCGTGTTCGCTCTTGCAACTGAGTCTTACAACTCTGATGATTCTGTCCGCCCCTGGATATATTTCAACGATCCTTTCAAGACTCCATCTAGTCGTTGGTAACCTTTTTTTTCTTAATCAAGACCAGTTCTCAAATGCTAAGCTGCAGCTGTGATTTCAGCCATTTTGGCTTTTGTTGGAGCCGCGTGAGATATTCTTCCTGCCACTGTCTCCAAAATGTATGCATACACATTTGGATTGTTTTCCATCGATTATTGAAATTTGTTTATCCTGGCGGATGGTCTGGTTCAGGGACTGTAAATACATAGGTCTTGGCCGATAAGAAATGAGCTGGAGTTAGAAATCTGAAGTCATCTGCTTCATTGAACAAAAGGCATCAAAGTCTTGAGTTAAGGCACGTTGCTATTGTTTGATTTTTTGTTTGTTTGTTTGTTTATTTATTTATTAGCTTTTAGAAAGCTTTAAAATTAAAATTAAATTTTTTTTTATCCAGGAACTTTTATAATGTACACATATTAAGTTTTTTTTTACTACATACATAGTTTAACTGGTATTTAGTATTTTTCTCTAAAAAATTAATTATATGCTTTTTAAACAATTTAATTTTCGTTTCTGTCTTTATATGGCTTGGCAACTCATTAAACAATTTAAATCCTTTATAAATAAATGAATTGAACGTTTGGCCTTGAAAAATTTGTTAGTCTTAAATCATTTATATTCCTTAAGAAATAGGGTTGTATTTTAGACATTAAATTATTTTTAATCTTATAAACAAATAAAAGGACATCAGTCTTTGCTCTACTTATATACATTTAACATAACATTACTTGGTATATATCTATTGCACTTTAAAATTGACCTTATTGCCTTATTTTGTAATACCTGAAGTCTTTGTTCATCACCACTGTTACACAGAAACAAAATTATGGAACAACACTCGAAATGAGGCTTTATAATGACATTATAATACTCGTATATTTATTGCATTAGTAGTAGAAATATCATTTCTTATTCTTCTCAAAAATCCAAATTTGTTTGCTATTTTTTTTTATATATACAGGGTGTCCCAGTTTAGTTGTATAATCCTCTAAGGATATATCACTGAAATTCCGCCGAACAAAAAATTTTATGTCAGGGGGGTCTATTCTCACTCCATTTGCAATTACAGCCTATCAAAGTGGGTGATCTCTAATTTAAAGGTGT
The DNA here is from genome assembly GCA_907269105.1 of Volucella inanis. Lineage (NCBI taxonomy): Eukaryota > Metazoa > Arthropoda > Insecta > Diptera > Syrphidae > Volucella > Volucella inanis. The sequence continues at coordinate 59,443,508 of OU026154.1, read as the reverse complement.
AATCACATTATACGCGGTAACGTCTAAACTAGTACAGGTAAAAAATAGTTTTAAACATTTCGAAATGACAATTTAGTAGTGCATAATGCTTTGGGTACATTTGTGCGGCAACAAAAAAATTATGACTCGTTAAACTCAAAATTATAAAAATTTGCGGTTCTGTTTTTTTACCTAAAATGCATTTTCCTTAAAATTTTTACTTAATAAATTTTCTGAAATTTTATGAAATTTTCATCCTTGCAAAATATTTTAAAAATTATGTTTGGAAAGTTTTTTTACATGCGATCAACAAATTTTGTAGTAAAAACTATTTTTTGCCAGAAAAAAATGGCCAAAAATAAATATACTACTGTGTGACTTCTAAACAATTCTTTGTTACCTTTTTTTCAACTTGACAATTATTGATAATTATTACCACAAGCTTTGCAAATGTACCGCAATTTTTTTCACCTGATCTACAATCGACAAGTGAACAGCCGATACATAAGTTGATCTCCACAAAATGTATTCAAAACGTGAATTCGCGGAAATAGTGTTTGTATACGGGTTATGTAATAAAAACGCTTCATTGGCAAGATTGGAGTACCAACGACAGTAGAACACCGTGCATACGAATCAGCGCCTCGTTGAAACTGGGTCAAATGCAGTAAAAAGAGAGAAAGGCATTAGACGCAGCGGTATCGTGGAAGTTAAGCCTTCAGTCAGCGTCCTCAAACTAGCTGTACAAATTCAACTTCCCAGAACCAGAATCCACAGGATTCAACAGAGTAATAGATGACACGCTTTCCATTCGGCACCAGTTCAGGATTAACTAGCAGATGATGCGCAAAGAAGAGTGAAATTTGGCCAATGGCTATTGTGCAAACATGCTGAAGACATAAGGAAATTCCTTAGAAACATTTTGTGGACGGACGAAGTGCAGTTCACAAGAGATGGGGCTATAAACCACCATGATTTCCACCATTGGTCAGACTATAATCCCCATTTAATACCCACAACATCCTTTCAAAAGTAAGAATTTGGTTATTGAAAACAACTTCTTCAAAATGTGTTATTTTTTTTTTAAATGAGGTTTACCAAGAATGTTTAGTCTGAATTGATAGAAAACACTTTTGTAGGCCGGCATGTTCTTCCACAATCAGTCAATTCCCAATACTACTGCGAACTTCTTAGAGAACGATTACCAGAGCTCTTTGAAGATGTTCCTCTTGTTCAGAGAAGGGCGAAGATCCTTCAACAAGATAGGGCAGCTTGTCACAGTAGCAGCGAGGTTACTTTGTTCCTCAACTATACTTTTAATGAACGGCGGATTGATCGATTCGGCCCCAAACCGTGGCTATCCACATCTCCTGACCTTACACCCATGGATTTTTTCTTCCGGGGTGCTATATAAAAAAAGGTTTATTTTAGAGAAGGAAAGGATTTTGCCATTAAAGTATTATACTGTAAGCTGGGACACCCTGTATAATCAACACGTGCAATAAAATATAATTAATTGTCAATGATGATACCTAAATACTTAATTTCATCAACTTTTTCAATAACATCTCCAGCAATAATCACTCTTGTAGTCTCTTCTTGTCTCTCGTTCAGAATCATGCTATTCGTTTTGTTAATGTTAAGTTTCAGTCGGTTCTCCTTTAGCCACTTGCTAACACTTTCTAAATCTTCTAAATTTTAACCGTAAATTTTACGGTTACAGGTTACACTCGGCTATGCTTTTGTCTGCCGTATATATGACTGCATCGTCCGCGAACAGTGCAAATTTAAAACGCTTTTGACACATTTCTTGTCATTTATATAAATCGTTAACAAAAGTATTCCTAAAACGGAACCTTGCGGAACACCTAAGTTAACGAGCTTCGGATTCGATAACACTCCATTTACCTTAACTATTTGTGTTCGGTTTGTAAGGTATGAACTAAACCATTTTAACTCACCACATTGGGGGTGGCCGTGGTGTAGTGGTATATGCATACACTCCCGTCGGCGTCAACTCTGACATGAAGGCATAACACTGATGTTGGAGTGGTTGCTGGCTGGGCTAAATGTAACGAACTAACAACTATCGCGTACTGAGACCCACTGGTTGAGGATGCACTTGCTCGTCCCGTCCAGTTTGACAATCACCTCTGGGAAAAATATCGAAACCTAATACACCTGAGTTTCAAACTACTACACCACCCGCCCGCGCGATGGAGAAAATCAGTAAAAGGGTATTCATGTCCCCTTGCTGTGCGCGCGGGATTATAAAGAAAAAAAAAAGTCACCACATTTAATGCCATAGTTTTTCATTTTTTGCAACAGAATATCTCTGTCTATGGTTTCAAACACACCCTCTACTTTCCATTTATTTATAACCAAGTTAACTGCAATTTCACACAAATGGTTTTTTCCAAATCTCGATTGAATGTCAAATATTAGGTTATAGTTTTCGTAAAAGTTATACAACTGATTGAACACGATTTTTTCAAAAACTTTCTCATACAAAGCCATTAAGCTAATAGGACGAAAGTTGAGGTCTGAAAGGATTTATTTATACTTACACATAATGTTGGGACTATAATGTTAAAATGGTTTAAATATCGCTTCCAACACATTGAATTACAGTCAGACTTATTTTAAATTGTTTTAATAACGGACATTATTAAACAACAAGTTACCGTGTTATATCTGAAAGTTAAGTTATAAGTACGTACGTGGCTTATAAATGGGATATACCAAATGGAGTCAGAAATTTCGACGATGCTTTCAACAACAAAGTTATTAAAACTATTAGCAATCAGACTGGGGTCACAACACATCACGTTATTGAAGGAAACATGCATTATTGCACTACCCTTTTCTTGTTTTAACACATATTGGTTAATATTTTACCACACTGTTTTCTGATCGCTTGACGTGTCAATCATTTTTTTAACAAAATCTTCTTTGGCTGTTTTTATTTCTTTTTTATAATTATTTCTTGCCATTCTATATCGCGTCCAACTATCTGTAATATGTAATACAGCTCTTTTATATTGCACAACCTTTAATATACCTTTTTTAATATCACTAAGTTTCGACTAAACCACTTATTTTCAGTGCTCGTTTTTGATTTTTTGATAACAAACATGAAACTATGTTCTCTAGTTCATTTTTAAATAGGTCACACATGCGTTCAGTATCAAGTAAATTACTTGTTTTACTAATTTGACTTCCTAAATTGGCATTTCGAAAAAGATTTGTGTTGTAATTAATATATGTACGAAATTTCATTCTTTTTATGAATTTTACACTCTTCCCCTCTATTAATTTTTAAAATTAATGTTCCGTGATCACTAATCATTAGATCCCGAGTAATTTCTACCTGGACGGATTTGGAATTCGTGATAGCATAGTCTATTAACGTCTTAGTTGTCGATGTCTTGCGCACTATTCGTTCACAGTGGTTATCCTTTATAATTCTGTTCGTTTCTTTTCTATAAGTATCACCCGTATAAAACCAGTCTATATCAAAATCGCCTGTTATAATAACATCCATATTCAGCTCGCTGAGCATCTCCATTAGTACCGCGAATTCTTCACAAAACACTGTTTTAAACAAACTTGATGAGCTTTAAATATAGAGTTTTCTAATAAAGAATTGACAACTTTTTTTTATAAATAAAATTTGAGATATTTCAAAAACTTTATTATTGGCTTGAAGTACGATCAAAACTTTTATGAATGGAGCTCGACTTCCTTAATATGGCCACCGCGGGTACGCTTGCAGCGATCGATACGTTGTACCCAATTTTCAACGAGTCGACCACACATTTCGGCCGAAAGGGCCGCTATTTCGCGTTCAAATGTTGGCTCTGAGCTCTTCCAACGTCGTCGGCATGTTGGCATAAACCAATGACTTAAAGTTAGCCCCACAGAAAATAGTCAAGTCGCGTTAAGTCGCACGAACGAGGCGGCCAATCGACGACAATAAATCTATTGTAGCGTGTGCTGTGTGGCTTGTGGCTTATGGCACCATTCTGTTGAAAGTCTAAGTGCATATCTTCCAATTTGGGCCAAAAATAATCGGTGATCATGGCGCGATAACGCTGACCATTCACAGTAACCTGACGATCGTTATCGTCGACGAACGTCGCACCAAACAGTTATTTTGTGTGGATGAAGTGGTGATTCATGAAGCACATGTGGGTTTTCACCCAACCAACAACGCATATTTTGCTTATTGACGAACTCATTGAGCCAAAAATGAGCTTCGTCACTGAAGATGATTTTGCGATGAAATTCATCATCTTGGCGCATCTTTTCCAAAACCCAGTCGGAGAACGTACGTCGCTTCATATGGTCCATCGGCTTCAATTCTTGAGTCAGCTTGATCTTGTATGGGTGTAAACCAAGATCCTTATGCAAAATACGCTATACTATCGTCTGAGCGATGCCCAATTCTTGAGAACGCCGTGGAATTGACTGATTTGGATCGTTTGCTACGGACGTCTAAGCGGCAGCGATATTTTCGACACTTCGACCAACTCGTTGTCTCACTGACACGGCAACGTCACACAACGAATATGTAGACTCAAATTTTTTCACTAAACTTGCTATTGCCTGTCTACTAGGGGGAGAATTAGGACCGAAAATTGGAGTTAACGCTCTTAAAGTTGCAGTCACCGACTCCGAATATCTGTAGAAAATTTTTATAATTAGCAGACGTTGCTCGTTAGTGTACTTTGCCACAATGAAAATGTTGAATTTACTGAATAAAATGACAGTGACAGTTTGATGATTAGTGAAAGAGTGCGTTCACAAAATAAATTCAAAATTGTCAAGTCCCTATTGGAAAACCCTATACAACATACAGTAAACGTATAGTTATTAATGGAAAAACAATTCACGACCCACCAACTCTCCATATATTTCAAGAACAATAACATCGAATTGCTTAACCAGCAGAGTCGTTTGCAATTCATTGAAATTGTTGATTACACCTTCTATATTTAAACAATCTACACTAATGGTTTTTGGTTGTTAATAAGAAATCCTATTCCTTTCAATCTCCAATTTCTTAAGAAGCACTACACATTTGTTATATCTACAGTCATGACAAACATTCAATTTTAAACCTAATTTTTCGTTTAATTTCACAGGTTCTAGTTTCATGATTCCGACCGCATTTCTGCAATCCTTAGCATTATGGTTTAACCCCAACAGTTGTAACACCTTTTTACCTGCACTGTTTGAAAATAAAACACTTGTCCCATTTTATATTTAATTTTCTGTTTTCTATTACATTCTTTTAATCCAGCTCGATTATAGCTTTAAAGCATTTTGAATTATTTTTTTCACACTGAATATTTTAACACACTTTAAATGTTTTTGTATACCGTTTTGTTTTTTTATTGCATCGATTAGCTTTACTTTTTCCCACTCATAACGTATTCCACAAACCACAAGAGATGGTCTCCTCTGTGCAAGAACGACCACTTCATAATCGCAACCTAGTTTTTCCCTAACTTCTTTTTTTATTTCATTAATCGTACTTGAGATTTTATCATCGCAAGTAATAACCACAATATCTTTTTTATTTGAAACACCTATAACTTTAAGCGCTAATACTGTTGGATCAATTTTTTCCTTCAAATCACCCCATGTTTTTTCATTGTTTTAAGGTTTTTTTTGGTTTGATTATCATCGGCGGCAGTTGTTGTTTTAGCTATTTAGCGTACTCTACTCCTGAATTTCTCTGATAACATCTTTTTCTCCACTCAGTCGTTTCGCTCCCGCTAAGATTTCACCAATGTTCTTCTTTTGATTCTCGATCTTCTTGATCTGATCTATCATAATGCTAGCCATTTCACTCAATTTATTGACTATTAACATAGCATATTCTCTTCATTTGTCACACATATAAAGGGTGTTTCATCGTGGGGTTTGATTTATAATGTAAAATAAAATGCATCAATTTGAAAGTGAACTTAAAATTTTTATTTTTGGTTAAAAAAACAATTCATGGCATCTTCTTTTTAAAAATAATGTCATGTAAATGTTGACTACGACTACTTCTAAAGTGGTCCATTCGAAAGGTCTAATTTTGGGCGACTCGTTCGAGCATAGCGACTGGTATCTCGCGGATAACACGAGTAATGTTTGCTTCCAAAGCGTCAATCGTAGCTGGCTTATTCCTGAAAACCTGAGATTTTACATATCCCCAGAGAAAATAGTCCAAAGATGTGATATCGCACGATCTTGGCGGCCAATTTACCGTAGCTTACCGAGACCATGTGCTTGAATTTCAGGAAGCACATAGTCCGTTAACATGGCGCGATAACGGTTACCATTGATGGTAACATTATGATTTGCCTCATTTTTGAAGGAATATGGACCAATGATTCCACCAGCCCATTAACCACACCATACCGTTGTTTTTACCAGATGTAATGGTAGCTCTTTGTACTCTTCGGGTTGCTCATCAGCCCAAATACAGCAGTTTTGTTTATTAACATGTATGTTTCTTCATCACTGAAGAAAATTTCACGATAAGTCACCAGATTTTCATTGAGTTTTTCCAGAGCACATTCACTGAAAATATGACGCAAGTTCAAGTCGCCTTACTTCAATTCTTGCACAAGTTGAATTTTTTAAGCTTCTAGGCCAAGATTCTAACGTAAAATACTCCAAATTCAGCCAAGCAGCTGAAAACGACGACGAATCGATTCGTTACGGTCTTCGCGTACACTCTCAGCTACATCTGCTATAGTCTCTTCACTACGTGCTGAATGTGATCTAAGCGGTCGAGTATCATCCACTTATGTAAACTAGACTCAAATTTGCGAATGAAATTGGCAATAATGGTTTCAGTTGGTCGATTATGCTCACTGTAAGTTCTTCGAATCGCACGATAAACATTTCTCACAGAACGCTGATTTTCGTAATACAGCTGTACAATTTGGAGGCGTTGTTGTGGTGTGAGGCTTTCCATAATGACTTGCTAAACAATACTTAACAAAAATGGCAAAGCAGTTTGATCTGTCAAGAAAAGCCTATTGAAAATCACTCACTTTCCAATTATAATATAACATTAAGATGACTCTCAGTGAGCTTAGTGTTTTTTAATTAAAAGCTCTTACTACATATTCCACTGAATGTTACACTCTTGGATGTTCTCTAAGGTTTTCGAGTCCAACAATTCGTTTTAAGTTATACTTATATAAAGTGAGGGGAAGCTTGTGGAATAAAGTTTCACTGTGTTTCTTGGTTTGCTAACAATTCTGCGATTTCCTTCCAGTAATGCAGGGCGTTTTTCATCAAGTGAGATAACTCCGCAACAGCCCGACCAATTTCGTGTCACAGTGGTATAAAGCTGGCAGCATACATACATACATACATACATACTCCTTGACGTGTCGTGCTACCAATCTACGAAATGTAGTCAAGAACGCCTGAGTGGTGAGTTCGGTGGCTGCTTACAAGTGCACAGCTTTAGTGCACCTGGCTCCCCGAAATTTTCATGTCCGAATCTCGATTGGTTCCGTATAATCCACTCCTGTGTGCGTGAATGGCTTTGACATACGCACTCGCAACTTTGCCGCGAAATACATTCGTGGATTTGCTTCTTAACCGCTCTCTAAAGACCAAATATCCAAAATTTATTTCGCGTGTACGTGTACGTTATCACTAATTGGATCCGCCATGGAGGATTGCAGTGTGAGCTTCTCGAATGATCAGCCTCGTAAAATGGTGACTTGCGTCCAATATGATCGGATGTCGTTGTCCAAAAGGTAAGATATGCATGTTTTAATCTACCGCCCATTCGAGTTTTTGGGGTTCCAAATTTAAAAAGGTTTTCTCTGACTTCACTTTTTCGATATTGGTCGTAAAACGGTTGCAGTACGCTGTTAGTCTGGAAGCCCGTTTTATATTTAAAAGAAAATGAATGAACAAATTTTGACTCCCTTCTTCTCCTCGTCGGTTATGAGGTCAGTTCACTGGAACTGGTCACCAGTGTGTTGATTTTTTCAGGGAAAATGGTGATGTTTCATGGAATGTGCTCCCTCCCATATAGTAAAATCTGTCAGACGTCGGATCTCCCCGACTCTATTTTGCACAAAATTCTCCCACTTCAAAGGATCAGCGCGAATCCACCACAGAGTAAGAATGTAATCTGTCTTAGCGAAAATGGGAATACTAGTCCACTCAAGAGTCTGTTTTATGTAATTTAAAGTTTGGCTAATATTACAACTCCGCATAAGTCCTAGCGGGGAAGAGTGGTTGGGTTTATTGGTGTGACTTTCAATTTTGACATGTGAACTTTGCCGTCTTCGTCTACCACCCTTTGATAAACCAATGCACCATACGCCCTTTTAGAGGCATCGCAAAACCCGTGCAGTTTAGAGTGATTTTTCTTTAAAACTGTTCGTACCCAACGAGAGAGCTGTATTTGGTTGATCGCCTGGAGTTCATTCTGGAATGTTCTCAAGGGAACACGTAAGGGATCGCCGTCGATTGGATCGTTCATCGACTGCTTGTGAATCAAAAGTTGTTCCATCATAAGCTTTGCTTTGGTATTGCAGGGTGCAAACCAGCCCAAAGGATCGAACAAGCGTACTATAGTGGACAAAGTTAATGGTTTTGTTGGGTGCTGGTACTTTGAAAAGGAATAATGATAATCAAAATTTATCAATTTGAGGGAGCCATTGAATGCCTAACGTCTTCAAAGGATCTGTACCATATGTGGGTAAAAAGAATGATGTCCCTTGTTCGTGAAAGGGAACGCCGTCCAAGAGCTCTTCATCGTTTGCCACCTACTTCTGTAAGTGAAAACTCACTCCTGTAAAACACTTATTGATTTCATGTATTTTGTACTTTGCCTCTTGTAGTGTATCTGCGCCGTAAATCAGATCGTCGACATACATTTCATGATGTACTATTTTTGCTGCTCGTGGATGCTGCTCACAAACATCCAGATCCGTTGCTGTATCAAATATCACGGTTTTTTCTTGATAAGTTTTTGAAACGTCGGTTGCTTGTATACAACACAAGATCAACTAGTAATTTCTATCTTCTTCCTTAATCCAAATTTGGCAGTACATCCCCAGTGAATGTGTACCGATAGAGTTTCCATCCGAGCATAATGCTATTAATATTTTATTGTAGCTAGGGCCCCACCATTAGCTGATCATTTAGCGAGACTCCACGCGATATTTTAATAAGGCATCGAATACAACTTGGAGTTTCGTTATCGAGCTTCCTTCCTTGATGACGGCTAGATCAGCAATTAATTTTCTTTCCAGGGTCACAAATCGTCTAAGCTCTCCTTCTCTGGATCTGCCTTAATTAGGGCGTACATTCCCTTTGAACGGAAGTCCCGCTTCAAAATGACCGTCGAATAACCGTTGGATTGTGTTGACGAAATGTTTTTCGCATTCGAAGTCTTCGGGTTTTGCCTACGGCTGAAAAGCAATCTCTTCTACCTCCCAGAAGCGAAGCTGTGTCGCAATGCTACAGGTACTATGAAAGCCTTTAATGAAGTTTGATTCCAGTAGAGCTCTGCCCAATAGTATCCAACCTAATTTTGTCTTTTCTCTGGCAAGTGACCATTGTGTGATCTTACTATATCTTGTAGCAAAACATCGGCTAAAATATCACTACCTAAAATTAAATCTACCTTAGGCAAGTGAAATTCGGGATTCGCTAATACCAACCTCCTTAGATGTTCCCAACCTGTCGTCACAAATCGAGTCGAAAGATGCCCAGACAGCGATTTGAAAACCAGAGCTTGTATTGATATTCTGAAGGATGAATGTAACCGATACAGATATATACTACCTTGGTAAACGTGACGCTGTTGACCAAACCCAACCCAGAAACTTCGACGGAGGTTGATTTTGGCGGAAAACGGAAAAGCTGAGCACTTATCAATAGAACGATAGTTTGGCTATACGCTAGACAATTGCTACAAATGCCTAATCTCTTTACGTGCTTAAAACGATCGACAATGCTAAACTTCGAAAAGCGATTGCATTTACGAAGTGCGTGTTGCCCCTTGTTGCAAATCTGACAAGAATACTTGGATTACTTGGAATAGTATGAAAAGTCCTTCGAGTGATTTTTAAATCATCTGCTGATGGTCGACGGCTTCGAGCGAGCGGAACCAAAAAAAAAACTGTAAGTTCGCTAAATGTCGGCAATTCTTTGCTATCAGTTTTAAACCCTAACTGTGTTTTCGTCCGTAACGAAAGAACGTCCCAATGCTCAGAAGGTATCTTTAAGTTACTTAAGCTATGTACAACCTTTTTTGATGTATTTAAAATATCCTTAATGGATTCTAGTCTCTCTTACTAGAATTATGGCTGGTTAAAAAAAATACTGTTTCCCCTGAACTCCTTTGCACTGTGACCTTTGAAATTTTCAACTCCGGCTTTAACCTTCGTCTAACAAATCCCCCGAAAATTAAAGTAAGTTTCTTTTACCTGCTCAAACTACACCTCAACCTTTCCAATATTCTCAGATTCCACATCCGAAAGCTTTTCGTAAGCATCAGTTGCCGATTGCATCGATCTTTTTAACAGAACCAAGCGTGCATCTAGATAATTAATTAATAAAACACACACAAATACACACATGCTTAACTCCCTTTTTTCCAGGATAAAATGCAATCCATTGACTTGATGATCTTGTTGAATAAATCTGTGGTGAATCATCCGTGATAAGATAGATGTCTTCTATATTGTACGATACAGCATACACAGTGATATTTTCCTGTGTATTGCTGGGATTGTTGGTGGTGGGTTGGTTATTAAATACATAAATTAAATACACATCTTATTGAAAGGACCAATGAACTCGTCTTCAGCTGCTGCCCAGATTAAGTTGTGCAATTTATTTGTTCCAATGACTTTAGTAGAAATAATTTCCGAAAAAAAAACGAATTCAGTTAATTGTATTTGACTTTAGGATGAGGTAGTCAAATCCGACTTAAACTGGACCAAATGTTCCGAGTACGGAACCATTGGGTAGAAAATAAATACCGATATATAATTTAACTGCGATTTCTGTACTTTACTTATACGATTAAATAAAAAAGAAGTGTTACGGTTGACGTTTAAAATGCGAATTTGAGTTATAATTTTTTTTGTTTTCATTTATACATTTAGAACTGTTAAAAACAACTGTTCGGCAGGAAAGACCCTTCTTGAAATTTATTCATCATTGTACGACTTTTACTTTTTTGTTGCGTGATGTTGCCAGAGTCCACCAGGGTTTAATTTTCTTGCAGTAAGTTGTTCTACTCGCTCTCTAGAAATAGATAAATTTTATCCTAGAAGAATGCTTACCAGTCCGATTGGCTCGCACAGCCACTCCGTTTTGCTGTGGTGTACATGGGCAAGTCAGTTGTTGTTGAATACCATTTTCATTTAAGCATTGTTTTAAAGCACTTTTTACGAATTCTTTTCCATTGTCACTTCTAAGTATTTTTATTTTTTATCCTGTCTGTCATTCTACCGTATTCTTAAATGTTTTGAAATTCTCTAATACCTCAATGTTCTGCTTAATCAAATAAATAAATAACAAGCGAGAGAAGTCATCTACAAACAGTAAGAAATTTCGCACCACCATTTGTTACCCTTCGCATAGGCCCACATAAATCTATGTGTATTATTTGTAGAGAACTAGTGGTGCGCGTTTCAGAACACGTATAAGGAAACGAAGATATTTTTCCGCTTGAACAAATATCACATTTTATATCAATATTACTAACTTTTGTTGCACTCACTTCAGTAAAATCTTTGATGTTTTGAGGATAAAGTGTTCAGGTGTTGAGCGTTTAAATACCCATACCTCTGATGCCACAAGGCGATGTTTCAATTCCGATCAATATTTAGGTACGCAAGTTAATGCGATCCAAGCTATATTCACATTAGGGAATATTATTAACTTGACGATGACCATGATAATAATACGATAATCAATGCATGGGAGCCTGTGCTGATGAGGCACATTCGCTGCTATATTGAATAAATGCACGCGCCGCCGCCGATAAATGCTCACAAATTAATTTGTTTGTTGAAGTATGTTGTTTTTTTTTTTATTGGAATTTTTCATAGAATTGAATATAATAAATTACTTAAACATAGGAGCACAATTTTTGAGACATTAACACATAAAAGCAATTTTAAATTTTTTTTTTACTCATTTGGTATATGTAAAAGTTGCACAAGATAATTTTTAATAACACTTTTTTTTTCGGAAGACATCTTAAACTTGTTAAAAGTGGATCCGAGGTTATCAAAAATTGATTAAGAAGGTCAGTGTTCGTATCTACACGCGAAATTTTCCTGGTAAATAACTGCCTAAACTATCCATTTTATTTGTTTTTTGCTTCTTAGGATTTTTCCGAAAATTGTCCAATTGGAAGTATATAAGAAGAAGTTATTTCTTTTCCATGAAACAAGACTTTGTGCACCATTACTGGTATATAATATCAGGCATAAGTTTTAAGATACAGTTTCCCTGTTTGTGTTACATAACATTTAAATGAATCTGTATCAATTGGAAACCAAGACATAAAAGCCTCTAAAATGGTATGAAACTTTTGTCCTCTTTATCTATTCCTGTAATCTGGGTAGTTCTTTTTTCATCTCTAAATAATCTTCTAGTCATGTTTCCATCATTAGTATTACCAGATTGTTGAGTTGGCATATCAACCAATAAGCCAGTTTCGCTCCTAAATCCATTTTGGATTAATTTTTTTCTGGTTTCGACTTTTTCTTTACTTTCCTAATCTCTAAACTGCCATACTTTTACATCTAATCTGTAAGCTACGTGTAGGAAACATTTCAAAAATCGTATCTATAAGTGAAGCGCACTTAATCCAAAGTACATATCTTGTTGATTCACATGCTTTCTTGAAAGATCAATGAACAATTAGTTCATTTTGGAGAGTTTGGCAGCGCAAATGTAACAGGTTTGTGATGAAGACGTTATATAGGATAATTCATCGTGAGGTTTGATTTTCGTGACTCCTATCAAACTGCTTTGTCTTTTTGTTCTGTATCGTTTGGCAAGTCATCATGAAAAGACTCACATCACAACAGCGTCTCTAAATTGTTCACCTGTAGTACGAAAATCAGCGTTCTGTGAGAAATATTTTTCGTTCGATTCGAGGAACTTACGGTGAGCATAATCGACCTACTGAAACCACTATTGCCAATACCATTCGAAAATTTGAGTCCAGTTTATATTAGTGAATGATAATCCATCGGTTAGATCACATATAGCACGAAGTGAAGAGATTATAGCAGCTGTACCAGTGTACGCGAATACCGTGACGGATAGATTCGTCGTCGTTCTTAGCAACTTGGTATGGCGTATTGGACAACTTGGCTTATTTTACGTTATGATCTCGAATTAAAGGATACAAAATTCAACTTGTGCAAGAATTGAAGCCAGGCGACTTGAATTTACGTCATATTTTCAGTGGATAGGCTCTGGAAAAACTCAATAAAAATCCCGTGTTTCATAGTGAAATTTTGTTCAGTGATGAAACCCATTTCTGGCACAATGGATACGTTAATAAACAAAATTGCCGTATTTGGGCTGATGAGCAACCCGAAGAGTACGAAGAGCTACCATTACATCTGTTAAAAACAACGGTATGGTTTTGTTTATTGGCTGGTGAAATCGTTGGTCCATATTTCTTCAAAAATGAGGCAAATCAGAATGTTACCGTCAATAGTAACCGTTACTGCATCATGTAAGCGGACTATGTGCCTCCAAGCACATGGCCTCGGTGAGCTCTGGTTTCAACAAGATGGCGCTACGAGCCATACAGCGTGTGAAACAATCTACTTGTTGAGAAATCATTTTGATGAGCACTTATTTTCAGGTTTTGCTACGGTAAATTGGCCGCCTAGATCGTGCGATATCACACCTTTGGACTATTTTCTCTGGGATGTGTAAAACTTCAGATCTTTAGGAATAAGCCAGTTACGATCGACGCTTTGGAAGCCAACATAACTCGTGTTATCCGCGAGATAACAGTCGCTATGTTCGAACGAGTCGCTCAAATTTGGACCTTTCGAATGGACCACCTTAAACGTAGACGTGGCCACATTTACTTGATATTATTTTTAAAAAGTAAATGCCATTAATTGTTCTTTTAACTTATGATAAATATTGGGTATGTAATTTAATTCGTGCGGTTTTTTTTTCCAAAATCTGAACGTTTATTTAAGAAAAACATGTACAAGAGTATTATTCAAAGTATTGTCCATCTGAAGCTATGACTTTTCCTATCTTTCTGGCAATTTTTGGATCCCATCCCAAAAGAACTGCGCCGGCTTGGCAGCCAAGAATGAATCAAGCCAATTTTTGATATTCTGCTCTGATGTGAACTGTATTTCAGTGAGGGCGTTCTGCATCGACCGGAACAAATGGTAGTCAGAAGGGGCAGGGTCTGGGCTGTAAAGCGGGTGGGGTAAGACTTCCCATCCACTGTTTTCCAAATAGTTCTTAACCGGAATAGCAACGTGGAGCCGAACGTTGTCATGATGGAAAACTATTGCCTCGTATCTGGTCGCATATTCTGGGCGTTTTTCGACTACTGCTCTCTTCAAACGGATTAATTCTGTTCCGTAGCGTTGTCTATTGATGGTTTCACCCGGTTTTAGCAGCTCATAGTACAGCACACCCATCTGATTCCACCAAATACAGAGCATAACCTTCGCGCCATGGATATTCGGCTTTGCCGCTGATTTGGCTGGTTGGCCGGGTTTCACATATGATTTTTTGAGCTTGGGGTTATCGTAATGGATCCATTTTTCATCACCAGTAACAATCCGATGCAAAAATGACTTCCTTTTGTGGCGTTCTAGCAACATTTCGGACAAGCAAAACCGCCCTTCGACGTCTCTCGGCTTGAGTTCATGTGGAACCCAATTTCCTTGCTTTTGAATATATCCAGCTGCTCTTAAACGTTTTGAAATGACTGCTTGAGTGACACCCAGAGATTCTGAGAACTCTTCTTGTGTTTGGCAACAATCTTCATAGAGTAGTGCTTCCAGTTCTTCATCTTCAAACTTTTTTGGCTGCCCAGGACGTTCATCGTCTTCAAGCCAAAATCACCACTTTTAAATAGTGCAAACCACTTTTGGCACGTTCGCTCAGCTAGCGCATGTTCACCTTATTCTTCCACCAAAATACGATGACTTTCGGGAGCAGTTTTCAGTAATGAAGAAGAACTCCCCGCAAAAACACTTTTTCAGACACAAAGTTCGACATATTTGAGTGAAAAAAAATTATTGTTGTTTACGCTTCAAACGAATGACATATACTGAAATGACGTACAATGGCAGTATCTTTGCAACGCATGTTCCAATGGAATAATAACAATGGAACAATACAAGTTACGCCATGTCTCAGCAAACCGAACCAATCAAGTTATATACCCAATATTTTAAGTTCACTTTCAATTGCATGTGTTTTATTTTACATTATAAATCAAACGTCACGAAGAATCATCCTAAAGGATATAAAGCAGTGAAAACTTTTCCATCAATCATAGTTAATAAAAAAATCGGTTTGATTATGATATGGGTGTTATCATTATTAATTTCAGTAGTATGGTCTTAATATGCTGTTGAATTGATTCTACCTCAAACTTAATCAGTTCAGTTGTTTCCTTAGCAAAATTTAGTTTAATAGGTCGACAGTATCTGGTTCATGACGGGCCAAAGTACTCTTTTAGTTTCATCCTTTAAGAAATACATCTAGATCAGAACCACAGAAATGCAAAAAAGATGTTCATAGGAATGATCACCAGGCGAAAATTTTAGTTTATAAGATTTTGTTGAGCACCATCACAACCAGAATAAATAATCACGGATTGTTCTCTTAGATCCGTTTTTAAATCAGCAACAGAATTTAAGGCATCTTTTTGAGCTAAACACAAATCACTCAACGCTGTGATTTAATAAACTTTGTAATCGACATTCTTGCAGAGGATTCGCTCACTGTCTTATCATTTGGGTAGCATTTCGTCTTAGCTTCTTTAATTTTGTAATACGAAGATTACAATTAAATTGGGAACAGTGTTGCTGATTTTTTGACGTAATATTTCGTACTGATGAGTGGAAAGCTGTATGTCCGTGATCAGTGATAACGCATCATCTGCAGATATTGGTAAAAACCAGAAGTATATGTTTGTAATAAAAGTAATAAAAAGTTTTCATTTAGCCACAAGGTATTTGTATTTTCGAATCGCTTTCTATGCCGACAACTTTTGGCTCATCTTTATCAAATGTCAAACATAAAGTTTTTAACGTTGATTTAATTGACTTTGTTGCTGCTTCGGAAAATGGAACATTACTAAAGCAACCCATAACAAAAGAAAAAACCAGCACTTAAGCGCTTAATTTTGACTTTACAGATCCAAATATCAAAAATTTGCTTTTTTATAATTTCGGTCGACATCCTAATAAACGAAAAATTTAGTTTGGGTATTGCACCTGTGCACAAAAAGTTTAAACGCAGTTTAACTATACATGTACAAAGGTCCATAACAAACACGGTCTCTAACTTGAACAACACTGAACAACTATCCTTTTCGTCTAATGAAAATTAAAAACACATATTTTGTCTATTAATTTTTTATTTCATTCCCCCCTAATATTAAAAAAACACACTTAATATATCTAAACAACTTACTTTTATATTTTATAACAGTATAATAGAATCCACGCGAACCACTTAAAAAAAGAAATAAACAAGTGATCTTAAGATTGATTTTCATATAAAAGAATTACATACAATTAAAATTTTGCGATCATTTTTTTGTTGTTGCACTATGCTCTAACAAAAAACAAAAAAGTGCTCAGTTATTACGTAAGAGGTTTAAGCTAAGAGGGAAACTCATTTTTGCTGACTTTTGTGCATGTCATTTTTTCTTTATTTAATTCCGCTAAATACTCGTATTCGATTCGTCACACTGTGCGCCGGATGTAACATAGGTGAGTTAGCTGTGCCAGCAGTTCGTTTGGCATATGTGAGGCAGCGACCATGAGATTGGTGGATCGTGGCGGCAGTCTTTCGACGGCGGCTTAACGAATAACTTACTTAAAATTGCAGGGCAGGGACCGGTATGAAAGGTATATCCTTTTCGAATAAGAATCCATGCTATATGCTCAGCTGGAAGACCAGAATACAAGCGAAGTATTAAGTGGTGCCTCTTCGTTAACTGCGACGGTAGTGCATTATTGAGCCCGAAAACGGAGACCTAAAGGATATTAGCACACTCCCGGACTGTGTAAAAGAATTTTAAGTGTTCGATGAAAACCCGACGCAATGCGTGTCGTGGATCCATGTCGTCGAGGGGTTGCTTAAGGATTTCAGCATCATGCGGGGTAGGCTAATGTACCGTGCCATATTACAATACATAAGACAAAAGATACGAAGAAGCGCGTAACGGTATTAATCTCGTATAAAATATCCGGTTAAGATCCGGAGATGATGGAAGAATGTCTTTGGCTGCACTATGAAGACAAAAACGGGACATCCATACCCTTGAGGATCAATTAAAATAACTGGCTGAACGTGGGTCCAAACTGGATGAGTTTTATGCTGCTGTTAATCATAAATTTTTTTCTCATAATTAATAAAACAAAGACCGAATCGTATTCACAGGAAACTGTGAGTGCACTGGTTAAGACTTATCAAAATCGTGCACTGGACTTGTTTATTCGATGTTTGAACGGCGACCTATCGCGAATACTTATAATACAGAAGCCAAGAACACACCACGAAACCTATACGGCTTGTCTTGGGATCCAAAATCTAAATTATAGAAATTAGGCAATACATAATGCTAATACATCGAAAACAATAACAACCCCTATCAACCAATTACTAGGCGACAGAATACAAGGCCGCATGCAGCGTGGTGTTCTCCATAAAAGGGGGAACCATCTTAGTTCCCCACACCAATCCTAACCTAATAACGATAATCCACCTCCTAGGCCAACGGCTTGAAAAATGGCTTGATAAAATGGAGCTGAGCTCTACAAATACGACAGATGAATTACATAAACCATCTTAATAGAGGTAAGCCTCTTAAATGGGGGGCTAAGTCCGAGGGCTATCGTCCTTAACACGGTAAGTAGTAAAGGCTGTGTAATATTGAAATTGTGTGCAGAAAAGCACCAGATTTAATTTCTTGGTTAATACTGGTGCAAATAAAAATGTCACTAATCCTTGTATAGCAGAAAAAACTATTCGTTTAACCAAACCATTTATTGTGCGCTGCACTGCTAGAAATATAACTATCAATGAAAAGGTCTTTGGTTAATTCTTTGAGAAGATGTCCAACGATTATTATTATTCCTCTTAGAGCTAGAATATGTAATCAAATAAATATTGCTCTCGATAATTCAGTCTCAGAGCATTAGAGAGTAAAGATTCGCGAAATGATTACTTGGTTCACACCAATTTTAGGAGCAGTTAACTGAAGTGAGGTCGTAGAGACATCCGCGAGAACAGAAATTAGGATAACCACGAACGTGCCCATTTATACTAAAAGTTACCTGTACCCAGCGTGTATGAGACGAAGGAATTATACGCCTTTCCAAAAGTCCCTATAACTCTCCGCTTTAGGTGGTTCCAAAAAAACTCAAACCATCAGTACCGAGTCATCATAGACTATAAAGGTTTAAATATTGCAACATGACACTTATCCAATTCCAGATATCAATTCCACCCTCGCCAGCCTTGATAAGGATAAGCACTTTACCACATTAGATCTCACTTTCACCAAATACATATGAAACCTTCAAATGTGCCCAAGGCCGCATTTTCCATCATGAATGGAAAATACGAATTCTTAAGACTGTCATTTGGGCTTAGGGACGCTCCAAGAATATTTCAAAGAATGATAGAAGATGTTCTCAAAACATATATTGGAACAATTTACTGCGTTTATATAGACGATATAATCGTCTTCGGTCAAACAGAAGAAGAGCATCTTAGAAACATCTTTTCTAGGCTTTTGGAAGTCCACTTAAATGTAAAGTTAAAGAAAATATGGTCTATGATGACAGAGGTAGAATTTCTCGGTTATATAATTTTTTCACAAGGTATACAAGCAAACCAAAAAAAAGTGTAATCAGTACAGCAAATTTCGCCCCTTCAGACGTTAAAAGATCTGAAAAGTTTCTTGGGACCAACATCGTATTACCGAAAATTTATTCGTAACTAAGCGAATCTATCTAGGTGTGTTTCTGTCAAGCTGAACGAAGAAGCCTTGCGAGCGTTTTTTTTATTGTATTTAAAAAGCTTGTTTTCTTCATTGGAGGTCTTAGTTTTCTCATGAAGGAAGGAAGGCCTTCAATCTCATGACCGATGCTTAAAATTTCGCCATGGGCGCCGTACTCTCATTGGGTGAATGGGGCAAAGACCATTCTATAGCTTAAATATCAAGGTCACTTAACAGATCTGAGAAGAACAATGCGACCAATGAAAAAGAGATGTTAGCAATTGTTTGGTGTCTTGATAACCTCTGCTCTTGCTTCTATGGAGCAAAAAAGATCCACATTTACACGGACCACCAGCCCTTGACACAATATAATGTGATTCTGAAGCGCTGGAACGCCTGCATTAAGAAGTACAACTGTAAACTTATTTATAAGCCAATAAAGTGCAATCTAGTTGCTGCCGCTCTTTCTCGTCTAAAAATTCAAACCAACATTGCAGAACTATGTGCCAATATGGTTTGTGACGAATCAGCAGCAAGCGCAAGCGGAAATTGCAAAAGTAATTTAGCTACAATGGATGCAGAAAAGTCTGAAAAGAGTGAGACATCTCAAAAAGTCAGTGAGGTTTAGTCATCAAGCCGAACAGATCCGAACAAGGAAAAATTAACAGATCTGCTCAGATGCAAATTGAACCTATATGTGATAAATGGAATTAAGATGCCAGAGAGTTGCTTAGGCTTGCTACAAGAAGTCTATTTAGAAAAGTTTAGAAGATATAAAATCAGAATCACTCAGAGAATTGTCGAGGATGTGAAGAACCCAGATTGAGTATGCCAGCTGATTACGACTGAACACTAAAGAGCCCATCGAAAACCAAGAGGAAATATGCAACAGTTGCTCGAAAGCTACTACTTTCCCCGAACGAACAGTGTTCGGAAAGCTCAAAATAAAATTGAGAGTAAAAATAAATAAAATAACGCACAGATTAATTTATTTTACAAATGGACTGTATTTCGCACTTATCAACTTCTACTCTAACTCATTACCAAAAATATGCAACAGTTGCTCGAAAGCTACTACTTTCCCCGAACGAACAGTGTTCGGAAAGCTCAAAATAAAATTGAGAGTAAAAATAAATAAAATAACGCACAGATTAATTTATTTTACAAATGGACTGTATTTCGCACTTATCAACTTCTACTCTAACTCATTACCAAAAATACACTGACCATTAATAGAACAACTCGCTTCGCATTATATACACGAACGACGGGACTATGTTGCACAGTAGACGTTGGTTAGTTCCGTTGTAAATGTATGGTCCGATATCGGACGACATCGAACAAACAGTCGAATGACTGATTTGTTACTTTCCAGCAGCTGAACCTCTTCGCCATATGCCACACGCGTCACCGCTCCCTTCTGCACGCTGCAAAACGGAATACTAAAGCTGTGACCCTTAATACGCTTAATAACTCGTGCCGTTGACTGCTAGCTCTGTCGCTACGAGTTGAGTCAGCCTTCCGCAAATGGCTGGTCTAAAAACTGCGTTTGCTCCTGCTCTTTGTTTCGGGGTGAGAGGCGCCTGCAGATTTGGCCACTCCTGCCCCGGACGTTTTAGCCAATGTGGCCCTTTCCACCAAATCAGTGTATCTTTCAGCTGCGCTGCTGTTATTCCTTTCGATGCTTTATTCTCTGGATTGTCGTCCGATAACACATGCTTCCAAGGATAGCTCCCTGTCATATCTTGTATAGATCTCACTCTATTTCCTTCAAATATTTTGAGCTCGAAAGGAATTTTAGAAATCCAATACAGCACCGATTAAACTCACCTGAAATTCGCACTTATCTTTTGCGATGCCCATTCGCCGGATGCACTGTTCCGTGATCAGGTTAACTTGGCTTCCGCTGTCAAGGAGTGCCCTAGCCCGCAATGATTGCCCAGCTCCACTCCTCACCTTGACACAGGCTGTTGCCAATATTGCACTTGTTCCATCTATACTGGTTTGCTCTGCACTGGTTTGTTCTGCACTTGTTCGCACTGCACTGGTTTTCTCTGCACTTATTTGCTCTGCACTGGTTTGCTCGGCATTAGTTTGCTCTGCCCTGATTTGCTCTGCACTAGTTCGCACTGCACTGTTTACGCTGCCCTGCGCTACTGCTCTGCTCTGCTCTTATGGTGATGCCTCTTTTTGGGGGCATGACCTTTCCCACCAATGTTTGAATAGGTAGATGATGCTTCGCTTGCTATGCCTTGGGTGGCTCCTTCGAGACGGCAGGTTGTTCGCGCTCCTGGCTAACTACTGCCGTCGCTATGACGCCTATTCTAGGAGTCCTCGACTCTGTACACAAAACACTATTGTGCCTTTTATTGCACCTGCGATAACTGTCGGTTTGACAACTCGAGGCAGTTGTCCACTTCTCAAGCAATTTCCACATAATTTCCATTGATGCACTTTGTCAAATCTTGACTGCACCGAAATTGCCAGAAAGTCTTGTCACCGGTACAACTCGTGCTCTGCCCTGCACAAGGGGCATCGATGAATGGGTGCTGCTCTGCTTCCACCGACTGCACTGCTAACGGGTTTGGATTTCCGTAGTTCTTCTTTGATGGGTTGCTCGGCACAATCGAGAAAAGTTGAATCTAAAACGCTTGCTCGCTTCTCCAAAAAATTTAAAAACTCGGACAGCGTCGAAAAAACTCGGCGTGATCTCAGCATGTTTACAATCATGGGTTCCCAGGATCCAGGATTCACTGGGGACCGAAGGATGTTAGATTGGCATTTGTCTCAGTGATCAAATCACGGATGTTGCGTGACCTCGTTGCTCCTCTGACAATGCTCGGGATGGCATGTAAGGCATTTAAATGTGCGTCAACGATGCTGTGTGGATTGTCGTAGGCTTCATTTAGCTTGCTCCAGACCTCAATGTAATTGGCTTTTGTGATTTGCCAGCGATAGATTAATCTAGTGTGCGCTCCTTCCAAAGCCTGCTTTAGCTCATTAAGCTTTGTAACGTTTGCCATGTGCTCGTTACTGTGCACCTCAGTAATAAATATGCCGCGAAACTCGCGCCATTTTATTTAGGTCACCTTTAAATGTAAATGTTTAGTGGGGCGCTCTTGCCGTACCTGAATGACGCTCGTCGGTGTGGATCTATGTTAAGCCAGCGCTTTGGCTGCATCCTGTTGCTCAATTTCCATGATACGCAAGCGTAATTTCGAAGTGACGTCATGATAGGCGTCGTCGACAGCCGCCAGGTACTAGTCGTGCACTTCCAGCTCATCATCCCCTGCTGCTTTTTTCAGTAGTGGCAGGTGCTGCTCCAGCAGATTATTGTAGGCGTTCTCAGCGCATTAGCGATGAACGAAACCGTCCCTGTGCGCTATGTCTCCTATTATGCGAACGTGACACTGCACTGGTTTTGTGAACAGGGTTCTGGCACTTATTGTTAATTGCACTGATTGTGAATCACACTGTATCAATTGCTCTTTCCGTTGCTGTTCTGCCTGGATTGTTTACTGCTCTTTGTCGCCAACATGCACATTGTTTTATTACTCTGTGTCCAATCTCGGCAAACAGTAATATTCAAAAATACACAAAATCTTGTAGTGTCTGTAATACTAACAAATACGAGAAACATGGTACTCAATCTGATTTCTAGTCAACTCCCGTACATTTCTGTACTTGTCAAATACTCCATTTGAATATAATAGAGGTCCAAAATTAGAAGTTCATTTCATGTATTGACAAATTTTCAAAATTTTGCAAAGTGTTCCATATTAAATTATCAAGGCTTTTCATTATTTTATAGTTCCAAAATGTTAGTTACAGATAACGAGAGTAGCTTTTTAATTCTAATCGTTATCAATTTTATAAAAATGTAAGGATACAAGTTAACCATACACCCGTGCGCCCTTCTATTCAACGATAGAAATCTATCGTTGTCTCAAGACAGAAAACAAACATTTGCTGCTGAAACATTCTTATTGACAGGTATAACGACACCATACACTTGGTGACGAAAGAAAAGATAAGCGATATATTTTTCGAAGAATGATTACTTGGTTCACACCAATTTTAGGAGCAGTTAACTGAAGTGAGGTCGTAGAGACATCCGCGAGAACAGAAATTAGGATAACCACGAACGTGCCCATTTATACTAAAAGTTACCTGTACCCAGCGTGTATGAGACGAAGGAATTATACGCCTTTCCAAAAGTCCCTATAACTCTCCGCTTTAGGTGGTTCCAAAAAAACTCAAACCATCAGTACCGAGTCATCATAGACTATAAAGGTTTAAATATTGCAACATGACACTTATCCAATTCCAGATATCAATTCCACCCTCGCCAGCCTTGATAAGGATAAGCACTTTACCACATTAGATCTCACTTTCACCAAATACATATGAAACCTTCAAATGTGCCCAAGGCCGCATTTTCCATCATGAACGGAAAATACGAATTCTTAAGACTGTCATTTGGGCTTAGGAACGCTCCAAGAATATTTCAAAGAATGATAGAAGATGTTCTCAAAACATATATTGGAACAATTTACTGCGTTTATATAGACGATATAATCGTCTTCGGTCAAACAGAAGAAGAGCATCTTAGAAACATCTTTTCTAGGCTTTTGGAAGTCCACTTAAATGTAAAGTTAAAGAAAATATGGTCTATGATGACAGAGGTAGAATTTCTCGGTTATATAATTTTTTCACAAGGTATACAAGCAAACCAAAAAAAAGTGTAATCAGTACAGCAAATTTCGCCCCTTCAGACGTTAAAAGATCTGAAAAGTTTCTTGGGACCAACATCGTATTACCGAAAATTTATTCGTTACTAAGCGAATCTATCTAGGTGTGTTTCTGTCAAGCTGAACGAAGAAGCCTTGCGAGCGTTTTTTTTATTGTATTTAAAAAGCTTGTTTTCTTCATTGGAGGTCTTAGTTTTCTCATGAAGGAAGGAAGGCCTTCAATCTCATGACCGATGCTTAAAATTTCGCCATGGGCGCCGTACTCTCATTGGGTGAATGGGGCAAAGACCATTCTATAGCTTAAATATCAAGGTCACTTAACAGATCTGAGAAGAACAATGCGACCAATGAAAAAGAGATGTTAGCAATTGTTTGGTGTCTTGATAACCTCTGCTCTTGCTTCTATGGAGCAAAAAAGATCCACATTTACACGGACCACCAGCCCTTGACACAATATAATGTGATTCTGAAGCGCTGGAACGCCTGCATTAAGAAGTACAACTGTAAACTTATTTATAAGCCAATAAAGTGCAATCTAGTTGCTGCCGCTCTTTCTCGTCTAAAAATTCAAACCAACATTGCAGAACTATGTGCCAATATGGTTTGTGACGAATCAGCAGCAAGCGCAAGCGGAAATTGCAAAAGTAATTTAGCTACAATGGATGCAGAAAAGTCTGAAAAGAGTGAGACATCTCAAAAAGTCAGTGAGGTTTAGTCATCAAGCCGAACAGATCCGAACAAGGAAAAATTAACAGATCTGCTCAGATGCAAATTGAACCTATATGTGATAAATGGAATTAAGATGCCAGAGAGTTGCTTAGGCTTGCTACAAGAAGTCTATTTAGAAAAGTTTAGAAGATATAAAATCAGAATCACTCAGAGAATTGTCGAGGATGTGAAGAACCCAGATCGAGTATGCCAGCTGATTACGACTGAACACTAAAGAGCCCATCGAAAACCAAGAGGAAATATGCAACAGTTGCTCGAAAGCTACTACTTTCCCCGAACGAACAGTGTTCGGAAAGCTCAAAATAAAATTGAGAGTAAAAATAAATAAAATAACGCACAGATTAATTTATTTTACAAATGGACTGTATTTCGCACTTATCAACTTCTACCCTAACTCATTATCAAAAATACACTGACCATTAATAGAACAACTCGCTTCGCATAATATACACGAACGACGGGACTATGTCGCACAGTAGACGTTGGTTAGTTCTGTTGTAAATGTATGGTCCGATATCGGACGACATCGAACAAACAGTCGAATGACTGATTTGTTACTTTCCAGCAGCTGAACCTCTTCGCCATATGCCACATGCGTCACCGCTCCCTTCTGCACGCTGCAAAACGGAATACTAAAGCTGTGACCCTTAATACGCTTAATAACTCGTGCCGTTGACTGCTAGCTCTGTCGCTACGAGTTGAGTCAGCCTTCCGCAAATGGCTGGTCTAAAAACTGCGTTTGCTCCTGCTCTTTGTTTCGGGGTGAGAGGCGCCTGCAGATTTGGCCACTCCTGCCCCGGACGTTTTAGCCAATGTGGCCCTTTCCACCACATCAGTGTATCTTTCAGCTGCGCTGCTGTTATTCCTTTCGATGCTTTATTCTCTGGATTGTCGTCCGATAACACATGCTTCCAAGGATAGCTCCCTGTCATATCTTGTATAGAGCTCACTCTATTTCCTTCAAATATTTTGAGCTCGAAAGGAATTTTAGAAATCCAATACAGCACCGATTAAACTCACCTGAAATTCGCACTTATCTTTTGCGATGCCCATTCGCCGGATGCACTGTTCCGTGATCAGGTTAACTTGGCTTCCGCTGTCAAGGAGTGCCCTAGCCCGCAATGATTGCCCAGCTCCACTCCTCACCTTGACACAGGCTGTTGCCAATATTGCACTTGTTCCATCTATACTGGTTTGCTCTGCACTGGTTTGTTCTGCACTTGTTCGCACTGCACTGGTTTTCTCTGCACTTATTTGCTCTGCACTGGTTTGCTCGGCATTAGTTTGCTCTGCCCTGATTTGCTCTGCACTAGTTCGCACTGCACTGTTTACGCTGCCCTGCGCTACTGCTCTGCTCTGCTCTTATGGTGATGCCTCTTTTTGGGGGCATGACCTTTCCCACCAATGTTTGAATAGGTAGATGATGCTTCGCTTGCTATGCCTTGGGTGGCTCCTTCGAGACGGCAGGTTGTTCGCGCTCCTGGCTAACTACTGCCGTCGCTATGACGCCTATTCTAGGAGTCCTCGACTCTGTACACAAAACACTATTGTGCCTTTTATTGCACCTGCGATAACTGTCGGTTTGACAACTCGAGGCAGTTGTCCACTTCTCAAGCAATTTCCACATAATTTCCATTGATGCACTTTGTCAAATCTTGACTGCACCGAAATTGCCAGAAAGTCTTGTCACCGGTACAACTCGTGCTCTGCCCTGCACAAGGGGCATCGATGAATGGGTGCTGCTCTGCTTCCACCGACTGCACTGCTAACGGGTTTGGATTTCCGTAGTTCTTCTTTGATGGGTTGCTCGGCACAATCGAGAAAAGTTGAATCTAAAACGCTTGCTCGCTTCTCCAAAAAATTTAAAAACTCGGACAGCGTCGAAAAAACTCGGCGTGATCTCAGCATGTTTACAATCATGGGTTCCCAGGATCCAGGATTCACTGGGGACCGAAGGATGTTAGATTGGCATTTGTCTCAGTGATCAAATCACGGATGTTGCGTGACCTCGTTGCTCCTCTGACAATGCTCGGGATGGCATGTAAGGCATTTAAATGTGCGTCAACGATGCTGTGTGGATTGTCGTAGGCTTCATTTAGCTTGCTCCAGACCTCAATGTAATTGGCTTTTGTGATTTGCCAGCGATAGATTAATCTAGTGTGCGCTCCTTCCAAAGCCTGCTTTAGCTCATTAAGCTTTGTAACGTTTGCCATGTGCTCGTTACTGTGCACCTCAGTAATAAATATGCCGCGAAACTCGCGCCATTTTATTTAGGTCACCTTTAAATGTAAATGTTTAGTGGGGCGCTCTTGCCGTACCTGAATGACGCTCGTCGGTGTGGATCTATGTTAAGCCAGCGCTTTGGCTGCATCCTGTTGCTCAATTTCCATGATACGCAAGCGTAATTTCGAAGTGACGTCATGATAGGCGTCGTCGACAGCCGCCAGGTACTAGTCGTGCACTTCCAGCTCATCATCCCCTGCTGCTTTTTTCAGTAGTGGCAGGTGCTGTTCCAGCAGATTATTGTAGGCGCTCTCAGCGCATTAGCGATGAACGAAACCGTCCCTGTGCGCTATGTCTCCTATTATGCGAACGTGACACTGCACTGGTTTTGTGAACAGGGTTCTGGCACTTATTGTTAATTGCACTAATTGTGAATCACACTGTATCAATTGCTCTTTCCGTTGCTGTTCTGCCTGGATTGTTTACTGCTCTTTGTCGCCAACATGCACATTGTTTTATTACTCTGTGTCGAATCTCGGCAAACAGTAATATTCAAAAATACACAAAATCTTGTAGTGTCTGTAATACTAACAAATACG
This sequence comes from Volucella inanis, assembly GCA_907269105.1. Lineage (NCBI taxonomy): Eukaryota > Metazoa > Arthropoda > Insecta > Diptera > Syrphidae > Volucella > Volucella inanis. The sequence continues at coordinate 59,415,984 of OU026154.1, read as the reverse complement.
AGAAACATGGTACTCAACCTGATTTCTAGTCAACTCCCGTACATTTCTGTACTTGTCAAATACTCCATTTGAATATAATAGAGGTCCAAAATTAGAAGTTCATTTCTTGTATTGACAAATTTTCAAAATTTTGCAAAGTGTTCCATATTAAATTATCAAGGCTTTTCATTATTTTATAGTTCCAAAATGTTAGTTACAGATAACGAGAGTAGCTTTTTAATTCTAATCGTTATCAATTTTATAAAAATGTAAGGATACAAGTTAACCATACACCCGTGCGCCCTTCTATTCAACGATAGAAATCTATCGTTGTCTCAAGACAGAAAACAAACATTTGCTGCTGAAACATTCTTGTTGACAGGTATAACGACACCATACACTTGGTGACGAAAGAAAAGATAAGCGATATATTTTTCGAAAGATCTTAAAGAATTATCTATCAGAATGTAATCGATTTCCGCACCAAGGTCAATAAAGAATTAAAAATTTAAATTGAGAGAAAACAAAGAAAAAATAATCTCTATAGAGATGTGAAAATAACCAAATCAAAATCATATAAAAAAGGGGACAGCCTAAAAGGGTATTAAAGCTTAAAGCAAACATCTGTTCTGAAAGGGAACAGTAGGCAAACACAAAAAATTTACTGTTGCAACCCCAACTGGTAGAATAGTTTATAAGACTTATAAAAAAAAATTTGTAAGAAAAAATAAAGAACAATACATAAATATGTATTTAAGGATGTTAAGCTTCTTGTATTACCCTTTCACATCTTTTGTTTTTTTTTTTTTTTAATTATATGTATATAATCGATCTTATTTTTTTCCCCTTTCCGCGTAGTTTTATATACCAGCACAATATTAAATTATCATTTAACTTCTGTTCAAAAGAACTATAAATATAGCTTACCAAGCACTGTAGTTCTTAAGATGATCATGTATGCATTGAAGAAAATAAATGTTATACTAATTAAAGATATTTTAAATTATTTAACTTTGTACACATTTCATATTCATTACGCCACCCACAAGAGTTACTTTTTCCAAAATAGCTTGCCAGCTGATCAACTATCATCTGGCTTAGGTAAACGAACGTATTAGTTTGCTCAGGAGGGGATTCTCAAAGAAAAACGAATCTATTGACTTGGTAAGATCTGCGTAGAAGTGGATTGCAGGCAACCCAGATGCAGCATACTGGGGCAAAATCTTCGAACAGAAGGAAATAGTAGAGAATAACGATCAATAGTAAAAGATCAACGAGAAACTCTCCGGGGCAGTCGAAAACATTACAAAAAAATAACTGGGTCGTCGACAAATCCAAAAACGAGATGAGAATGATGGACTCCCGAAGTATTGAACAGGACATCCTAAGTCAAGTTTTAACGATAAAGAGAGAGCTCAACGAAATAGTACGGGCAGCCAAACGGCGAAAAGTGACATCATCAATACGAATCTATTTAAGCACAGCGAATCATCAACATGCTGATAAACGTATTTGAAACACTTTCCTACGAAAACGAAATTAAGGCGATCGAGTTCGGAATACGCTCAATATACGCAAACGAATCAATGCTTCTGTATATCTCGGCAAAAAGTAGGAGAACAACATTATATTATTTCCTTATAAGATCATCGGTTAAAAGGTGCTATAGTATTTGTAAAGTAGACTTACAATTCGTCCAAGGTCTTAGACTTCAGAACATAGAACGACTTGGTAATCTATCAAGAAGAATGAGATTTTCTTCGTTCTCAGATGCTTTAATCCTCATCCTGTTAATCTACTTCACATTCATCTTATGGCGGAAAATCAGTGTTATTTTCTCAAGAAACATGAAGCGCACCTCGAGGCTAACGAAACCATACCCGTCGATCGCTGACGTTACTGATCTGCGCGAAGTAGATTTTTCAAAGGGGAGGAGTTAACAATAAAAACTTTTTTTATATTAGGGAATATGATCCACTTCCCGATGATCATGAACTGCTTAATCCAATGCATGGTAACCTGTGTTGACGAGATACACCCGCCGCTATAGATATTGGATACATACACGCTTGGATTGTGGCGGCAGTTTTTCGACTTAAAATAGTACTATTGCATTATCGAGAAAATATTGCAATTGTAATACCGGATGTACGTGTTTAATTTACGGAAAAGTGGGTCGTCTGATTTTCTATTGAATTTTTGGCAGAGGAATTCGTTAACTTGCATTTACTTGTTTTCTTTGTTCATGAAATAAATATACGTCGTATCAAAATTTTTCGCACTCCGATTCATATCAAAAACAACTTTATTTCCTTCTTCCTCTGCCTTACCTATCGAAATAAAATTGATTTTTATTTCCGGCACGAATAAAACGTCTTTTAAAGTAATCTTACTGTATTTATTTATATTTAATATCACTTCGCAAAGTTCGATGCGTTCGACATGTTCATAATGATTAACAAATTTGTGTCTGTCACAGCAGAGACGACTAGTGTCTTTTATCCACAAACTGTCGTTCATCCCCCCAATATAAATGCAAACGATGCTGTACTATTCGAATTGTTTTTATACGAGTATATTCTATATACTTCCAAGCTAGTTCCAGAATGGGAAAAAATGGATCACGGGAAATGGATTCGTCCATGAACTTGCCAGGCATGGTTCAGAGGAGAGTTTTTCAGGGCTCGAACCTACGTTGGGTCTGCCTGCGCCCTTGTTTAGGGCTTCCATTGACAGTTTGGTCTCATATGAGCACAACTGCAGATGGCATAGCTACCCGGGATGCAGGCAGGCCAAACGAATGCCCCTCGACGTCTCTAGAAAGTAAGCGACTTTCCTGTTGTTCTTCAACAGGAAAGACTGCAGCTTGCTTACAGGGCATTACACTTTTGCAAAGCACTTTAATGTTCTGGTGTGCTCCGCAAAAATTTTCTACCAAATTTTGTGTGAAAAGTGGAATCAAGTGATCTGGAACATAAGAAATGTAGACAGTAGAATACGATGAGTCTGTTCTAAGTAAAAAAAAAAACGTTAACCAGTGGTACAAGCTCTTCCAAGATGGCCGTGAAAATGCCAATGACGAACCCCATTCCGGACGCCCCAGCACATCAACAAAAGATGATAACGTCGAAGTTGTGAAGACAATTGTTTTAAAAAATCATCGAATTACCATAAAAAAGGTACGTAAGCACAATTACATTATATCTAAGGGGGATTATATTGAAGGAAAAAACATCAATATTGATGAATAAATAAATATTTATTTTTATAATATAGAGTAACTTTAGTTTTTGAACACACTGCGTATATGGCTGTCATAACTGGTATTCGTATGTGCAAGTTAATGAGAATTAGTTCATTTGCAGAATTTTATAATTTCTTCATTAGGAACGATAATAACATAGAGTGTAATGATATCTGCGAATCTATATCGATGGAACACTTCTTTTCCCCTTATGGTGTTCCAAAATAAATTATCACAGATAACGGAGCTCAATTTTTACCATTACTTTTAAAGGAATTCTTAATTATAATTCTATATGTTTGCCACACGATAAAAACCATGAAATGGATAATCGATGAAATAAATTAGCTCCTAGATTTAATGAACTTGAAGTAGTTAGAAATAATAATGTTACAAAAGAAACAAATAAACGTAGGGTTCACAAACAAAAAATAAAAAGGAAACCTTGGTTTACACGAAACTTGAGTTTATTAGAAAGCGTCAACCACGCCTGGATTAGTTGTCCAGAAGTAGAACTTCTGAAAATTGTTACCAATATACGAAAAGAATTTGCTTTTATTTAGCTGGAAAACATCTTGCTTAATTTCAAAAAATATCCTTGTATCCGAAAGCGATTGATGTATTTTCATTTTTGGGCGAACTATTTATGTCGTGAATGCATATATTAAAAATTAATAACAAAATAAAATAAATTTTGAAAAATTTAGTTTTGTAGTATTACATAAAAGTAATCAACGTGTACCCACTTATATTCACCAGATATAGTGGAAAATAAATTATTCAAAACAAAAAAAAAAAAAAAAAAAAAAAAATATCTCCATTGAAATTGCCAGTTGCAATTCAAAAACACTGCTGTTCAAAATAGCGGTAGACTAAGATAAGAGCATTTTCGTCGGTGTGTGAGGGTGTCAATTGACTGGGTGATGTTAGCATAATAGTACCTATGAGTCTTATCGAACGGTTTTGAATCCTATCTTGCAGGTGCAAAGAAAATTTAGGAGCACCTGACAACGGACGTATGGATGCCTCAATCCTTCAAACACGTGCTCAGAAACTAGAATTTATAAAAGAAAAATTAGCAATTAGCTCATAAGAGAAGACGTACTAGGTGTGTTCAAAAAGTATGGTTACTTTATATTTTTATAAACAAATATTTATTTATTAATCAATATTAATGTTTTCCCCTTTAAAGTAGTCCCCCTCATATATAATAGACTTGTGCCAAAGCTTTTTCCACTCCTCGAAGCACTTCTGACAAGCACTTTTTGGTGTAGCCTTGAGATTTTCCAGCGATACCGTTTTTAAAAAAAATTGAAAAAAAAAAAAACAGTTATCAAAAGTGTCTGGTCAAACTTGGTTTGTATTTTTCGGTCTTGGCTCTCTTGGATGCTTCCATTGGGACGACTGGGCTTTGGTTTCGACGTCATAACCATATACACATGATTCATTACCAGTTATGATCTTTGGGCATGTCAGGATAATCATTGACGTCATTCATGCGACGGTGCTTCTGATCAAGATAAAGTAGTTTCGGAACAAATATCGCTGACACACGTCCGAAAAATTTGCATATCACGGGCTGACCAATATGCCAACATCTTCAGCAACTTTTCTTATGATAATTCGACTATTTTCCAAAAAAAATTTCTTCATAACTTCGACGTTATCATCTTTTGTTGATGTGCTGCGGCATCCAGAGCGGGGTTCGTCATTGGCAGTTTCACGGCCATCTCTGAAGAGCTTGTACCACTTGAAAACATTTTTCTTATTTAGAGTAGACTCACCGTGAATAACTGTCAATATTTCAAGTGTTTTAGAGCACTTGATTTATTTTTTTATACAACCCACAACCCAACCGAGTAACTCAAAATAGACGTGTTTTCTATATGTTAAAAACAAACTAAATAAATATATTGAAATTGTGAATATAAGTTCGGGACATATGTGCCAACACAGCAAAACAAATTATTAAGAATTAAGTGTACGTTGCCCGTGAAATCTCAAAAGTAACTTTATTTTTTGAGCATACCTCGTATTTCTATACTAATTATTTAATTAAAGATTATTATTATTATTATCAAGGGAACGATACAAATTAGTTTGTAAAGTCCGGGACTTAACGCCGGGGTACTATGCCCATGTGGCGCGTTTTGTCAACAGCACGCGGAGTACTGAGTTCCCATGTGGTCACTTACCTACGTTAAAGCTAAAGATATTAGTTATAATAGTTCATAGAGAAAAATAAGTATACGACACAGAAATCAGAAATATTTATTACAAGCAAAAGTATGATCAGAAATCCACAATATCTTAAAATGTTTGAATTGAACCTCCAACATCAGCCTTATCATGGACATTAAATTCATAAACAATGCATAATGTCCATACTTTGATGGGAGGGGTTACGTATTTTCATATATGTAAACATATAGCATATCAATATTTTGATACCAGGCCTCCGTTGCAACTCGATTGTGGGTCATGACATGTTATTCATGCATTTTCATATAACTCCGTAATCATACCCAATTATACTCCACTCACATGAATTTACTCAGTTTGCTAATCACCCAATACACGTACACAATTTTTACGACTGTACATTTATGCACAAACCGTGGTCAAAAACTGATGTTGCAGTTCATCTTTTACCCTGATAAGCCAGGAGAGGTCATATTTACATATGTTGTCGTCCTTTCATTGGAAACGAACAGAAAAATGAAACGTTTGTTTTGCTACAACAATGGGTTGCTGTGCAGTAATTCCTACTGTAGAAAAATTTTCAGGGCTACTCCTAAAGCCTAAAGAAGTTAAAGCAATATAACAGGTCGGCTGAAAGATTCTTTTGGTAAAATTCCATTTTATTATTCAACATAGTTGCCTTCGAGGGCAATACAACGATTACAGCGGTCATGTAATTTTTTGAAACCATTTTTTTAAGTATGATTTCGTTTTAGCCTCAAAATCAGCCTCAGTTTCAGCGATTAATTAATGTTAGTGCTGATTTTTTTTTTTTTTTTCAGTGAGCATTATTTTAAAGTCTTTAATCAGGCAAAGGTCACTAGGAGCCAGATCTGGAGAATACGATGGATGTGGAAACAATTCGTAGACTAATTCATGCATTTTTGCCATCGTTTTCATTGATTTGTGACACAATACATCATCTTGATGAAACAGCACTTTTTTTCTTTTTTAAATGGGGCCGTTTTTTTTATTAAACTTTTTTGATATCTTCAGAGTCTCTTCTATCTCGATCAACTTCACTTTACGGCTATTCATAATTACTTTGTGACTTTTTTTTACTTTTTGCCCGAAACAGCCTCTTTTGGGCGACCACTGCGTGCATCGTCTTCGGTGTTCATTTCAACCCGTTTAAATTTGGCAAAACACTTCTCAACGGTTGATTTTTCTGGTGCAGAGTCCGAATAATCTTTATCAAGCTTTGGTTTCAACAGTATTTTTTTTTAATATAAGGCAATGCTTTATTATCCCACGGAACTCTTTTTTTTTCATTTTGTCGACATTAACAAAAGATGCTTAACTCACAATGCTATATCTCATGAACCAATTGTATATCAGCTGTCAAATTTATATACGTGTCGTTTGAAGGTTAGAACTACTATTTACCATACAGATTTAATTCTAGTGACACAATCTATGTGTTAGCCTATGAACATTTCAGCCGACTTGTTATACCGTCAAAATTTGTTTTTATAGAAATACTACATTTTTTGAAAAATATTTGCTTAAAATTCTATAGAATCTTTATTTACTACAAGAATTGATTTTTTTGTACAATTGGCCGCTCAAGGGGTTACTTGTACCTTTAAAATGTAAACTGATGAGCATTCATAGCGAGACGAATGCTACAATTAAAGGATTGAAGCGGCGGAATGCAACTGGCAAATTCAATGGAGCACTGCTGGTCAAAATAGCGATAGAGCAAGATGAGAGCCATTTCTTCGGTGTTTGAGGGTGTCGATTGACTGGGTGATGTTAGCATTATAGTACCTATGAGTCTTATCGATCGGTTTTTGAATCCTATCTCGCAGGTGCAGAGATCACTTGACCACGGACGTATGAATGCCTCAACTGTTGCGGCCAAAAACCTAGATATTTCGCAGCATTTTTGTCAACATCAAACATGTTGTCATTCGTAAGTTGTCATTGACACACATATAAAAAATGGAAGATTTTCGGTGCATGCGCCATTCATACGTTATGGCTGGGTGTTTAGATTTCGCTTTTACGACAGTAGACAGCATTGTGTCTTGGAAGCATTAAATTTAACACTGTCGGAGGTTTCCCATTTGGTGATGCTGAGCTTAGCATACGCCGCCCTTGCCGTTCTACAAACAAAGAGCAGTGACGTAAGCCAGGGAACGATAATAAAAAGTAGAGAGTACTGTTGTCAGCAAAGGAAATATATTTGAGAAGTAGCAGACAAGAATTAATTGTCAGATACATAACGGAGACTTAAAACCATTCAAGAAAACTTGAATTGAATGTTTCGAAATGTAATTTCTAATCCAATGAAGAAGAGACTCATTAGATGTTGATGCCAAACTCTTTCAAATGCCTTAGAAAAATTAAGTGCAACTATCTTGCTCTCGCCAGATTGATGTACGCTTTGGTTCCACTTTTCGGAGAGATATATCATTAAATCACCAGTGGACATGTTGCTACGAAAACCGTATTATGGTTATGGTTATTAGGAAGTTTTCATATTGCTAGATATTTCGTGAGCGTCGATCAGCGTTCTCATGACCTTGGAGAAAAAGGACATAAGAAAATTCGCCTTTTTTAAATGATGTTTTCGTCTGATCAGAAAGAGTCCTTAAGAGCAGGATTGTTGAAAAATTTTACGCAGTGGTTTCACTAGCGAAGAAGACTCTTCTTCAGAAGAAGGGAAGATGTACCATTTAGATCAGTGGATTTGTTTATATTAACATTTTTAAGTACCCTATACATGTGCGAAAGTAGATTCTACCCATTGAAGATGCGATGCATTCATGTGTGGGCTGAAAGAGTTTAGCTGGCCGCAAAGTGTGTAGTAATCAGATTGAATTTGTCTAAGGAGCAGACAGCTGGGATGAGCCACCAGTTCTAATGTTTTTTTTAACGAACGGCGAACAATTTTTTTACTACCTTTGGGGCATTGTAGTATTTTTTGCCCCAGTTTTTGGTCGTATTGGACTCGTTTTAACTTTTTTCGGTTTCCTCTGTCGTGTTGATCTTGTAGGACGAGAAAACATTTCTCTAACCTTGAAAGTCTCCTTACAGCTCGAGTCATGTCATTTATTTTCTTTTAGTATGATACTTTTAATCCGAAAAGGAATAAAGGATCTTAGTGCAATGAGATCAGTGCCTGTGATCATATCAGCTGTGGCATCCTACTTATTATCGAAGAAACATAACGACCTATTAAAAGTCCTAAAGGAGGTGTTAAGTTCGCTCAAATTGATTTTCTTGTATTAACATACGGTTCTTTTAGGAATCTTTTATTTAACTGTGTAGTGTATAGAAATTAGCTGATTTGATATAACGGTTTGACGAGCCCATAGGCGAGAGCACATAAACAGTGTATTTATCAATGTAAGAAGTTAAAAACAAGTGCAAGTTATTGGCGGTATGACTATTAAAGCCTGCTATTCGCGTGGGCACATTTACAAGCTGGGTCAAGTATTTTTCAGAATGTTGACAACCAGAATTGCGTATATTAAAATCGGTCTTAATACGATTTCAGTATGAGGAAAGGGAAATGAGGGACACAATTCATTGTATGGATTTATACAGTGCATTAAACTCGTTAAAGGTCAAATTGCTGTCCAAATTAGGGCTTCTTTAAATAAAGAAGTAATGGATAATTTGACTACGGAGATGGAATTTTAACCACATGAAGCCGAATTGCCGGATTGTGGTGGAGTTTCGTAAGCTACTTCACTTCGTAGCCAAGTAACTTCAGATCACAGTGATCTATAAGGTGTGGGCAGGGATGTACCTGTGTTTCACTAAGTGCCAATAGAGTTGGCCTGTATTTACAGACGTGAACGTACGCCGAGAAGTAATTACTTTTTAGCTCTCGAATATTTACTAAGTTCGCTCTAAATTCTCGAACCATTATGCCATTATAAATAACAGGCATAAAAAAACACAAACACTTTTGGCACTGCTTTGAATTTTATTATTGACCAACTTAATTAGAATTCCGACGAACTCCGTATGAGGACATGAATGAAATGCCCAGTCCTTCATATATTGCGTTATCTATTTCCCCTAGTTTTTGTTTTCCTCTTATGCAGTTCATCTGTATTAAAAATGCTGTTTTTAATAACTTTATTCTCCATGAGTTCTTTATATTTTACTTTTAAATTTAAGTTTTTTTTTATTAGTTTGATTGTAACTCAAAGTTGAGTTATTCTAAATCACAACACTGCATTTTGATTTAACTGTATTCGCATTGTATAGAAATAAATATCTATCGGCATTATTTGAATTTCTGCCGATTGCCAAATTTACTTTTATTTCCGCTGAACTTTGTAAGGCGAGTTTCAACAACAACTACTCAGACCACTAATCTGCAACTATACCAACTTAATAGTTGGTAACTTCTGACAATGCGACAAAAATGGCCAATGGGCATTTATTTTTTTCTCTTACTGATATCTCTTTGTGGTTAACCAGAACATAAAAATCAGTAAACTAAAAGTTTTTCTTTGACCAAGAGCAGGAAATCCTGAAATTTTTTAAATAGGTCTGTTAGGGTGTGTACTGTTAATCTTTGCGTTAACTACGTGTAGGGTAAAATAAGGGTCGAAAAATGCGGTTTAAGTAAAACACGTCTTTTCTTTTTGAAGTTACAGCAAAGAGAGTTAATTTATTCTTCCGAAAATTATATCCATTTTTAGCTTTAAACTGTCATAAAATATTGTACATTCTTAGTACGATCATAAGCTTACGTTATTTTTATTAGTTTACATTTAGGTTAAAATGTTACATTTGTTACATTTAGTTTAGTTTAAGCTTAGCATAAATAAGGTTTATTAATAATTCAACAGAAAATTATGTTGTACTGGGTGATTCATAGCGAGGTTTGATTTATAATGTAAAATAAAGCACATAAAAAAGTGAACTTAAAATTTTTATTATCGGTTAAAAGAATAATTCATGGCATTTACTTTTTGAAAATGATATCATGTAAATGTTGGCCACAACTACGTCTGAGCTGGTCTATTCGGAAGGTCCAATTTTGGGCGATTCTTTGGACCATAGCGACTGGTATCTTGCGGATACCACGAGTAATGTTGGCCTCAAAAGCGTCAATCGTAGCTGGCTTATTCCTGAAGACCTGAGACTTTACATATCCCCAGAGAAAATTGTGCAAAGGTGTGATATTGCACCAATTAGGCGTCTAATTTAATGTAGCAAAATGTGAAATAAAATGCTCACCAAGATGATTTCTCAATAAGTCCATTATTTCACGAGCTGAATGGCTCGTAGCCATGTCATCGAGGCCATGTGCTTGAATTTCAGGAAGTTCATCATCCGTTAACATGGTGCGATAACGGTTACCATTGACGGGAACATTCTGATTTGCCTCATTTTTGAAGAAATATGAACTAGTGTTTCCAACAGCCCATAAACCACAAAATACTGATGTTTTTAATGGATGTAATGGTAGCTCGTGATACTCTTCGGAATGCGCATCAGTCCAAATATGGCAATTTTGTTTATTGAGCCAGAAATGGGATTCATCACTGAACCAAATTTCACGATAAAACACCGGATCTTCATTAAGTTTTTCCAGAGCCCATTCACTGAAAATATGACGCAAATTCGAATCGCTTGACTTCAATTCTTGCACAAGTTGAATTTTGTACGCTTTTAGGCCAAGATCCTCACGTAAAATAAGTCAAGTTGTCGTAAAATGTCGTCAAGCTGCTGAGAATGACGACGAATCGATTCGTCACGGTCTTCGCGTACATTCTCAGCTTCAGCTGCTATAGTCTCTTCACTACGTGCTGGATATGCTCTAACCGGTCGAGTATCATCCTCTTATGTAAACTGGGACCCAAATTTGCGAATTGTATTGGCAATAGTGGTTTCAGTAGTTCGATTAATCGTACCGTAAGTTCCTCGAATCGAACGAAAAACATTTCTCACAGAACGCTGCTTTTCGTAATACAGCTAAACAATTTGGAGACTCTGTTGTGGTGTGAGTCTATCCATGATGACTTGGCAAACGATACTGAACAAAAATGACAAAGCAGTTTGATAGGAGTCAATGCGTGATCTGTCAAAGGAAGCCTATTGAAAATCAAACCTCATGATGAATCACATGCTCCCGCCCGGTGGACGATTTTCGTTTGCAAGTGTACTAAATTATGCACCTTACTGTACCCAATTGCAGTGTGAGTATGTTGTATTTTTTTTTACACCAGGAGGTATGTGTTGTGTGACTGTGAGTGTGTTTACTATCTACATGTAAATGAGACAAAATCGTGTAAGTTAATAATTTTAATCATTACATGAAGGTGAATAGGATAGCGACATGACAATACGGTCAACAAAGGAGATGCAATGCGTGTATTTGCATTGTTTGGCAAAAGTGTAATAGTTTGTTTACGTCATTGACCAAAAGTAGGTCAATTCGCATCGTGTTCGGTTTTTGATTTGTTTAATTTCCCTTTCTTTTAGTTTTGTTTTGCGTTAAAAGTAAATGTTTTTATTTATTTATTAATAGATATTTTTTTGTCTGATCCCCTGTTTCCCCCAAACATTCTATTCGTTTTTTTTGTTTGGAATTGTGTACACCGGCGCGAGTACGCAATCGATCATCCGTATGTGCGTTCGTGTGTATTTATCAATATACACAAATCGCGTGTTTTGTTTTTGTTTCTACGAAAGTGATCATATGCAAATGCAACAAAAAAACCGAGAAAAAACAAAAAGTAATAAGAAAAAGCAAAATAAAAAATACATTAAAATTATTTTCCCAATAAACCCGATATACCACCTTGATAAGAACAGATTTTTCCGATTTGAGTTCTGTTTTTTTTTTTTTGTTAAGTGGGTACATCTGTTGTTGACATTCCCTCTAGATCTTAGCGTGATAGCTCGACATTTGCAAAAGTTACGTAGCCAAGAGTACATCTATCTCTATGTGTGTTGGCGATTTTTTACAATTTAGGAAATGGATTTAAATTTACAACAACGAACTTGTATTAATTTTTGCGTAAAAAAACGGATTTAATGGGGCGCGAAATTTGGAGATGTTGGAGAAGGGTTTCGGCAACGATTCTCTAAAGAAAGTGCCAGTGGCACTAGCGGTTGAAAAGTGGTCGTGAGTCAATCGAATATGATGAACGCAGTGGCAGACCAATTGTTAAAGTGTTGTGTGGTGTTGATTAGTGGATAACGTTGATCGTGTTACGAAAATTTCGAATACCGTCGGGATTTTGAATCTCGAATTTCCGTCGGCATTTTGGAATTTCGAGACTTTGCAACGTTGTCCTAGATGAATGATTTTGTGTGCTTGAGTCAGTAGACTGTAAGGATGTGTTGTGCTGTGTAGCAAAGTCTAGGAAAGACAACTTGTAATTATTTGTATTTAATTTAACGGATAAATCATTCTTAAAACAATATAAATGACCATGATTTTTTATATGATTTTATTTAAATTGTTTCTTATACATTTTTTGTAGTTTTGTTTGAAATGCCTTGTTTTTCGGTTGCATTATTTGATGGCAAATAGCAAATTTTTCTGAGTGAGTGTTTTAGTAGTCCGGTTTCGGATTTTAATGTAGCCATTCGAGTAAGTCCGTCTTTTCCGGGAGGTGTAGCGATGATTCGTGCGAGTCACCATTGCAACGGTGGTAGTCTCTCCTCATTGATGAGAACCAAATCTCCGCGTCCTTGTTCCGGCTTCCGTCTTGTCCACTTCGGGCGCTGTATCATCTTGAACAAATGTCCTTCGCTTCACTCGAGCAAGAAGTGGTTGGTCAACGATTTCATTTGCTCCATTGCTCAATGTAACTTATCTTCTTCAGGGCAGTGTCTCCTTCAAGATTTTCGGGTATTGTTTTGCCGATTGCAACTTTCTTAAGTGGACTTCTGTCTCTTTTACTAGCTTGTGACCGACAGTTTCGTACAAACCATTTGAAGTAAGTGACACTGCGACATAGCTGCGTAGTTCTGATTGACTTATTGAATACAGCATGGTGATGAATAAAAAAATGGTGTGGTGTATCCAGTACGGTATTCCCTTCGTCAACTTCTTTCATCTGATGAAGCTCTTTGCATTCCTTTAAGCACTTGGGATGCTCCTCGTGCTGTGTGCAATTTTTCTGGAATCTTCCTTCCGGTTGATGAAACCTAGGTAAGGCATCTAACTTCGAGAACTCATATCGCCCATCAGCCAATCTTGATATGATATGTGTGTGTTGATATAATGCTTTTCATATGTTTCCTCCTCCGCTGTTTCCTTAGTGTTTAAAGGCAACTTCCCAGGACCTTCGCAGTTGTGTGTTGCTATCGAGAACCAGTAAGATTCTATGGACAGGATCTTTATTTTGCGAAATTGTCTTTCCAAGGGGAAGTCAACCTAACTCTGATTCCTGTGCAATTGGAGATCTTTCATCATCACCACGGATAATGGATTCTAAAATATCCACAGGAAAATATCAACAATCCCAGGTTTATCGAATTGTGGATCAGCTAACTTCAAACCTTGGATGTGTTTCCAATTTTGAAGAGTTAAAGGCTTGGATTGCAAAACATCAGTCAGGGACTTGTACACATAGGCTGGGGTATTTGTCTCAAAAGGTGTTACAAGCGACCCAAAGGTAAGACTTACATACCGCTGACATGAACCACTGCTAACTTTTCCCAATTCAGATACCTTAATGATAGTTCGCCGTTGATAAAGCCCAAACAATTGTACAGCTAAATCAGTAATAAACATTGCTTCAGAGCCAGGATCAGCTAACGCTCTAAGATGAGGATAGTTTCCACTCGAAGACCTGACTCGAACCACTGCTCTTGCAAAAAGAATACATGGCTGATGAACTTCAGAAGAGACTACTTTGGGTTGGTTGGTATTTATTTTTGTATGAAATGTTTGTGTACTTGTAGTTGTATTTGTATAATTCCCTGTAGGTTTTGAATCTACTGTTATTAACATGCAGCAGCGAATGGTGTGTCTACATGCAGTAATAGCAGCGCACACTGCTTTGACATTAGTTTGTCTTGTGACTGTATGCCAAATAGTTCCGACAAGCCCAGATTCTGTCCACTGCCTTCGATCGTTCGCAGATCTCCATGTAAATGAACTTTTGGCAAAGTCGACCTGGCATGCAAACTGCTTCTTCTCGATGTGAAACACCGTCTTCTTCTCTACAGCAACAGCTTTGTGTAACGAAAAATCGCTGCCCTTTAGGCCACTCGTTCCAGCTACTGCTTCCAAGGTCCGAAAACGCGTTTCCAAGAATTCTTTAAATTGTGTTAGTGTTGGCAATTCTTTTGAACTAACTAAATTTTCCTGTCACAAACGGTGACTAAAACCAAGTAATTTTGTACCAATATGTAAATTAAATTAATATTTCATACCAAGAGCTAACCGGCAATCCTAAATTTTCCAAGGCATGGAAACATTCCTGGGATGTGTCCAATAGAGACTTAATGCTACTTGCAGTCTCCTTTGTCAACTGCTGCTGGTCAAAAAAAAGTTGAAAGTGGACGTTTACCAGCACTCGCTTGTGGTCGTATCTGGCGACGAGCAGTTCCCGTGCTTTGTCATAATTGCCAGAATACAATCTTAAGTGCTGCAATAAACGAGCAGCTTCACCTGCAAGAGATGATATTAAATAACGATTTGTGTGGACTAAAGATAGAAATACGTCATGGAAAGTCCGCCATTTTGCGTAAGAGCCCTCGAATTGCAGAATTTGAGTTTGGGGAAACGAAAGGTTATTACAAGAAGCACTTGCTGATTCACTTTCCATAGTCTTTTCCTTAGATGCTGACATCTAAGGCATTGTCGATAGCATCGACCAATTCACCACGGTAAGTGCAATTTGCTTCTTGTAACCTACCATAATCTTCTTCTTCCAGACCTTCTTCTACTTCGCCTCGTCGAATCTTCTCTTGAAGACTTATCGCGGTCTTGAAGAATCATTCTAGTATAAGAAGATTACCTGAAAAATAGCTGGCTGAACGACGTGATGCTCCAGTCTTTTTGAAGTTAAAGTGGTCATGAGGAATCTGCTCCAAAACACCTTTTTGATTCGCACCAAATGACAATTTCGACATATTTAAAGGTTTCATTGTAAATTTATTAATCAATATGTGCACATATTTAATAGTATTGATTAGATACAATTTAGATACAATTGATATTAATTTAATATTTTATTACAGTACCTTACGGTCTTTGGTCAGCTTTGCCCAGCTGGTGACAGTTGAGGTTAAAGTTGAAAATGAGGAATTTTTACACGGCGTGGGAAATGCGGTTTATGCACAACGACCGGAAATGTCTTTAAAAGAAAGAGACCAGGGACAAGACACCGACCTCGAGGGAATATGTGTATATACTTAGTTTTTTTATATTTTAATATATATATGGTATATATTGGGTATGTAATTTAATTCGTTCGGTTTTTTTTCAAAATTTGAACGTTTATTTAAGAAAAACATGTACAATAGTATTATTCAAAGTATTGCCCATCTGAAGCTATGACTTTTTCCTATCTTTCTGGCAATTTTTGGATCCCATCCCAAAAGAACTGCGCTGGCCAATTTTTGATTGTATTTCAGTGAGGGCGTTCTGCATCGACCGGACCAATGGTAGTCAGAAGGGGCAAGGTCTGGGCTATAAAGCGGGTGGGGTAGGACTTCCCATCCACTGTTTTCCAAATAGTTCTTAACCGGAATAGCAACGTGGGGCCGAGCGTTGTCATGATAGAAAATTATTGCCTCGTGTCTATTCGCATATTCCGGGCGTTTTTCGGCTACTGCTCTCTTCAAACGGATTAATTGTGTTGTCTATTGATGGTTTCACCCGGTTTTAGCAGCTCATAATACAGCACACTCATCTGATCCCACCAAATACAGAGCATTACCTTCGTGCCATGGATATTCGGCCTTGCCGTTGATTTGGCTGGTTGGCCGGGTTTCACATATGATTTTTTGCGCTTGCGCCGACGTCTCTCGGCTTGAGTTCATGTGGAACCCAATTTCCTTGCTTTTGGATATATCCAGCTGCTCTTAAGCGCTTTGAAATGGCTGCTAGAGTGACACTCAAAGATTCTGCGAGCTCTTCTTGTGTTTGGCAACAATCTTCATAGAGTAATCCTTCCAGTTCTTCATTTTTAAACTTTTTTCGCTGCCCAGGACGTTCATCGTCTTCCAAGCCAAAATCACCACGTTTAAATCGTGCAAACCACTTTTAGCACGTTCGCTCAGCTAGCGCATGTTCACCATAAACTTCCACCAAAATACGATGACGTTCAAGAGCAGTTTTCAGTAATGAAGTATAAGTCCCAGCAAAAACACTTTTTCAAGCACAAAGTTCGACATATTTGAGTGAAAAAAAATTATTGTTGTTTACGCTTCAAATGAATGACATATACTGAAATGACGTACAATGACAGTAGCTTTCCAACGCATGTTCCAAAGGAATAATAGCAATGGAATAATACAATTTACGCCATCTCTTAGCAAACCGCACGAATTAATAAATTTGTATTTTCTTTGTGCACTTTGCACTTGCACTTTATTTGTTTTAAATGTCTCTTAGCAAACCGCACGAATTAATAAATTTGTATTTTCTTTGTGCACTTGCATTTTGCACTTGCACTTGCACTTTATTTGTTTTAAATGTTTAATGTTTTGTTTAGTATATAGTACTAAATGGTTTCGTGTATATATGTGTATATACATATATGAAGTTTTTTTGTGCACTTGCATTTTTATTATTTTATATTTTTTAATGTTTTGTGTGTTTAACAATCCAGCTCGTTTGGACCTAATGTTGGGGTGTGTAGGGTTAATCTTTGCGTTAACTACGTGTAGGGTTTGAAAAATGCCTTTGAAGTAAAACACTTCTTGAAGTTACTGCAAGGAGGGTTAATATATTCTTCCGGAAATTATATCCATTTTTAGCTTTAAACTGTCATACAATACATTCTTAGTATAATAATAGGCATACGTTACGTTTATTAGTTTACATTTAGGTTAATATATAACATTTGTTACATTTAAACAAGTATAAGCTTGGTATAAATAAAGTTTATTAATAATTCAAAATAAAATCCTGTTTTCCGAACAAGGCCAACAGGTAATAAAAACACCTTTCAAAGTATTAAGAGCTACTTTCGAGCTCTGGTGATGAGTATATCGATAAACCACTTCTGTAGAATATTAAACGCCAGAGATGACCAAAACTTTGCTGCCAGACAGAATGAATGAAATATTAAATTTTCGTCCTTAAATGAATTTAAGAAAACAATACCTAAAAGTAGTGTATTGGCTTTCCAATTCAATCCCAATCGTTGGATGAGTGGTTGTTTGAAATACAACAAGTCAATTTCCACTAATAATTTGGTCTCCCCATTAAATGTTCAACTTCAGCGATTTAGCAAAACAACCACTGAGCGCAAACATCTTTCTCTTTTTCTCTATCCTCCTGAGTGTTAATTTTCTTAAAAAAAAAAAAAAAAAGAATATAAGCATCGTTTTATTGGCCGGTATGATATAAGCGTAAAAAATCGGCATGTTTTTTATGGAACATATGACAGCATGCAGGTGCTAATTTTTTGTATTATTATTATTATTTTTTTTTTTTGTCTAGAATGTGAGAATAAATGAATTAATTGAAGTAAAAGCTAATTTATTTATTTATTTATTTTATTCAATTTTCTTAGGATAATACATGTGCAGGTTAATTCTAACTACTAAGTAACAATAAAGGAATGTCTTAAATTAAGAATAAGTAGTGACATTCGTATTTAGAATTCAAATAGTGTTGAATGCCACATCGGCAGAATTTCATGTAGATAATATAATTAAGAATTAAGATGGAAGTGATATTTTATTGTTTGAACAATAATTAAAGAGTGTCTAGAAATAGCATTAATTAAAATTAAATTACGTAGGACAGCAAAACTTCAATTTGATTGTGATCAACACTTAGAAGCCAACTTTTGATTTTGTTTAAGAAAGATGAACATGTTGTGAGTACGCGAATCGAAACAGGAAGACGATTAAATAATTTAAAGCTTACGACGGAGTAGAAGTCTCTAAAATGAGTGGTTTGTAATGAAGGTATGCTTACCAAGGATCGGATGTTGCTGCGTAGACTGCGGGCATCAGAGATCGGGCTCTGCAAATAACCACTTCTCATAAAGAGAATTTTAAGCACCTTGTTGTAATAAAAGTGTCTAACCGGCAAAATTTTAAGGCTCTTAAAGAGTGCCATGGAATGGGTGAGTCGAGGAACACCGCAAATCGTTCTTATACCACATTTTTGTAAAACAAGTAGCGACTGGATTTTCGTGCGGTAAGCACTTCCCCAACATCCTAATCCATATTAAAGTTTTGAGTGAAATATGCCGTAGTAAACAGTTCTTAAACTTTTGTTTGTGCAGTAAGATGAAACAAACTACGGAGACAAGAACGAAGATACTCTTTTAGGTTTGTAATATGATCAGACCAATTCATGTTTTGGTCAATAATAACACCCAGGTATTTGTAGTTATTTACTATATTAATTTTAAAACAGTTCGCATGACACGCTATATCCACATCAAACACAGTTTTAGAAGAAGCTTCATTACAGGTGCAAACCGAAACTGTCTGGCGAGTACAATTAGCGGCATGAAAGTGAAAATCGAGGTCCGGCACAGCCTGCAACCTAAGACTGAAAAACATTACTTTCGTTTTATTGCTGACAATAAGTATATGTTTGGCGAACCACTTTCTCAGTAGGTCTACATCATGGTTTGAATCAGCTGTTAGCTTTAGGTGGCTAACAGAGTCATACGCGATGCCAAGATCGTCGGCAAAAGCCGTAAATTTTCCTGCAAAATGTTGAAGAAACAGGAAGTTTATGTAGACTAGGAAAAGAGTAGGGCCCAATACAGACCCTTGGGATACCCCTAGTTTAATAATCCTGTTTACACTAAAACAATCTCCAATTTTAACTTTTTGCTTTCTATCTTTGAGATACGATACCAGCCAACTATAAATAACTCCTCGAAATCCAGCCCGATGTAATTTCCTCAAGAGAATTGTGTGGTTTACCATATCAAAAGCCTTGGTTATGTCAACAAACATTATATAATCGAACAGAAACTCATGAGAGCATCTTCAGTAGAGAATCCCACCCTAAAGCCATATTGCAAGGGACTGAAAGAAGTTATTCTCTTCAGAAACCGCAGAAGTCTATTCTTGACAGCTTTTTCAAAAATTTTCGAGATGGAAGAGAGTAGTGAAATGGGCCTATAGTTGTTTTTATCTCTTTTGTTGCCTGGGACCTGTCAGGGAATGTCCCAGTGGAAATACTTAGGTTAAAAAGGAAAGCGAGTATATCTACTACATTCAAAGTTTATAAGGGATAACACTTCAAGATCAGTGATTGGTTCAAAGAAGAAACTGTCTGTACAAACCGGATCTTCCACCAGATTCCCTGCCATACAGTTCGAACAGTATTCAGATCTTAAATTGTAGGGAGACGCTTCACCAACTTTAACAAAAAAATCATTGAAAATATTTGCTACTATTTTAGGATCTTTGACAATAGAGTTATCAGTCGATAATAGTCGATAGGGTTAGGTATTTTAGAGGAATGCTATTTAATACTTTCCATTCCCTTTTAGGGTTCCCTTGAGCGTTCCGCATTTTAGAAATATAGTATCTATCACGACACAATCGAATTTCGTTGTTGACTTTAATAGATATGTGTTTAAAGGGACTCCGGAGTGCAGAATTAAGCGGATGCTTTACACATTTCCGGAGCAGCTTGTTTTTATGCTTAATTTGTTTAAAAATGGAGTTGCTTATCCAGGGCTTTAGTTTTATTTTCGACTTTCTTGGTAGAGAGCGAGAGATAGATGAGCTAAAAAGAGACTGCAGTATCTTTAGAAAGGAGTTATAAGCGACAGAAGAATCATTTTCAGCATAAACAGCCTCCCAGTTTGTTTTCAGACCGTAGTTTGAAATTAAGTAGTTCAAAGCTCATTTTAGTAACGGTACGAGTAGGAACTCTAACTTCGCCTCTAAGATCTTTTAAACCGCGTATCCAAATACCTGTCATGCAGTGATCCATAATATAGAGGTCAAGATTAACACCGACACACTGATCGGGAGATGTATTACGAAAACGACCGAATACATGGTCTAGACAGGTGTTTGAAATAGGTCTTGTAGGCTCATTCACAAAGGAAGTAAGACTATGTGCAGCTATAAGGCACAGTAGTGACTCCGGGACTGAGATTGATGCTAGGATGTCAATATTAAGATCACCTAGAATCTTAGTTTTTGTCAGAAATAGAATTAAAAGTATATGCAGACGAAGGTAAAGAGCTCATTGCATAATTTACAACTAACCTGCATTACATCCGCAGTCACAAACCTATGATGGTAAATATCAAATTCCAGAGAATCACAAACAAAAACCTCTACTCCGCCGTATTAGGATAAAAGTTATACCCGGGAATTAAAAAAATTTTCCTTTCACATGCAAATTTCCATATTTCTGAAACAAAAATCAAATCGGGTAAATATACGAACGCTTCAAGATTGAATACCAACAAATCAAAGTTTTGTCGCAAGCTACGTATGTTTTGATGTACCACAAGAAAAGAATAAACCTTATCAGAAACACAATGTAGTAAACTGTCACTTAAACTATGTATAATGGAAGGTGAATTGGTGCTAGAAGGATCGAAGATATCGTTTGGATCAAACATATTTAATGATGTTATTAAATAAAAAGATTCTAATCGCCCAAGGTTACTAAATCATCAAACGATCTTGTAGCAGCAATTCTACCTTTTTCTACTTTCCTCAACAATATTTGTGAATTCTGAAACCATAAATATTTGTAATTGTTTTCCATTTTAAATTTCTTAGCTTCCAAAAATAATGATCTAGTGTAACTAGTAAAAGAATGATTAATATAGATCCTATTGAAAGAATCCGGAGCAAATTTAAGTTTAATTTATTTGTTTCAATTCTCTTGGTTTTCATTATCTTGCTCTCAATATCTTGGAAGGAAAGATGTACACAAACAGCAAAAAAAGAAACAAAAAAAACACAAACAAAGCAAATAGTAACTATTTACGATTAAGGAATTAACACTCGATAAAACACGTCCAATCACTTCCACTATCGAGACGGTATGTCTAAATGACAGTAACAAAATCGTCAACGCAATTCTTCAAATGTTGCAACCATTTTTTGAACGTATTTTAAATGTATTGTAGGTAGTTAATCTCTTCCTCTTAATCTAGTCCCCAATCATCAAAACATAAGCAACCGTTGATTTGCTTAAACGTTAAATTGTTGATGGGAATATTGGTCAGAAATGCGTAGCATCCCATAACTCTGTTACAACACATTTTCCATTTAAACCGTTAACTTTACCTAATAAGACCATGGTAAGCATGCATATAAATTTTACGAACATCTTTCGAATCAGACGTATATTGACGAATGCTATACAAATTTTTTATTTGAAGAACATTTTCCTTAAACGGTTTAATGAATACGTTAGAATATCCGTACGCTGAGCAGCATCAAACACAGTAGGCCTTAGTAAATAAAGAAACAGCAACAGCACAAACAATTTATGTCGAGAAGCAAACCAATCACAAGTTCAACGGCAACAGTTTCTTAGAGTACTAAACGCGTTAATCTTTCGACAAAAGGAGAATTTGGTTGCACAACAGCAGCCTGGTCTCCTTTTCGATATATTCAACATCGGAATTATAACTTTTGTAGGCTGTAAAATTGGGCGTGATTTTGTATTGTTTAGCGTTTTCTGAATACCACCGTGCGCACTCAGTATATCATTTTGGCACTTCTTAAGCACTTCGCTTCCACTCTTCCCCCTCATTCTTCAACTTCAGATACATCAACGGTTCACGTTTAAAAATCATAGAATGCCTTCATTTACCCTCCAATCAGGATACTTTCCACCATCACGCCGGACAACATCTTATGTCCTAAGATGCTACTATATATATATTTTTTTTATATTACCGCGCGCGCACCAAGGGAATATGAATACCCTTTTACTGGCTTTTCTCCATGGCGCGGGCGGTTGGTGTAGTAGTTTGAAACTCAGGTGTGTTTGGTTTCGATATTTTTCCCAGAGGTGGTTGTCAAATTTGACGGGACGAACCAGTGAATCCTCAACCAGTGGGTCTTAGTACGTGCTAGTTGTTAGTTCGTTACATTTAGCCCAGCCAGCAATCACTCCAATACCAGTGTTATGCCTTCATGTCAGAGTTGACGCCGACGGGATTTACATATAACTACATACAAATTCTATGAAAAGACTTTTTCAAAGAATTGCCTCGCATGAGATTCGAACCCGCGACCCTCTGCTTGAGGAGTCTGTGCATATACCACTACACCACGGCATCTGATATGACTTCAGAGAGTGATGCTAACTCCTCGTTCCCTCTAGAGAACGTGTCTGAGACCAAATGGTCTCTAAGACCAATTTCCAACGATTTTTGTT
Source organism: Volucella inanis (assembly GCA_907269105.1). NCBI lineage: Eukaryota > Metazoa > Arthropoda > Insecta > Diptera > Syrphidae > Volucella > Volucella inanis. The sequence goes on along the minus strand of OU026154.1, from coordinate 59,393,017 downwards.
GTAAAGAACGAAAAATCCTGGAAAACTTGGAACAAATTGCCTGAACCATGACACCATGCTAACAAACCTTCGCACTCCTATTGCGGTCTTCGGTCGCGAATACTCGACCATACGTCTAACTTTTTCTGCGGCAACAAATAGTCCATTCTCGCTTACCACGTTCGCAAGGTACCTTAATTATGGCTCAGGAAACTAGGATTTTTCCGCTATATCGCTACCCTTAAAACATTCAGAGATAATGACAACATCATCCAGATACACAAAATTATTCTGCTATTCGTCGCGGAGGCGTTATGGAGCTTTAAAGACATGCGGCGAATTTAATACAGACCTTATTTGGGAATTATGAATGCTGTGTACTCCTCTGACGTCTCTGCATTGGCATTCGCTAGTAAATAGACTTGATAACCAGAAAGGACAAAAATTTGGCATTTCTTAGTTTGTCAAGGGTAGCTGAGACATAAGGTATTGGCTACGCATTCTGCTCGGTGACCTGATGGAGTTTTATTGAGCAAAATTGGAGACAAATATGGACTGGAAGACAGCTTAAGAATCCCTGCTTAGAGCATCTTATCGACTTCTTTTTCAATTTGCTCTTGAACTATGACGTGTTTAACAGCCAAGGGCCGATACTTCGACCTGTGGTGTACAATGCCGACACCGCCCATGGAAGCGTACAGGCTGCAGGCATTGAGTATTAAGTTTTTTTAGTAATAAAGTAATAAAATTTATTTTCACTAGTAATATAGTTACAATAGTTCAAAACATACTCAGCATAATTAAACAAAAAATGAAATTAACTAGAGAAAAATGAGAGACATTTTATATTTCTTAATCAGAAATAGTATAAAATGCCCCATCAAAAGGACAAATAGCAATGGGTGGCCCTTTCAGCTAAAAAATTTACAAATTCAAAATTAAGGCAAACAATGCATTAAACCTTAAACAAAAAAAGGTAGCTCATTAAAGAGGCTGCGCGATGAAACTGTATAAAAATTCCTGTAGGCTGTGGTTCGAAATTTATTGACAGCTACTAGATTAAAGTGATTACGACGTATATTGTAATTTTGAAGAACAAAAATATTTAAACTACCAGATCTATAGAAAAAGGACTTTAGAACTTTGAAACAATATAATTGCCGTACAGGAAGAATTTGCAAATCGGAAAAATAATGGAAAGCGATTTTTCCCGCAGATTTTTCTAAAATAAATTTCTGTAAAACTAGAAGTGATTGGATTCTGTTAAAACATCCCCCCCCCCCCCGCCACAAAAACGAGTAATGCCATGTTGTAGATTGAGAAATTCCAAAACAAATTATCTTAAGAAGGTTTAATAAGCAGACATTCTTAAGAAAAAAGAAACTTCTATGCGTCATGCGAAAATATTGCCTTAAGTTATCAGTGTGATTATTAAAGCACATTCTAGAATCAATAATTAGCCCCAGGTTTTTAAATTCTTTGACACTTTCAATTTGAAAATCCTTTCATTACTAATTGCTAGAATTAGTGGAATGGCTGCTGCTACAGAAGTAGCTCTACAATTTTTAAGCCTTTGACACTCAGGTGCATGAAAAAAACTTAAACGTCAAACGACTTTTGAAATGCCAGACTGTAATACATTATTTTTGTTTTGAAACTGATCATTAGTATGTGTGCAGCAAGCCACGTCCCAAACATTCCTAAATCTGCATTAAATTTAGAGGGTTTACAGAACCATATGTTAAACTAACATCATTTGCAAAAGTAGTGATAAGGCCTTTGAAATTTTTCTCAAACAATGTGATGAATTGTAAATCATTAATTGAATTGGTCCTAATACAAAGCCTTAAGGTACCCCTAAACCTAGTATTACTTCTGGTCCCATCAATCTTTACTCTTTGAGATCTATTTACAAGATATGATTTGAACCACTCAAGGACAAAACCTCAAGAACCGGCATTTTGTAATTTCCGCAAGAAAATGTAATGATTAACCATATTAAATGCTTTTGAAATGTCGGCGAAGAGACTTACCTTAAGCTTTTTATTGTCTAAAAAAAAACTTAGCAGTGCATCCTCCGTACTTTTATCTATTTAAAACCCATATTGAAGTGAATTGAAAATCCTATTTTTCATAACTTTTTCAAAAACTTAGCTTACGGAAAGAAGAAGTGAAATAGGTCAGTAGTTGAATACATTCGTAGATTTAAGTTTAAGAGCTACGGGAAAAACTCCAGATAAAACGCTTTTATTGAAAATATGTGCTAGGATGTCCACAACAAAACAAGTATTCTATTTGAAATGCCATCTATGCCACAGGAATTTGAGTTTTCTTTAGAGAGCCTATAGTTTTCAACAACTCTAAGCCTGTAATGGGCTCAAAGAAAAAAGTACATCTCTGAGCAGTTTCGTAAAGAGTACATAAAAAACTACAATTCTTGCAATCGAATGTAGTTAAAATCGGATGAATCATTTAAAATAATTATTGAACATGTCAGCAATTTCAAGCCTATCAGTGACAGTGCGATTATTACACAGAATCGTAGTATGACTTTTAGAGGAGCGAGCTTACTGTAAATACTATTAACGAGTTTCCATTCTCCTTTTATATAGTATTTCCTCTATTTAAGCTAAAATGATTTTTGTAAAACGTGTCACGGCATATTGGAACTTTATTTTTTACTATCAAGCATAGCCTTTTGTAACTCCTTTTCAGATTTGTATTGCTAGGGTGTTTATAACATTTCTGTCGCAGTCAATTTTTTTATTTTATTGTTTTAGAAGCTCAGTAGTCTTGCAAGGTTTTAGCCTTTTTGCAGAAAATATAAAAAGATAAATAAGTTTTTTTTCAGATAAAAGAGCAATTAAAAAATATAGTGCACATTATGCAATTACATTTTTTACACAAAAAAAAACTTAGTATTTGTTTTCATGCGTTGATATTGTATAAATCTAAACGGTCAACCGTAATGTACTTTGGTCAGCCTGAACCAGCTTAATAAAATCTTTTATTACGTGTTAACATTATTGCATGACCGTAGTGGGATTTTGCTCATTTTCGTCGAGTTTCGTTAGCTTCAGTGAACAAAGTTTTAATAAAAGTAATATTTTTGTAAAGTTAATAATAATAAGATAAAAATAATTTTGCCATTTTTAGTTTTCCTAAATTATTTTTCATATTATTTGTTCCAGCTATGAAACCAATTCGAATAAACAAAATTTGACAGATTATTATATTTGCTTAAGTTCATATGGCTAACTTAAGCGTTTGACAGAAATTAAGTTGGCAATGGAAAGGGTAAAAGGAAGAAATGGGAACTTAAAATATGTGACTACACAGCTCGGGTTGACCACGGCGACTGCCTTTTCATGGTGTGGTATTCTCTCTTGCCAGTAACAGCGTTGCCAGCTGCTAACCTATATGTATGTAGGTGACGAATCGATTCGTCATCGTTCTCAGCAGCTTGGCGTGGCATATTCAGCAACTTGGCGTATTTTAAGTGAGGATCTCAGAATAAAAGCGTACAAAATTCAACTTGTGCAAGAATTGAAGCCAGACGACTTGAATTTGCGTCATATTTTCAGTGAATGGGCACTGAAAAAACTCAATGAAAATCCGGTGTTTTATCGCGAAATTTTGATCAGTGATGAATCCCATTTCTTGCTCAATGGATACGTTAATAAACAAAATTGCCGTATTCGGGCTGATGCGCAACGCAAAGAGTATCACGAGCTACCATTACATCCATTAAAACAACGGTATGGTATCGTTTATGGGCTGTTGGAATCATTGGTCCATATTTCTTCAAAAATGAGGCAAATCAGAATGTTACCGTCGATGGTAACCATTATCGTAGCATGTTAATGGATTATTAGCTTCCTGAAATTCAAGCACATGGTCTCGGTGAGCTCTGGTTTCAAGAAGATGGCGCTACGAGCCATTCAGCGTATGAAATAATGGACTTATTGAGAAATCATCTTGGTGAGCACTTTATTTCACATTTTGCTACGGTAAATTAGCCGTCTAATTAGTGCAATATCACACGTTTGCACAATTTTCTCTGGGGATATGTAAAGTCTCAGGTCTTCAGGAATAAGCTAGCTACGATTGACGTTTTGGACGTCAACATTACTCGTGTTATCCGCGAGATACCAATCGCTATGATCCAACGAATCGCCCAAAATTGGACCTTCCGAATAGACCACCTCAGACGTAGTTGTGGCTTACATTTACATGATATTATTTTTAAAAAGTAAATGCCATGAATTGTTCTTTTAACCGATAATAAACATTTTAAATTCGCTTTCAAATTTATGTGTTTTATTTTACATTATATAGTAAATCAAACCTCACGATGAATAACCCTATATTATCAGTATTGGAAATTTTTATTTCATGTGGGTTTTGGAATACTTTCAACATGTGAAACATATGTAGATATAACATATGCACTTGTATTTAAGTTTTAAAAAGGTTATTTCTAAATTATGATTTAATTCTAACAAAGATTTTTAAACTCAAAGTTATATAGATCATTAAGTGACTTAAAAAAATAAATATTCTCCATGGTACAACTGTAAAAAATATAATCTCGTTTATGGAAAACCTACACGAAATTCGAGCTTTTCTCTTAACTTTTTCAGTTACATGCAAAAATGTATATTTCATTTTCATGACTCCTTGATTTTAACAGAGCTAATTTGAATGAAATTTAAATACGACGGTTCTGAAAGTTATGTTTAATGTTCTTATTTTAAACGTTCACCTATAGCTAAAGGTTTTAAAGTATACTTTCAACGTCGTTGTCTTTTAAATTCAAAGTTGGTTTCAATGTTAGATTTTTGCTATTTCGCTTAGCTTGAAGGCTGAATATCTTAATATAACGAGTTTTAAACTGTCGACTCTAATCTATTTGTTGTTATGCTGATGTAGTGGAATATGCAAAATAGACAATCATCAATATACATATGTGCAAATCTACGTATGTTCATATGCATAGGTATAAATTACAATTACTCAGGTAAATAGATAGCCAGGAAAACAGATCGCTATTGTGTAAAACACTAACATTCCTAACATCGATTTGCCAACTTACAGTAAGATAAGAATTTTTGTTGCAAATTGGACAGTGTCTGTTTCGTTTGGTATATACTTTTGGTAATACCATTAGATCTTTAAAGCTAATTAAATGTTTTCTAAAAGTTGTATACAAGGCTTAAGATACGGTCTCGGGTATAGATTTAAGATGCGACCTAAGATTTAAGCTTAACGTACGTTGCATGTAGTATTTCAAATTTGTTCTGTTCCTTCTATACCATAAATTGTATAGACGCATACAACAGACACAGTTCGATTATTTAATATTTTATAAAGTTAAGTCGTTGTTATACTAGTGAAAAGTAACCTCCTTGACCGCCAGAATGCGCTGCTACTGCAAAATTGCTGGCCGCAACTCCACTACCGATCAAGTACGCAGCGGCAGGCCCTCCGATGCGGTTACAGAGAACAATGTCAAAAAAATACATGAAATAGTGTTGCCTGATCGAAAAGTGAAAGTGCACTAGCTAGTAGATACCAAAAAGAATAGTACTGAGCGTACACGTCATATTTTTGGCAATATTCTGCATATGAAAAAGTTATCCTGCCGCTGGATGCTGCGCATACTCACTCCTGACCAAGAACACGAACGCGAGAGCACTTCGAAAGCGTGTTTGAACTTGCTGATGCGAAATTGGGCGGACACAATCGGACGGATTGTTGAACACCAGAAAACAGAATGAGTGCCCGGTTATGGACTGAAGCCAGCACGAGTACTCCGAAGCGACCGAGGGAGGCTCGATGGGTCGGAAAGGTTATGGCTATGGAAAGGTTTTCTGGGATTTTCATGGTATACTCTTCGTGGACTACCTCGAAAAAGGAAAAACCATCAACAGCGAGTATTACTTTGCATTATTGGAGCGATTGAAAGCCGAAATCGCTGCAAAACGGCCTCACATGAAGAGAAAAAAAAAATATTGATTTAAAAGAAAATGCAAATAAAATGCAATCGCAACCACGGCTAAAATCAATGACTTACGGCTCCAATTACTGTCGCATCCACCATATTCGCCCGATTCCTCGAACTATTATCTCTTCCCAAAGCTCAAAAGATGGCTCATCAATAAAAAATTCAGCTCACGCGAGGACATCATCGACGCCACGGAGGACTATTTTGAAGACCTTCCAGGAAATTACTTTTCGGACGGGATCAAGAAGTTGGAAAATCGCTAGAATAAGTGTATCAAAGTAAAGGGGACTATATTGAATAAAATAAAAAAGACATTTAAAAAAAAAAAAAAAAACAAACCTCCCAAGGAGGTAAATGAACAAACATAAATCTAAAACTTTACAGATTTTGGTCGTTTCAAAAACCGTTTCCCCTGATTTCCCCTAGCTGTGTGACACTGTCTGTGAATACCTGTGAATTATCAACCATGTCAACTCCCGTCACATTTTACATATGGTAAGCACATATATAGCGAACTATACGTATAAATTTCCGTCATATCGGAAAATTTAATCCAACAAACCAATCTCGGTTGATTGGTGAATTGGTGATCCAGACGAGAAAGTTATCCTACATATATAAAGAAAAAAGAATTCTTCACGTTGGCGGTGAGGCCGCAGTGCACTTTTAGTTTGACATAAGTTTCACAAGTGCAGTCGTCAACTGTGTGAATAATCCAAGCATGCGTCAAAGAGCCTTACGCTTCTCTCCTACAAGGTTTTCCTGCCAAGATCTTCGCAAAAGCGTATTTGATTGTTTCCACTTTTGCCACATCCTGATTATCAGCAACTTTAATGCCTTTCCATGAATCAAGACTGCTCAAAGTGGGTTAAGTGATCACTTACCACAAGAGCAAAGAGAGGCTGATTAAAATTTCCCTGAAGAAGTGTCATTTCCTAAGACACTTAGAGAAATGCATTCTCATGGCATTCTCCGCAGTTTCATCGTCTTCCATGCAAAGACGACGTGTATGTGTATGTGATAACGAAATTGGTACTGTCCGGTTAAAAATCCAACCAGTCTTCTGATATCATCACTTTTGAGATGCAGAGAATCTTTTGATTTATGTCTCTTTTAGTCTGGTGAAGCCCTAGGATATTTTTCATATGGGTTATACACATTTTGCTCTCCCAACGCTATATTGAGGAGTTAATTGCTGAAAGTGGGATATTACAGAACGACTCAGGGCCGATAAAAGAATCAGCCGAACAATTTCTAGCTATTTCATTTCCGATAATACCTTTATGGGCAAGCATTCACCAAAGTTTTATTTTTTTCAGTGTGCAACTAATTGACAGTCCGTAAGTAAATATATTCGGACGCCCTTTATTCTTTTACTGAGGATGAGATTTGCGATCAGATCATGTCAAGATCGGGGATGTGATTCATTTGATCCATGTGATCTGAGTGAATAATCTCTCCTGTTTGTATAAGACTGACCGTGCTGCGAATTTTCATCTTTTCTTGTAAAAAGATGGAGTGGCGATAAACCAAAGAAGTTTTTAAATCTACTGTAGGGCATGTGTGTATTCCGCCCGCATGCAAGCCTTTGAAAATACTGCAGGTTTTGTATGATAGATTGTTTTATTCCACCATACTACTAATGAGTATGAGATGATGTACAATATTATAACACAAATGTATATATTTATATATAATGGGTGATTTTTGGGTTAATTCCCAGGTCTTACCAAACTTACGACCGCAGGTATGGATTTAGTCGCTTTGGTAATTTTAATATTAATAGATGAGTTCCTATTTAGTTTTTTTTTATCGAGAACCATTTTAAGATATTTTACTTTGTTGGAGTATAGATTACTGTACCGTCAAGTGAGATCTGCTCAAGACTTAGGTTTATTTTACGAGTGAGGGAACAAGTGAAGCTTTATCGGAGTTGATTGAGGGATTTTGTCAAAAACACTAGTCGTTTACTATCTTTAGAGCAGTCCGCATTTTATATCAAATGTATTTAGGGTGTTCACCCTTCACTTTTATAAATAAATCGTCGGCATATCCTATTGTTTGATAGCTTAGATTATTAATTTTTACTAGCAGATCATAAATGACCAGTGATCACAAGAGCAGTGATAGAACACTTCCTTGTGGACAACCTTTGACAGCTGAGACAGAGATGTTAGTCTCACTGAAAGATGCAGAGATTTTCCGGTTTACGAGCATCGCTCAAACCCAACGCTTAGTGGGATGATTAATACCTTTTGCGGACATGGCTTACAAAATAGATTCCTATCCGATATTATCAAAGACACATTCAATATCTAGATGGGCACATATTGTAATCTCATTTTTTCGGAAGACCTCTTTAATCTGTGATACAAGATCCAGTAGATCGCCTTCCTTGGATTTTGCCTTCCTTTATTGGTGCGGGGTGAGTGCAGAATGAATTTATGTTGAGAAGATATCTTAAGTGTAAATCGATAAGTCTTTCCATGGGTTTCAGGAAAAATAATGTAAGAATTATGGGTCAATAAGACTAGGCAGTTCACCTGGTTTATTTGGTTTGGGAATAAAAGCTGCGTTTACATCCCTCTAGGCTAGTGGGATGTGTCCTCAGTTGAAGCTTTACCTACATATATAAGGGAAGAATCTGAGCCAGACCTTTTTGAATCAGTGCTGGAAGAAATCCGTCTGATTCTGATTCAGGTGCCTTGTATAGTTTAAATGAGCATAGATCAAGAAGAATGGGTCATATATTCTTCTTTGTCTATACCGAATATATAGTATTTCCAGATAGGCTTTTAATTCTGTTATTGTAAGGATGGCTTGTGATTTCAGAATTATTATTGTTTAAAAGGCCGAGTCTGGGAAGTTTTTCTAAATCAGCATTTTAGGAGTTTCCTCCCGACTGGCTGTGAAAGTACCTTTTTTTTTGAAACAGACCTAAGCTTTTTGAAGAATCCTTTGAGAGAACTTTTTGAAGACGAGAGATTTCTGGCAGTTTTTCCAAGATAACTCTTTCTTCATGAATATCTCTTGAACTTTCCCAATTCTTTTTTAAAGATAGGAAATTTTTTCTGGGGTTGAGTATGTGAAACCACACAGCTTGTGGTTTTTCCTCTTCTCCATTGCTACTGAGTCCAGATGCCACTTTAAAAGTCTCTTCTACGAATTTTTTTTCCCCATTACTTCTTGGTATAAAACATATGTACTATATTTTCTTGCCATCTGGTCAATGACATCAACGCCAAATTTAGTTGTGTTATAAAAAGTTACGGTGTTAGATTTTCTTTCATTTCTTCATTTATAATAATAAAATATTTTTGTGTCTCTTTGCTTGGTACAATATCAAAAGACACTTATTATCTTCCGTTTTCAAAACTTCATAAAGAAGATATTTTGACTTGATATCTATGCAAGATTTGCAATTGTCAATAAAGCGGTTCCAGACATGCGAAATCAATGTAAACTTATCTGTTTCAAGTCTAGTAAACCTTTCTGCACGCACGTCAAAACGAAAATATTTCAATATTTCTTTAAATCGGTCTCTAGGCATGGTTTTTGAAAAAAAAAGCAACTCCCCACGTTTTGCTCCATAAATCGTTTACAGCTACATTTTTTCATCCAAAAGCACCTCTAGCATACAAAACAGAGATGAATTTTTTAACTCTTGCAAAGACATAAACCAGTTTGTATGCCCAAGTTTCATATGTGCCTCAGCCTCCGTACACTTTTTGGATGTGTTTCAAAATATTATCATCAATCAGCTGTTTGTTTACAGTAGTAGAGCTGTATTGGGAAAAACCATTCCAAATAACTCCGTCTGCTGACAATATGTATGCTTTATAAAATTAAAGTAAAAAGTAATTTCTACTTAAACATTTGTAAACATGTGTAAGGAATGTAAGTAAAAAACCAGCGTACCTAATGGTGTGTTATCATTTGAACTATCGCTAGAACTTGGTTCTGGAATTTAGCTATCACTGTATTCCACTTCTACTAATAGTTCATTTTCTATTTCATCGCCGGATTGATCCTCGGACAAATATTGCAAACATGCAATAATATCTTTTTCGCGAAGGGACAAGTCATTTTGCAAAATTATCACGTACTGAATGAAGTAAACAGCGAAAAAAATTACAACAACTAGTCGCCATAACAGAATTTTAAACACTCACAGAACCAATATCTAATAACAGTAAAAAAAACATTCGCATACTTATCAAATACTGTTGAAAAATAAACTTGGGCAACTCAGAAGATCTTGAATATGATTGTGTCAATGAATGATGCATCTGCATTGTTGCTGTTTTACATAGAAAATATAAAACCGAAAGTAAAACAGCAATGGTTGTTGGTTGTTGGTTGTTGGTTGTTGGTTGTTGGTTGTTGGTTGTTGGTTGTTGGTTGTTGGTTGTTGGTTGTTGGTTGTTGGTTGTTGGTTGTTGGTTGTTGGTTGTTGGTTGTTGGTTGTTGGTTGTTGGTTGTTGGTTGTTGGTTGTTGGTTGTTGGTTGTTGGTTGTTGGTTGTTGGTTGTTGGTTGTTGGTTGTTGGTTGTTGGTTGTTGGTTGTTGGTTGTTGGTTGTTGGTTGTTGGTTGTTGGTTGTTGGTTGTTGGTTGTTGGTTGTTGGTTGTTGGTTGTTGGTTGTTGGTTGTTGGTTGTTGGTTGTTGGTTGTTGGTTGTTGGTTGTTGGTTGTTGGTTGTTGGTTGTTGGTTGTTGGTTGTTGGTTGTTGGTTGTTGGTTGTTGGTTGTTGGTTGTTGGTTGTTGGTTGTTGGTTGTTGGTTGTTGGTTGTTGGTTGTTGGTTGTTGGTTGTTGGTTGTTGGTTGTTGGTTGTTGGTTGTTGGTTGTTGGTTGTTGGTTGTTGGTTGTTGGTTGTTGGTTGTTGGTTGTTGGTTGTTGGTTGTTGGTTGTTGGTTGTTGGTTGTTGGTTGTTGGTTGTTGGTTGTTGGTTGTTGGTTGTTGGTTGTTGGTTGTTGGTTGTTGGTTGTTGGTTGTTGGTTGTTGGTTGTTGGTTGTTGGTTGTTGGTTGTTGGTTGTTGGTTGTTGGTTGTTGGTTGTTGGTTGGTTGTGGTTGTTGATGCACGCTAGGTTAATGAGCAGCAAAAAGATAAGTCCATTTGAAAAGGTAGGTAACTGCACCCTTCTTGCTAGGGTACCAAGCCGTTCTATGTTCTGCAAACTCAAGCTATGGACATACTGGAGATCTACTCTGTTTTAATTAATAATGATGTTCGATAAGGTTGGTGGCAGGACTTGAAGCTTCGTTGTGTGGGAACTCGTGAATGTGCTATTCCCCAGTTGAATTGTTTCGCTATGCAATTGTACCACAAATGTTGCCTCTAGTAACTGCGTTGAATTTCCTGAGGTAAGTTGTCCGTTGAAATTGGTAAGGAAGATGGTGTCGTTCTCGATGAGTTCCATTATTTCTTCGGTGTTTGTGCGATATGTGCAAGTTGCCTGACGTCTTTTTAATAGTCTAGAAATGCATTGGTCCTCTGTAATCTTCTACAATGCCTATTCATTGCAGATGGTGGATTTCCTTATCGTGAGGCAACTCTTCAACAGAATTCACTGTTGACTTGCTTTCCATTGATGATTGATGATTGGTAAGACCAGGAGCAGGTTGTAATCTTCTTTCCTTTCCTTCGGGATGGATAGGGTGTAAAGTACAATAATATTGAACCATTTGTTTATACTGAGGGTTTTTGCAAAGTCGATAGCTTCGATTTCGTTTCCATAAGGGAGAAATTTAAGTTCGTTGACCAAAAGACTGATTTCCGCATGATTCAGCAGGTTTATGTTGATGATAGCACCCTTTGCCATCTGACAGGCCCGCACAATTTCTTTAACCTCTCCTTTCATAGTCAAGAGTTGACTAAGAATGTCTTGTTCCAGCTTTTGGATATCGGTTACTCTTATGTCATTGTTCGACTTATCGGTGACCCAGTTGATTTTTATTGTAATATCTCCAATTGCGCCGAATAGTTTTCCGTTGACTTTATACTGGCGATTATTGTTCTCGATTATACTCTGTTGGTTTTTCAAGATCTTATCTCATTATTTTGTAACATTAGCGTTTCTTATCAAATAAGTAATTTACAGCGGTAGCTACGAACATAGTGATTTGTTTTACATATTATTGAGTATTTCACAAAGCTACAAAGTACATCTTCAGGAGAGGTCTTAAATTATAACTCAATCATGTTCGTGGTAAAATATAGAAACGCAAAGTAGAAAGAGGAAATTTTATGAAAATTACAAATGGCAAACTCTATTTGACATGTTTTCACGTATATGTTTTGGGTACATAAATATATATATTATTTTACAAGTTTCTTATATGTGTTTTATGTACTTTACTGCCTTCCGAAACGATGACAGTGTCTTTATTATTCTTGGCCACCGTTTCCTTGCGGAAAAGTGGCTTATTTTCGGCGTTTATGCCCTTAGAGACTGTATAAATTACATCCCCCTTTTGATACTTTTTCGGGGTTGTTCTCTTTTTATTTTATAGGTATTGCTTTCTTACTGTTTTCTCAAAATTTCGCCATTTAAAACTTTAGTGCGAAAATCTATTAAATTTTGAAAGTTAAATCTTTGTGATCGGTCGAAAAAGATGTCGTTCGGTTATCGCTTCGTGACCGAGTGTATTATGTTGTTTTACTTGTCGACTGCTATTCCCAGAACTTCTTTCAACCTAAGATCTTTGTGCTCCGCTTTAAGGCATCGGAAAATTTTCTATTATTATTATTATGAAATCATTCCAACTGAAAATTTACCTCAGATCGTCGTACTGGCGTACGATAAAGTTTTATGTATTGTAGTTTATTATTGGGCTCAAGAAACTGCACACGTTATCGATGACTAACATCTTCGGAACGGTGAAGTAATGAAAATTTTAATGATTTTCTCCCGAAGGTTTAGTACAGACCTATTTTTATGTGAAAAAGCTTGCCAAACTTTGATAATTTATCAATACAGCTAATAAAATTCTCATTTTGAACTTCGATTATGTCCAAATGAAGAATTTCACAGGGATAGGATTGTACTGGTTGGTTGCAACTCAGGATAAATTGGGTGTCTGTCATTTTTGTTTTGATATAATTTCTCACAAGACTGTACATTAGCGTGAAATAATAGTTTTCTAGGAGTTGTTCCTTATTCTCACGAGGTTTTCGATGAGCCCTTCTTTGTTCTTTCATAATCAATTCGCACACTCGGTTAGGGTTACTTGCATCTTCGACGTTTCTTTGGGTATTTCTGATCTTATAAGCATTAAAGTTTTCTAAGTAGGCCTGTTTCAATATCATTGGACAGCTTTCTGGTAGTTTAATCTAGTTTACGAGGTTAGGGTTCAGATTTTTTTTTAATAGCTCTACCAATTCCTCTTTGTTCGGATCATGACTAAAATAGCTAGGATGGGGTTCTTCAAAAACATAGAGGCCTTTCCCTAATTTGACAACTATCTGGTTCCGAAATACTTTCAGCGGGGTTTCCACGTTAGAGATTAGATCTGCGCGATCCTGTTCGGCACTATGAGCCTTATGGCCCGATGACTGAGTTTCGCCGGCGGTTTCAGTTGACTCGCTTTTCGCTGTTTCATTTGCACCAACAGTTGCTGAGTTATCCACATCTGATCTCGTCTCGGTAATTTCCGAGTTGGTCAAGTGGTTCATTTCAGTTATAAGCTTGGAGAGTGCATTTGCGACCAAGCTAGATTTCCCGGGTATGTAGATCAGTTGGAAATTTTACTATTCTATCCGGACCTTCCAGTGCTTTAGATTGGCATTATGGTTTTTATTTCCTAACGCAAAAACCAAAGGCCCTTACTATGGCCAACATTTCATTCTCGTTGGTCGCATAGTTTTCTTGGGTTCTATTGAGCGATCTCAAAATATAGGCAATAGGGCGAACTTTAACCCATTCGTCTGATCTTGCACCACGCCAATGGCGAAGTTGGACGCATCTGTGGTAAGGTTGAATGGTTTCTCAAAGTCGGGAAAGGCAAGGATTTCAAATGACGTAAGTAGTATCTTAAGGTCATTAAGAGCACGCAAAGCTCTTCCATTTAGTTAAATTTTGACGCGCTTGTACTCATTGCTCTAATCTGCGCATTTTGCGCAAACTTCGTGTAGTTGCGTATGAACTTCTTATAATAGGACATAAGTCCAAGGAAGCCCTTGAGATCCTTTAACGTTTCAGGAAGCGATATTTCCTGGATTTCAGACACATTTTTTTAGTCGGTCTTTATGCCCTGAGATGATATAATATAACCTAGAAACTCTACTCCAGATATCATTAAATGAGTCTTTCCAGGTGGACCTTTAAGTTCACATCTAAAAGTCTTTTGAAAACAGTGTCATTGTTCTTAAGGTTTTCCTCCTCGCCACATCCAAAGACAATTATATCGTCTTTATAAACGTAAAAAATTTTTTCAATAAATTCCTTCAGAACATCAACAATCATTCTCTGAAAGATCTTTAATCCGAACGGCAATCTTACAAATTTAGATTTCCTGTTCATGGTTGAAAACGCAGTCTTCGGTACATCGGAAGGTTTCATTGGGATTTGATGGAATCTAAGATTGTAAAGTACTTTGCGTGACCGAGACTTGGAAGAGTGGAATAAATATCAAGAATGGGATATGTGTCGGGAATCGTTACGCTATTTAAACTCTTATAGTCTATGACAGCCCGATATTCTTTTTCGCCAGATGGTTTGGGTTTTTTGTCCCCTTCCCACAGAGAAGAGTTGTATGTATGTATGTATGTATCGACGACATCTCTCATATTCGCTGGGTATGGATAGCTCTCTGCGTATATGGGTCGTCCGTATTCGTTCTTATTTTTGCCTTTACTGCAAATCAATAAAAGTGATATTTACTTGACCAGACTCTTTTTCTCTCAGAGGAATGACGATACCCGGTTTGAGGGTAAATGTGTTTTCCTTACGGTCTATCACTGCCTCTAATTCTTTTAGCGCGTCGTCGCCAATGATTCCGTCGAAGGACGTTAGACCTGCAGAACATAAAACGTTAGTGTGGTGGGTGTAGTGTGTCATTACCGGCGTTATCGAAGAATTTTCCCGGGATTTTTTGGATTACCACTATGCAATACACCGCAAATGCTTTTTCTAGGCGCGTAGCTGACTGGGCAATTGAAGGGTTTACAAAGTTTTTTTTGGCACCTATGTCTACTAGGACGTTACATATTTTAAATATGGAACGCTGGAGAAAGTAAAGTTTACCGTATCTTTTTTTTTATAATCCCGCGCGCGCACCAAGGTAATATGAATACCCATTTACTGGCTTTTCTCCAGGGCGCGGGCGGGTGGTGTAGTACTTTGAAACTCAGGTGTATTAGGATTGATATTTTTCCCAGAGGCGGTTGTCAAACTGGACGGGACGAGCAAGTGCATTCTAAGCCAGTGGGTCTCAGTACGTGCTAGTTGTTAGTTCATTACACTTAGCCCAGCCAGCAACCACTCCAACATCAGCGTTATGCCTTCATGTCAGAGTTGACGCCGAGGGGATTTATATACATATAACTACATACAAAATCCATGAAAAGACTTTTTCAGAGAATTGCCTCGCACGGGATTCGAACCCGCGACCCTCTGCTTGAGGAGTGTATGCATATACCACTACACTACGGCCACCCCATATTATTTTAAGCCAATTGGCTGTATTCTTTCTCTGTATTGTCGTCGTTAACTACCGCCGTATGATATAATCGTTGTTGTTTTGGGTGAGGTAGGCGGAAGCTATCTATCAACTGTCCTTTTAAATGGGTTATTGCCCTGCGGCCGATTCATATAATTTATGAGACGCTACTGTGTGCTTTTTATTTCTTCTACAATGCGATTGACAGCACCGGCCAACTCCGACAACACCTTCGCAATATCTTCCAGCTAATAAAATTAGGAAATAAATTTAATTTAATTTAATTTAATTACACTTGATTTTCTACAATAGAATTTTTCAATCAAAGGAACGCGATTGCACTTAATATTATTGAAGATATAGGATATCTTTTGAAAATTGCTTATAAAGAAAGCAATATCTTTGCAGTTGGTTTTTCACAAAAAAAAATTTAAAATATATAGAACTTTCTAATAAATAAAAAATTAATATGCATGTTTGCAATTGGCGCATATATTGTACGGTCAAATGACGGCACCCTGTCTTTCTAGGTAGGTGTACTATTTATTTAAAATCGAAATATTCTAATAATATACGTATGACTTTAAATTAAATTTGATGAATTTTTAATAAAAATCACGAAATATTATAAAATATTATAAAATATATAAAAATAATTGATAGAAGAAATATTGTCAGTCAAATACGAAAAGCGGTCAATTGACCGTTACCCGTCTTCCTAGTGTTAAAGTGGACCCAATCACCGGAGTGTTTGGATTTGCTAACAATTTTTCCTTTCATTTAGTTAATCCACTACCTCATTTACGTGTTCAATTGAGTGTGAAGAATAAGACAGTAAGTCAAGATTTTCTTGAAAAGTACTCCAGTTTGTGAGTTTTTTCATGTGTCTAGTTTGTCCCTGTTCGATATTGCATCATACATTTATCTTATATGCATATGGTTCGAAAGGGATGCCAAATCTGACATTATACGGGGTGATATATATACGGTATTTGTCGATACGGTCAGATATCACAATACTCTTATAATTTGCTCGGATTCTCCCTTATACGGTATATTGATGCTAAGAATTGTATTTTGTTGCACAATATAATAACTGATAGAAATTCAGTGTATTTATATGCCACACTTAACTTTTCTCGGTCAACCAGAACATTTGCTCTTATTCCATCCCGTTATCGACATATTTACTCATCCCAGCTATTTTTTATCTACTCAATTATACTATGGAACTCACTAGAAATATTTCTAATGCAACTCACTTTAAAAAATCTGTTGTTCTACACTTTTTTCTACTTTAGTGTACCTCTCACCTATCTTGCAACACACTAAATAAAATAAGTTATTTTTAATATATTGTAGTTTAAAGTTTTTATGTTGTAATGAAATTAACTTCTTATTTATTAGATCTATGTACTATAAGATATTTCAATCTTAATGTACCTAGTAATACATAGTAATACATAGAAAATTGAATTCGAGATAAAATTTAAATTGTACATGAATTGATAAATGTGGGTTATTGTTACATAGAAGTAGATTTTGTTAAAAATATAATTTGAGTAACTGACACCTTCTGTTGTTGCATTCAAGAACGAGGTGCCAATTGGTATAGTGGCAATGTTTTGTGGATCCCTGTTATTATCACAAAGTTTGCAGTATTCACTATATGGACGAAATCTTTTTCTTCCATTCTTTACAGGACTCTTCGAATTCAGGTGTTAAGACCTGAGTTATGTGCTTACAGGGACGTGATGGCTTCAATTCTTTCTCGAAGCTCAATCGAAATATTTATTTGCTGCATGAGACATTTGCTCAACACAGTATATTCCTATATGAAACCCTGTCGGCTGTAGCATTTCCTATTTGGTCTCCCTTTGTTTCCGACGTTGGGAGAGTGAAGTCGTTGGATAGGGTTGTTTGGCCTCTGTGCCGTTGTTTTCGGTTTTGGCAGTGGCAATCTCTAGAGCATGTTCCCTAGATTAACCTTGTTTCAAGGCTTGTTTGAACCTTCTCCTCTCCGAAGGTCTCTGTTTAATGAACCGGTAGATTTTTGTGACATATTTTCATACTAAGGGATGGTACACATAAATCATCCGATAGCACACAAATTGTGTCCTTAAGCAAAGTGTCTGAGTCTGAATCGCTCAGAAGGCATACATTTATTTCCTTCTTAGCTTCTCATTTAAGCGTCAAAGTAATCAGCAGACGTCTAATCGAAAGTTTCTGCTGCAGGGAGAACAAGTTCGTCCCCAGAAGTTGATGCTTCTAAAGTTAAATTTTTATTGTGTCAATTTTGATTCTCACGAGTATCCAGGATATGAAAGTCACTTAACAGCAGAGCCCGTTTTGCTGCATTCGGCCGACCTATTGAAGTAAACACAGGAAATATAGGTTCAGAAGCTCTTGATGCTTTTAATCAATAATTCTTGGAATACTCTCTTTGTTGTTGATTAAACAAACTTTTGTTTAATTCCAAATAAAATCAATACATGTTATTATGTAAAATGTATTGTATATTATTAAATAATATAACGTGACATAAAAGAAATATATAACAGCTTAAAATAAATGAATAACAACATATAAAAATGTATAACATATAACAACACATGTAACGTCAATTAAAAATTATTATTAGAGAGATTGTAAAGAAAGAAAGGTGCCTTTTTTATTAAGTTAAATTCAAGGTATGAGAACAATCTAAAGTTATAATAAATAACCAGCAGATACCCAAGAACTGTGGTATATATTGGTCATTCGAAAAAATGAACATTTGAAATAAATTAAAAACTAAATGTAACAAAAGAGTGTAACATCCTAAACATACATTATACATTTAAAGAACATTGTTTATTTTTTTGGATAACGTGCGACAACGGCATTCTCGCGACGTGTTCTATATTTCAAGTAATTCAATATATACTATAAATAAAAAAAAATCAAATTTCCCAAATCCTCATATCTTTTTTGTATAAAAAAAAAAATAAAAAATAAAAAATGTAATAAAAAATTAGTCGAAACCCTTATCTGCAAACTGGAACCGGTGCATACAATTCTTGTGAACAGCTAACGATTATCGGGTCCATTATCAGTACATATACTGAAACATACGGTGCATATTGCAACATACCGTGCAACCTATTGTATATACAGCAAAAATACCAATTTTTTCCCGTTGGGTTACCTTAAATTTTTTTTTTAGCATCATGGCTAACTATATCAAACTGCAAAATAACATCTTAGACCAGTTACTTAAGGACATATCCAATTATGGGAAAAGGCCAAAACACCAACGCAGCAAAAATTACATTGCAAGATTGGAGGGCAATTTTAAATCTAGCACAGAATACAATGCGGAAGCGATTTCTTCGTTTGATACTGAAAAGATCGAAGAATTAGAAAAAAAATTCGAAAAGATTAAGGAGTGTTACCTGGAGTATTGCGCAGACTTGCTGGACGGCTTAGAAAAGGTATCACAGTCTAAAGTCTCAGTAAGTTCTGTGGAATCAAATAACCAGAAACAGGAATTAAGACTCCCAAAAATAAATATACTTTTTCTGATAATTGTGAAGAATGGAGAGCATTTCAGGATCTGTTTATTTCCTTGATACGTAATAATGGTTTTTTGTCGAAAATTCAAAAACTTCACTATATTATCTTATGTCAAGTGTTTAGAGTGAAGCCGAACGTCTTTTGCAGCTCCTAAGGGTTGAGGGAAATTACGACCAGGCTTGGGAAGTGTTAACCGCACGATATGACCACAAGCGTATAAATTACATTTATTTCATTTTTATAATCATAAAAAAATCTTTATTTATTCGGACAGCGATTCTGCCCATTCTAAAAATCAACTGAACAAGTATTGAACTTAAACCTACCTTAAATACTACATTATTGCTGCGTCTGCAATTAAAGGTGGAACGTTGGTCGATATCTGCTGACCGTGGGAAAAGGTGAACGTTGGTCCGTTTTTCCCAATTTGGATGCTGGTGTTGATTTAGGAAAATGATTTTAGATGATATTTCTTCGAAGGCCATAATATGTTGGCTGTTAATTGCAGTACAGTTTGCTGGTATGATATTTAATAAATTTGGAATATAAGTCGTGCTGCTTAAGTTAACGATTTTATTCATTAATTTTATAATCTTATTGAAATTGATTTTAATTATTTTATTTCCTTCTTTTGCTGGTCTTATTACTAATCTTTTACAAATTTCTTCGTCTAGGGTTGGTAGGCTTACTATGTATAAAAGAACAAGATTATTAAAAGCTATTTTTAATTCGAAAAATTCGATTGCTTCTTCTTTATTTGTAAAAGGAATTTCTTTATTATCTCTTATTCTTTTCAATGACATTTATTTCTGTATTTCATAGAATGTAGGAATTTATAATATTGGCTCTTCCCCAATGCAAGACATATGCAATATTGGTTACTTCTTCAAGAATGTTTAATTTGTATTTAATTAAATATATGTAGTTTTTTCCATTAAGTTCCTATTTTCTTTTACAAATTTACTTATATCATTAGTTCTGTTTTTTGGTTCTATTATACAATACATTATTAATTTTTTCCTGGATTATTTGGAGGTCGTGTTGATCGGGACTACTAGTTATAGACTTCCAAGCGCTTCCCAAGAATTTGAGGGATCTTTTGGTTTTGGGTTGGTTAGGGATTAAATTATTATTAAAGGGATTGTGAATAAAGAAAGGTGTCTTTTTTATAAAGTTAAATTCAAGGTGTGAAAACAATCTGAAGTTACAGTAAAGAACCAGCAGATACCCAAGAACTGTGGAATGTACACTTTTCAAAAAAGTACAAACAAGAAAGAAGAAAATTAAAGATTTCTTAGCAAAGATTGCGCTTCCCTCAACTGCTCGACTTACTAATTATAAACGATTTATTTAATCAGTACTGATTGAAACCTTAATAAGAACTAACTTAAAAGCTAAGCTTCTGCTACAACCAAGATTATCATGTTTGCACCTGAACAAACTGATTCAGCGAATTCTACAATATATGGTTCATAGAAGTTCATAACCAAGTGTATCGTATTAACTCCTCCACCTTTCAAAATTTACGCACCGTAGATCATACGTCACGTCAGTGACAGATGGTCAATTTCGTGTTGTTGGAGATCCCTGAGCACGGTTAAACCCTCCATGGACCACTTTATCAGTCCATCCAGTCCAGTTTATAGTATATGTATATGGGAGCTTCAAGTCAAAGTTATTTCTTCGTCATATGATCCATGCTATGACTTTGAGCGATATGATGATTGATCGTCACTTGTATCGTGAAATTTTATGTGTTCTTTTGTATAGTTCGTGTTCCAGGTCAATTTTTCTCACCTAAAGCACTTGAGCATGGGAATACGTGGAGCTCGGAAAACTTTTATGTTCTATTTGAATCATTCCGGTATCCAGTTTGCTTATATACATTCCGTTATGGGTCTATGAACTACTTCTTGAGATCAAATGCCCTTTCAAATTCATACATGTTGTATGTACTCCATTCAAAAGTTTGAATACGCAGCTGCCGTCTTCTTACCTTTGCAATGACTTCTCACCTCAAACTATTAAAATCATTAATGGAAAGGCCTTTCCCAATAACTCCAAATATGTCCCCACTGTTAACTAGAATTCTATCGGTTTCCATGCCGATTTGCAGCCCATTAATGATCGATGCTCTTGTTAGAAGCTCATTGAACTCTTAATTTTTTGTCATATAGTACTTTCGGTATCGAAGGAAAGATGAACATCGCCCTGTATTCTACAGCCTTATACTTTCTAGAAATGTAACATTACGATTGACAACTGATAATGAAAAATCTTGTAGCCATGGACTATGGATTGTAATGTGTGCTAAGCCACTTTTTAATTGAATTAAGGACAATTTTCGTATAGGTACATTTGCATTTTTTTTTTAAATATTTTATGCTTTACGTTAAGAGTTCGAAATGAATACTAAAGTAGTGTGTGCTAGGTTGTGTGTACTGTGTATTTTTATTCTATTATTTAAAATTTTTCATTATTATTCTTTGTGCAAATACCTTTGTAGGCTGGTTCGAAATTTTAGTAATTTCTGGTAATTTGTAGGCTGACGTTGATTAAAAATGATGTCAGAAGGCATTTTCCTACTCACAGAATATATGATATTATTATGCCTATCTACTATCTACCGCAATGTAGCTCCCTAAGACGGATACCTTCCTGTTCCGCTTTTGGGCATCGGTAGATCTCTATTATAGTCGAGTAAAATATCCGACTGTTTAGATAGATAGATAGATCTTTATTTCGTATACAAATTTTTACAAAGGATAGTTACCACACATTTTACATTACAGATATATGATATTATTTCTATCTTTCTACTGAAACATTGCTTTTTTTTTTTGTTTTGTAAAGTATTATCATTTATTTTTGAATAAAAAAAAATCCAATTAAATTTGGAGGAAAATAAATACACTATAAGTAAAAACCTCCAATGTAAGTACAAAAAAAAAATAAATAAATAATAATAAATATATTGAAATAATAATCAGACGATAATTACAACTTATACTTGCGTGTTATTAAAAATTATGAAAAGCACATGCGCATATGTAAATATGTCCAGATGCAATGGCCTCGATATAATCAGCTTGATGATTTGAGCCAAAAAATTTCACAAATACCGCTATAATTTGTATTTCGAAAATCCGTTCTGAACTGCAAGCAAAAATTTGCAAGTGCTTACACGAACCACTTTTGGGTGTTGAAAAAACGCTTGAACGTGCACGTTCTCTTTATTTTTGGCCTAGTATGTCCGAAAAAATTAAAACAATCGTTTTACAGTGCATTATTTGCGCAAAATTTAAACGAAATATTCAAAAAGAACCGTTGGTTAAAGACTCTAATCCCAAGTACCCATTTCAAAGAGTCGCGATTGATTTATTTGAAATTGCAGGGCACTATTATATAGCGATCTTTGACGCATATTTGGATTTTGTCATGTCAGAGAAACTGATTCGTAGAAGTTCTAACTATATAATTGAAGTAATGGTGAAAATATTTGATCGCGTAGGATACCAATCGGAAATCAAATGTGATAATAGCGCGTTCAGGTCAACGGCATTCGAGGAATTTGCCAATCAGACAAACATTTTGTTTACTTTTTCTAGTCCGAGGTATTCGCAAAGCAATGGATTAGCGGGAAAAGGCGTTGCTACGAGGTCCAGGAAACCGATCGTTTTCAACATCGTATTCTCGAGTGCAATACAATACAAGTCGCTAGCATGAAACTGTCGCCAGCTCAATTGTTCTTTTGGGCGCCAAATTAAGACCAGATTGCCTGAAGCGGGTCAGCTGTTGCGTCGAAACAACTTGAACGAGGTCAATATTCAAGAAAAAATTCAAAACAAAAAGGAAAAACAGAATTATTATTACGATCGAACTGCAAGATCCTTGCCAATATTGAATGTGGGTAATCAAGTTTATATTTAAAAAAAAAAAAGTGGGAAAGATTAGTATTACGCGCAAATTATAGGTAATGTTAATGTTAAGTAATATATTGTACTAGACAATTTTAGTAATTATTTTCGAAGAAATCGAAGATTTTTAGCTAAGACACAAAGTAATGAAATCAATACAAGTGAATTGCTATTCGAAGATCACATTTGAAACAATGTAAATGACGAAGAAAATAACGTTAAGGAAATCAATATTATACCAAGTAAAAATAGTAATTTTAATGTTTATGTAGAACTAACTAGGAATTGCCACAATAAAAATATGTCACCTGGTAGCAGCTTATCAAACGAACCCGAACGAACAGTTAAACAGACGGATTCACCAGTAGTTCATGATGATCCAATTGATCGCGACAGCTTCCAACTTAAATTAGGCACAGAGATACCTAAGGTACCTGATGTAAGTTCCACACCTTATGCGACTGGAAGTAGTCGCGTAAGTGCACCACCTATTCGGTATGATAATCTCGCTACCAAATAATTATGCTTTAAAAGCAAAACAAGAAAACAAAAAAAACTGTAATTTTTACTTATAACTTGCACAATGCATTTTTTTTTAAATTAAACAATGCGGATTGTGTTTGTTGTTTTTAAAGGATTCCTTTCCATACATTAGCGTAAAGGTTCGAATTTAGTTTTTTGCAAATTCGAAGTTTCGGGTTTTAATTTTTTCAATGGAAAAATTTAAAGAGGGAAAAAAGATATTTATTCCGGTTTTAAATTTTGGGTACAGTTCTTTTGAAAGGATCTTGCTATCCGTTTTATGTGCAAACGTTTAAAATTGTAAGCATATTACTAAGGCACAATTTACTTCACGTGAATCCTTTGATTTCTTCGTGATCTGCACTCGTGTTTTCATGAGAACGATGAAAGCTTTTTAAGGGCCGATATATGAAAGTATGAACATTGTGTTCTCATAGGGACAGTGGTTTGCGTTTGACGAAACGTATCGATTTCATGACCCGGTTAATGGATAAAAGGAATAATTAGAGAGCTTGCGCCTACAGGGTTGTACCTTTACAAAAACAGCAAATGGGAAGGCTTATGCCTCCCCCCAATTATTCGATTTACAATTCAAAGACCTTAATTATTATTAATTATAAACGATTAATTTAATCCGTACAGAATGAATCCCAAATTAGAACTAATTTAAAAGTCTATCCATCCAAATACCTGACTACATAATCATGACGAACAGTTGCACGCGCATTCGCCCAAGTGCGAGTGAATGTTATTTGATCCTTCTGCCCGAATATGTTCGCAGCTGAACAAATTGACTCAGTGTATTCTATATGCTCCTGTCCAAGTGCATTGTGTTACATAACTTATATTATGGTTGACATACTTTTCATTAATATTTCCTTGAAACTCTCAATAGTACAGTAAATTTTCGGCTTGAATAATTTGTGAAATATAACAATAACTTCTAAATAATGCGGCATGTATAAGAGTTCTAAGGTCTAAAAATTATATTTATCAACCCGACAAGCACCGTAGTAGCAACGCAAATATGTGAGATAAATATATCGCATTGTGTATATGCGTTACATTCTTGAACGATTAATAAAAGATGTAGAAACAATAAAAATAAAGAGACTAATACTCTACTCCCACTACATCAAGAACTGAGTTTTTGAGAAAATCTCATTGAAGTGTTCACATTGAATATTGACGGTTGTATCAGAATTTTTCATTAGACTTTTTTCTTATATATACCATATATTATATTTTTTTCCCCCATATTTTATTTAACAAAAGAAGATTATTTTATTTTTGAATAATTTATTGATAAGAGCATAGAAAATTTAAATTTAAATTTTTTAAAAATTTTTCTTTAACGACCCCAAAATTGCGAATTGGTTTTGAGGTACTAAGGGTACTAAAAGAGGTACTAAAAACTAAAAAACGTATGGAAGGACTTTTGTTTTTGATTATGACTACAAAAGTTTTCGCGGAAACTCGGTTTGCGATGCATTGTAAAAAGGGATAAGGGGCCGTATGTGTATTAAAACGGAATATTATGTTCGAGTATGTAGAAGCAAACTTCTTTCAATTTATATATTTGAATTTATATATATTCGATATTTGCTTCGTAATATATTTAAATATAAACATATTAAAAACCCAACAAAAAATCTCTGATTACGACTATCATTTAATTTTTAAGAGGTAAATGTTATAAAATGTTGTTATTTTTAATTTTATTTAGTTTCTTCTTGTTAATGTACAATGTACCTTTAGCGTACACAATGTGTACATACGGTTTTCTTGGACCTCACAAGCAAATATTGATTAAAATTTACTACTTAGATACAAATGTGGAGTAATAATAAAGCTGTTTTTGTGTCATTTTAGTAGTTTATAATTGGGACAGTTTTTTAATTCAATTTGTTATAGCAAAGTTACCCACTTATCATTTTTCCCATATGCTGATTATGTTTAACTTTTGTATACATACAAAAAATTTCCATTAAAGTTTAACATCGAAATTTCGCTTGATTAATAGCTCGTGCCAGTTCCCAGACAAAATTGTTCCATCGACCTTGGCCTTATGTTTAATCGTTAGTACCGTAAATATTTTTCCAGATTTCGGACTAAACGAACTATTACCCGTAAAAGAGTGACCATTGAAAACGAATTCATATATATTGAACTCACTTGTTTAAATAATATTAGTGCTGAATATGGATGAGTCTTGTGGGTTTATGCAGGCTAGCAATCGTTTGTATATTTGAATTTCGTAAGTATTCATACCAAATATTATTTATTTATAAATATAGTTTATACTTATGTAATATATTTAGGCAATCTTTGTGAAGCATAACACGATATTCAAGAAAAGGTTTAACTAACTATAAGTGACTTGAATGATAACACAGTCACATCCGCAAATAATGGAATACACGATCAATGCATTTGTTTGCACTTTGAGAGGTTCCGTACAATTCAATATTTTATTGAGTAAAATTATTTTACTACATTCTATTTACATATAAAACAAAAAATAACTACGTAATCTATGTGTACGTTTTAGATTTCATACGAATTCGTTTGATTTCCGTTTCAGTTGGCAACTAATACAAAATGTACTCATACCTATAACACATTTGTTCAGTGTAAAAATTTCGTAATTAATTTGTATCAACTAACAAATGTTAGCTGAACCCAATTAGGAGCCAAACAAAATCGACCTTGAAGAATATGATGCATGTCGTATGTTTCTTATGTATATGACGTTTCCAGAAATAGTAAAATATATATAATTCTTACAATTTTATCTTTAAAATATAGAGAGAAACCAAGAAACCAGTATAATGCATTCGAAATAAATCTCGACAGTCATAATTTAAATTTAAATAAAATAAAATTTAAAAATTTTATTTATTCGTCAATATTAATGTTGTCCTCTTCAAAGTAAGCCCCCCCCCCCCCGAAAATATATGGTAATACACCCGTCCCAACGCTTTTTCCAATCCTCGAGGCGCTTTTTGGTGACTTTATATTTTTATAAAAAATATTTATTTATATTCCTTGGAGTTTTTTTTAATTCAAATTTTATGTCTCACTTTTTTGCGTGAGTGAGTTAAATATATGAATCGTTGCAATCAGTCTATTGAAACGGTTTCCGACTGAAAATGATAACTCTACACAAACGTAGTAAAGGTACGAACTCCACCTATAGCTAGTAACTTTTCACATCACTAAGAACGCGTGTTCAGATTTTAGAAATCGCGGAAGGATTTCTTAGTGTTCTACGACGTAAATGTGTCATAGATTACTGTTTTTTTTTTTTAATATCCACAATTAAACAATAATGTGATACGACATTATAGACGAAGACCTGGATTTAGCTTTCTTTTAGTTTTTAACAGATCTCAATTTAATTTAAAATCCTAAATTTAAACACATTTTTTTGTTGGTTTAAAGACACCATACACAAACTTAGACTTACACTTCAGGCAAAAATTGTGAGGCCCACCTCAGTGCTTGAACGGAAAATAAAACCTACATCGAAAAAATTGAATAATAATCATGTAAAACACACGAGGAACACATACATATGCAATCAAAATAAGAAGAATAATATATTCGTTTTGTTCCAAACATAAGGGAATTTACTGAAAAGAAGAACAAAAGAATTAAATCGACTTTTCATCATAAAAGCCATCTTTACATTCGATTACATTTTTTAACAATTCTTGGCATTCCAGCCATCAGTTTTGAATTACTACTCGTGGTATACGAGGTGCGTACAAAAAGTTAGGCGACTTTATATTTTAATACAAAAAAAATTTTATTTATTCATCAATATTAATGTTGTCCTCTTCAAAGTAAGTCCCCCTTTTATGTTTTTATAAAAAATATTTACTTATTCCTTGGAGTTTTTTTTAATTCAAATTTTATGTCTCATTTTTTTGCGTGAGTGAGTTAAATATTTGCATGGTGACCTCCACGACTTTACGAGTTAAAGGGTAATTGCAATTTTAGACCTTAATAATAAAATCGAGTTCTTATTTAGGATACCTAAACATCGCCAACATCGAACATGTGGTCATTAAAAGTTATATTGTCGTATCAGGCATCGCAAACAACTTAAATTGAACATTACGAAAGGTTCTTCAATCCATTGAAGAAGAGAGTCGTCAATCACAAAAGCAAGTTTTTTCGACAAGAACTCTGTTAAATGCCCTATAAATATCAACTATCTTGTTGTTGCCAGTTTGGTGTACACTGCGGTTTCACTTTCCGGTGAGACTGTTGCTACGGAAATCGTACAGCCGGTCATTGAGAAGTTTTCGTGTTTCTAGGTATTTCATAAGCGAACGGTTTATCAGCGTTTCCATGACATTCCACATAGCAAGTGTAATGGGTCTGTAGGAAGAGAGAAAGAAAGATCTACCATTCTTAGGGACGGGTTGGACAAATGCTGTTTTCCATATGCTTGGGAAGAGTCTAAAAAAGTAGGATTGATGAAAAAGCTACACAGCGGTTTTGCAAGCGTCGAAAAATAACTCTTTAGAAGAAGTAGTGGCGGACCAGCGGATTTATGTATATTAAGGTCTTTAAGTATTTTTTATACTATACGAATTCGAAAGTGGATTCCTCCCATTGAAGATTAGACGCACTTAAGTGTAGGCGGAAATAAAGCACAATCTAGAAAAGTTGAGCTGACCGCAAAGTGTGCTGACAACTGGCATTTAAATGAGCGTTGGGGTGGAGTGTGAGGAAGAATTTCTGATGTTTTTGACGAACGACCAAAAGCTTTTACTACTTTTGGACATTGTGCAATAGTATTTGGTCGTATTGGAATTTCTCACCCTTAAAAAGAACGTTGCAGTCATTCATGTCTCGTTTTAATTTTTTTAGGTTTTTCTCTGTCGGGTTGATCTTGTAAAACCGAAAAAACATTTTTTTAATCCTGACAGCCTTTTTAGGGCTAGGGTCGTACCATGCCTTTTTCTTGTGTTCTGATATTATTAATCCGATGAAGGGTAAGGGATGTCATTCCAAAGTGAATAGCATTTATAAACATATCAGCAGTTGTAAACTCGTCGTTGTCGACAAAACATAGCGACTATTCCTTAAGAATCTTTTAAGTTCGCTCCAAGTGATTTTCTCGTATTGAAATGTGTTTCTTTAAAGAACCTTTTCCCTAACTGTGTGGTCAGTGTACGAGAAATTAGTTCATATGATATAATGGTCCGACGAGTCTAGAGGGAGTGCACATCAACATTGTTGGTAGAGTGACTATCAACATCTGGTATTCCCGTGGCCTTCTTTACAAGCTGGTTCAAGTTGCTTTCCGCAACGAAGTTCTCAACACACATCCGTTCAAAACAGATTCGAATTTTAGTAGCATTTCTGTTTGCTATAATAGCATTTCCATTTGCAGGAAATACACTTTTATACATTACCTATAAATCAGAACAACAGAGTTCAAGCTGCATTTTTCTGTATGCTTATATGTGGGTAATTTCTGGTTCGAAAAACCGCAAGGCAAAAGCGTATTTGTTGTGTTGTTGTGTTCGAATATCTTTGTTTAATTATAAAAAGCTGCGTGAAGGGCTGTCACAACGTCGCTTATGAAGTTGAAGTTGAAGTTGACAATGAAGAGTAACGGACTTTGTAAACTGACTTGGTGTATTCTAATTATAATATCAAATTCTTAGATTATTCCCGAAATTAATTTACTTCCTTTTTAACGTCTTAGTGCATACCGCGTATCGTCTCGGGTACATTTTAAAATCCTAGCATATAATCTATAGCAAATCTCTCGAATACTTTTTCCAATCAATAAGGTCATATTCAGTTCTTTTTTGTAAACATCGTCTTGTCTCTTTATCTTTATCTGTAAACTTTGAATCTTTAAAGAAAGCCGCATATACCGCCATGGAATTTATTAATTTTAAAAATTTTTAGTTAATTTTTTGATTGAGTGAATCATTGTTCAGACATGTCAGACTAAGTGGTTTGTTATCAAAAATGATGTAGTCGTGTGGTTTTTTTTTTTTTTGAGTGAAGTGATTTTTTTTATTAATTATGGAATTGGTAATACGATTAATTGAGAAGGTTTGTTGAACGGTGGTGGAGGGTGTAGTAGTTGTGAGATATTTATTCGTATATTATTGAGCACGGATCTTCTAAGCGGATTTTTCTCATTTGGTAGAGAAGGGCATGTACAGAGTAGATGGATGATTGTTTCCTCCTCCTTCTCGTGCATGCAGCTTCTACAGAAATCATTTGTAAAAAGCCAAGACTTTTTTCATGCTTATCTAAATGACACCAATGTTAGCGGTAAGATTCTTCTTGTTAAAAGATTAAACTTTTAGAGCGGTTCAGATCCAGGTTTGGCCAGATTTATTAGGTCGCTAGACATGACGACCCAACTTCCCATGCAGTGTTAGATCTTTTAATAGCATCCAGTTTTAGTTTTAGCTTGCACGTAGCAGATATGATTTTCAGGTATGTTAGGATGGGTATAGTGGTCCCCATTTTGGGGAGTTCATCGGCGCAACATTTCGACAGAATATCTCTGTAGACCAGCACCCAATAAACATGGATATTGAACTGCTCCACCATCTCCCTTAGAGATGATCGGCAGTCAATGGCGGTTTTAGAAATTATTAAAGGCTATTAAAGGCCTGACTACCCAAAAGGATAGGGATATCCTTTGCAGATATCACTTTTTTTTCAGCCAGGATAAAAGGGGATGGATGCATCTGTATAGATATGGATTGTCTTGTCGTCCATGAAACCATCTTCCTCCTAGAAAGATGTAAAGGAGATGCTTACATGAAAGTCCTTATCTTATGTTAGGGCATTATATACTCGATGTTCTCTGAAAGTATTAATAGAGTTCCTAGAATATAAGCGTGTCCAAATTATTATTTGTCCACGTAGTAGTCATTTTAAGGCTAAAGCTACGTTAG
Organism: Volucella inanis; assembly: GCA_907269105.1. Taxonomy (NCBI): domain Eukaryota; kingdom Metazoa; phylum Arthropoda; class Insecta; order Diptera; family Syrphidae; genus Volucella; species Volucella inanis. Next base: position 59,362,431 of record OU026154.1, on the reverse strand, counting down.
CGGCCACTTTCCTTCTGAGAACATCGAGGAGTATCAAGGGAAATAGAATATGCAGTGCCGCGAAGGAGACAGTATGTAAAGCCTTCCTATCCTCAGACATGCTGTCCTTTGGACTTTCCTTAGATTGCTGCTGGTGACTGCATTGTCTAAGGCTACTTCAAAATTCTTTACTATTTCTTGAATGTAAGATTTCCATTTTAGTTTTCAGCTAAAAAAAAAAAAAAAGATCCAGATAATTTTCTGTATCGGAAAAGATTAAGCTGATACCTTTAATTGGGGGAGGGTGTACAATTAAAATTTTAAAATTCTTATAGAAGGGGACGAGATCATTTTTATGGAGGCCCACTCCCAATCCACGGCTATTCACCACTGTATCAATCTGTTAAGATTTAGCTATGGGAAATCTTTAATGATATTTAAATGCTTACCTAGAGCTTCTGCAGCATAGTTATCCAGCTATCTAACCGCTCTGCTATCACCCGCTTTCAGGTATATCAACAGTTCATTGTCTACCAGGTTTCAGACAAGGGGTGAAAAGACATCGGCGTACCCTGCGGGGTACCTCTCCTGCAGCATTTATCATAATCTCCCCAAGAGAGTAATCTACCTTCAGCGCAGTCGTGACTGCGGATATGTTAACGTTATTACAGGTACCTTCTATGTCCAGGAAGGCGAGCGTTGTGAATTCTCTGTTAGGATCGTTCGGTGTGGGCAGTCAGTAAATGTTCAGCCGTTTCCACCGACTTTCCTTAATAGCAGGTATGTTAAGCCGTAAACAAATTCGTGCAGCAATTCTAGATCGTATGTATCAATCAGTGGTTATAGAGTTTTCAGAAGGAAATATGATGGATTTTTAGGTTTAAGGTCCTTTAGAACAACATGAGAACATTTTCTGTCTTTGAGAATGAAAACTACATTAACTTCCCAGCACGAAGAAGGAACGTAGCTCGCCAGTTAGAGGGCATTTTAGTCGCGGCTGCAGTAGTCCTATTAATGTCGTTATTGGCGGTGTAAGGAGCTACCTGAAAAATGGGTGTCCAGTAGTAGGTTGAGTGATTTATCACTTGAGGTCGTTCAAGAGCAATCGGTTTCTATTAAACAGCTAGGCATAGAAGGATTAGTGGAGAGGATTTGTCTTAGACCGATCCCCCGAGGTTTCTGTTATTTTGCCACAGAATTAGCTCCAGGATTCCCGTTTTCCTTCCCTCATTTTTTTTTTTTTTAAATATATATTTTGAGGGATTCCTTATATGAATCCCACTCAGCTAATTTTCTAAAGTTCCCTTAAAAAGTTTCTAAGCGGTTGTCGATGTTTATTCGATATCACTTCTGAGTAGTGTCTGTTACTGCGCGATCGTATTTTAAGCTACAAGAAAAATACTCTCAAGCACAAAATATTTTTATTTGGTTTTCTGTTATTGATGAGAGATACAGATACTACCGTGGACGTTCACGGCTTTAAGCAGCTAATAACAAATTCATTGCAAAGGAAACAGATATACTAGAAACAGTCATCATCAATCCCTCATATCAAAGCCTCCGTAGAACTCTAAACAATTAACCCCATCGCTAAAAATGCAAGCTCAATGGATATAACGCCTAATTATCATGATTTAACTTGAGATGGAGGATTTCCATCACGAAAAAAACAACAGAATCCAATTGTTAACATCAAAGGAAAAGCTTAATGGTTTGAGACAGTTATCAAACATAGAAATGTTCGAATAATAAATGTTGAAGACATTGGTTGTTTAAGTCTAAAAGAACTAAAACATCTCTATCCTAAGAAACCAAAATTGGATCATAAAAAATGTTCTGACCCGCAAATATCATTCAAATTGCTGCCCCTGCTACGCTGGCAGTTCTTCAAGAGTAGGTCCAAATTTTTAATGACTCGGTCCAATATGTGCAGCGTTATTCTGGCAATATCGTATCGAATGTTGGCCTCGAGCTCGTCTAAAGTGGTTAGCTTGTTGGTGTAGACCTAAGAATATAACCAAGTGTTTTAAAATTGCATGATCGCGGCGGCCAATTGATGAACACTCGCCATGAGATGACCCAGTCGCCAAATTTTCCTTCATAGCTTCGAGAATTGCGTCGCTTGTATGGCATATATCGCCGTCTCGTCGGAACCACTGCTCGGATATATTGATGTTGTCGAGCTTTGAACACAGAAAGTCGATTGATATTGCTCCAGACCTAAGACCATTGACGGCAACGGTGTCTCCTCTCTCATTTCCAAAAAGAAATAAGGTCCGATGATGCCGCCATGCCATAAATCGCACCAGACAGTCAATGTTTGTGGATGCATTGATGTTTGACCAAACACTTGTGGATTGTGTTCGCTTCAACAATGGCAATTTTCTTGTTGACATAACCGCTGAGCCAAAAATTGGCCTCATCAGAGATGACGATTTTTTTGGCAAAATGAACTCGCGACATTGTCTATGTCATCCTAATTAAATTCTTGACATTAAATGTATATATTTAGCTTTTCTTGTATGCATCCACTCTTAATTGTATTCAATATCTGTGTCATATTATGTTACATACTCAATTATTTAAAATTCTTTCATACTGATATTCACGATATTCGAATAATTGGTAATGCCTGCTATTACTAGGTGGAGTGAAAAGTAACCTCTTTGATCGCCAGAATGCGCTGCTACTGCAAAGAAGGTTATGGTACCTTGAAGTCCGTTCACATTTAGGCAGACATGCCAAATTTCAGTGCGATACTGTCTTTAGTTTTGTTTTGACAGCTGATTGTTTTTGACATGTATGGCATCATGTTGAATATGGACAAAAACTATTTTCGTTCTCTTATAAAACATTATTTTTTGAGAGGCAAAACGGAGAAGGAAACAAAGGAAAAGTTGGATAAATATTATGGGGCTAATGCTCCGTCAGATTACGCCGTCAAATATTGGTTTCGAGAGCAGCAGCAGGCCCTCCGATGCGGTTACAGAGGACAATGTCAAAAAAATACATGAAATGGTGTTGGCTGACCGGAAAGTGAAGGTGTGTGAGCTAGCAGATACCACAAAGATTAGTACTGAGCGCACACGCCATATTTTTGGCAATATTCTGCATATGAAAAAGTTATCCCGCCTCTGAGTGCCGCGCATACTTATTCCTGACCAAAAACACGAACGCGAGAGCATTTTGAAAAAGTGTTCGGAATTCCTGATGCGGAATCGGGCAGACTTTTCGCGTCGATTGGTAACTGTTGAACACCAGAGAACAGAATGAGCGCCCGGCAATGGACTTTAGCCGGCACGAGTGCTCCGAAGCGGCCGAGGGAGGCTCGATGGGTCGGAAAAGCTATGGCGTCGGTTTTCTGGGATTGTCATTTCATACTCTTCGTGGACTACCTCGAAAAAGGAAAACCCATCAACAGCGAGTATTACTGTGCATTATTTGAGCAATTGAAGGCCGAAATCACTGCAAAACGGTCTCACATGAAGCGAAAAAAAGTTTTGTTATTGCAAGACAGTGCACCAGCGCCCAAGAGCATCGCAGCCATATCTAAAATCAATGACTTACGGCTCCTGTTGCTGTCGCGTCCACTGTATTCGCTCGATTTGGCTACCTCGGACTATTATTTCTTCTTTCTTTAAAGATGGCTCATCAATAAAAAATTTAGCTCACGCGAGGAAATCATCGACGCCACGGAGGAGTATTTTGCAGACCTTCCAGGAAATTACTTTCCGGACGGGATCAAGAGGTTGGAAAATTGCTAGAATAAGTGTATCAAACTAAATGAGGACTATATTGGAAAAAAATTAAAAAAACATTAAAAAAAAAAATTTCTTTTTTCAAGGTAAGTAACCTTTTTTTTAAATGTTTTTTATTCACCCCCTCTAGTACTTTTATAGAAAAAGTAAATTTTTATTTGTGTATCTTCGTCATGCTCTACTCAAAACGATTCACCCCCTCTCCTATTCCGCTCACAAAATACCCCCTCCTCCCTTTAACAATATGCGAGTACATCACTAGCAACTAACCACTATTCTAAATTTATAAAACTCTGCTCTAAAGTCTAAACGATTCACCCCAGTTTCTTTTCATTTCATTTTCTAATCAAAATAGAAAAAGTAAGTTATAAGTTATAAGTTACCCAAAGACAGAAAAGCAATTTATTTGCAAAACATATTGATTGCGTCGATTATCTACGGCAGGTTTTTTGTCAGCGTCAAAATAAAATCAATATATCGGACGCTTTTATCAGTACGAGTATTTCCGTTTTAATTTGGGCTGTTTATGCAGTTGTTCATGCAACGACGTTCCCCTTACTTTACGAGCACTATACGATGTTACGTACCATACCAAATGTTACATTGACTACATTGGAAGTATGTGGGTGGCCGTAGATCAAAAGGTTGTGGACTGGCTTTGTCATTGCAGTGAATGTTAATTCACTGATTAGGTTCGAACGAAGAGCCGCACTATTTAAGTTGCTCGAAGACCAAGGCCCTGATGTACTTTTGGCTAGCGAAACTAAGCTTATCAAAAGACATAAAAAGAGGCACAGAAAATATAAAATAGTATGAAGAAACCGACCAAACTCCATTCAAGGAGAAGGCGTTGCAATCTTTGTAAGAAAAGGAATACGTTTTAAAAGAGTATACAGTTGTGTAGTACGCAGGTTCCCGATGATGGAAGCATGCATCGTGTACATCCCTCTCCGTAGTGGGAAGCGGTTGTACATGGTGTCTGTCTATGCACCTAAGGCTACTCAATCCACCCTATTCATCTCAGAACTCGAGACACTTTTTAAATTCCTGAGGTTAGAATTGGAAGACAATTATTTTATTATCGGCGGAGATTTCAACGCCAAACATAGTAATTGGGGAAATAATATATCAAATACTAGGGGGAACCTACTATTCAATTGGTGGGGTCAGCACAGTATAATGTATCGACTCGGCCTTAAGGCGACGGATAGTCCGTTGTTTCCCACACACGGGTCCTATTTGGATCTCCTGCTATTCGACTCACGAATACAACTGACTTGCACTAACCAACAAATTACAAACTGTCTACGCACTTTCGTGTATGATAGTGACCTCTGCGTTCTCAGCACCGAAATAACTGTTCCCAACGAAACTGCGGAATTGGAAGAGTTTTTCCAAAGGCATTCCTACAATTATAGTAGGGTGCGTTGGACCCACTTCTCTACTACTACCCACCGTCCAACAGAAATCTGTCAAACGAGGAAATTAATAGGTATATAAGGCTAATGGACGAGACAATCAAACAAACAATGGACAAAACGATACCTCGGTATCAATACACTGACAACGAAGACTTATTCCGCAACGCAACTATTGACGCACTGCACCGACATAAAAGTGGACTACTGTCAAGACTAAAAACCTTGTATAGAAAGTTTACTGACAGACATAGCCCGGAGATTATGACACTGAAGTCGTCGATTAAAAACCTCCAAACATTAATAAAGGAAAATTACAGAAATTCTATAATTTTGAATTGAAACAATAGAATTAGGGCTGTAAACACCAACAACCCGAATATGTTCCCGAAAATAAATAAAATATTTCGGAGAAACAATCAAAACGACCTTCCATGTCTTAAAATCGCCCGAACGACGAGCAACGAAAAAATACTTGTAGCAGCAGGCATAGATCCAGGTGAGGCCGTTGATGATGACGATTTCTTTGTGATCGAGGATCCGCAGGAGAAGGTAGAGGCTATAGGAGCGACTTTCAAGGAAGTGTACAAGGCGAATGAAACCATTGGCCCGAACCACGATCTGCACAAACTTCTACCTTCGAAATGAAGTAGTGAATTGGCGATTCGAGAGCTCAGGTTTCACCCAATTCAGTTGATGAGAATATGGCAAATAATGTCATCACCAATGAAAGGGTACTACCACCGTTCATTTTGATGGAAGAGCTCCAAACGGTCTTCGAATCGCTTCGACATCTCCCACTAGAAGCGGTGAACATTTATACCACCCTGTTTAATAATGAAATGAATAATGCCTATTATTCAGCGCATTGGAAAACTGCGGTGGTACATACATCTCATCCCCAAAAGGGATAAATATACTTCCAATCCGACGAATCTCCTCTCGATCAGTCTTCTACCAAACATCAGTTAGATTTTCGAAAAGGTGATCAATAGAGTGCTGACTAAGTAGGATGAGGACAAAAATATTGTTCCGGATAATCAATTCGGTTTCAAGGCGGGGCATGATGTTTCCAATGGAAACTTTTAGAAGTCAGAGACCATTTTGTTTAGGACGCCTTTGTCTGGGGCCTCTAGGGATACCAGAAAGAATTGGCAAAAGTTTTCGATAGAGGGGCAGCACGGGCAGGCACTTATCAGGCCCATGCTTGTATTTGGATGTCCCGTGTGGTTCAACGTGTGAGCAAGCTTATTGGAAAACATTCGAGTGTTTGAGAGGGCTTGTCTTAGGACTTGCCTTCGCTTACACAGAACACCAGAATCTGAGTACATAAAATTCTATTCAAATGAGGTCTTGTACAATAGGGCGAACCTAATAAGAGTGGACAATTTCGTAATAATGTTAACTGGAAGGCACATTGCGAGAGCAATGACCTCATCGAACAACCTGATCTCTGGAGCTTTCTACCCTAATTATATGTATCATGAGAGAGTTCGCTTTGACGGTTTTTTTCCTCCAGAAGCATTCCTCTACCTTGATATGAAAGGTCTGATCCAGGACAGATTGGCGGTACCGCTAATCTACCACGTCGCTTGAACAGCTGCGGACTACGACAGAAACGTCGCACATGGCAGTGCGGAGCGTCTCCGGTTCAGTAGGGTGCTGGGGAGTCGCGACAGGAGGAATGTTGCTCAGCAGCCCCAGCAATTTTGGTGGCTGGTTGAAGGAGAGGAAGCTTCGTTGACGAATTTTTTAAGTACTGCGTAGCTTTTTTATGTGAAACAAAGTGCGTCGGCCTAATTTTTTAGTCATGGCCGACTTACATATTTTTAATGTAGGATTAAGTTAGATTTAAGGAAAAAAATTAAAATAAAAAAAAAATGAAAAAAGAAAACAAAAAATATATATATGTGTACATTATATACATATATTAAGTATATATATTGGGTCTATGACTTAATTCTGCGGTTTGCTAAGAGATGGCGTAACTTGTATTATTCCATTGGAACATGCATTGGAAAGCTACTGTCCTGGTACGTCATTTCAGTATATGTCATTCATTTGAAGCGTAAACAACAATAATTTTTTTTCACTCAAATATGTCGAATTTTGTGTCTGAAAAAGTGTTTTTGCGGGGAGTTCTTTTTCATTACTGAAAACTGCTCCCGAAAGTCATCGTATTTTGGTGGAAGAATAAGGTGAACATGCGCTAGCTGAGCGAACGTGCCAAAAGTGGTTTGCACTATTTAAAAGTGGTGATTTTGGCTTGGAAGACGATGAACGTCCTGGGCAGCCAAAAAAGTTTGAAGATGAAGAACTGGAAGCACTACTCTATGAAGATTGTTGCCAAACACAAGAAGAGTTCTCAGAATCTCTGGGTGTCACTCAAGCAGTCATTTTAAAACGTTTAAAAGCAGCTGAAAATATTCAAAAGCAAGGAAATTGGGTTCCACATGAACTCAAGCCGAGAGACGTCGAAGGGCGGTTTTGCTTGTCCGAAATGTTGCTGAAGTCATTTTTGCATCGGATTGTTACTGGTGATGAAAAATGGATCCATTACGACAACCCCAAGCTCAAAAAATCATATGTGAAACCCGGCCAACCAGCCAAATCAACGGCAAAGCTGAATATCCATGGCGCGAAGGTAATGCTCTGTATTTGGTGGAACCAGATGGGTGTGCTGTATTATAAGCTGCTAGAACCGGGTGAAACCATCAATGGACAACGCCACCTAACACAATTAATCCGTTTGAAGAGAGCAGTAGCCGGAAAACGCCCGGAATATGCGACCATATTAATTTTCCATCATGACAACTATTTGGAAAACAGTGGATGGGAAGTCTTACCCCACCCGCCTTATAGCCCAGATCTTGTCCCTTCTGACTACCATTTCTTTCGGTCGATGCAGAACGCCCTCACTGAAATACGGTTCACATCAGAGCAGAATATCAAAAATTGGCTTGATTCATTCTTGGCTGCCAAGCCAGCGCAGTCCTTTTGGGATGGGATCCACAAATTGCAAGAAAGATGGGAAAACGTCATAGCTTCAGATGGGAATAATACTATTGTACATGTTTTTCTTAAATAAACGTTCAAATTTAAAAAATTAAAATTTAATTTTTTTAAATTAAAAAATTAATTTTATTTAATTTAAGTTTGTAAGTTTTAGTTTTAATTTTTATATATTTAACAAAACGTCCATTTACTAAGTTTTTTCTTAAATTTATTTTCTTAGTTTTAGTTGTAAATATGTCAATATGAATAGACTGTAACATACGTCGAAAGATATAGTTTAAGTGTTCGGTTTAACTTAGAGTTTAACTATAGTGCCATGCCCTTGCATGGGGCCAATGCAGTAAGTTAGATTAAGATAATTTTAAGTTATTTAAGCTTATTTTTAAGCGTTTTTTTGTTAAGCCAATAAGAATCATTATATTAAGTTAATAAAAAATGCATTTAAACTGAAACTGAACTGAGTGGACTGGCTTCCAAGTCGGAAGGTTCGAATCCCAACCTCGCCCGAAAGACATTCGTTTTTTCTTTTTCAGTTTACAAAATTCAAGTAAGAAGAGTAGTTGACTAGAAATCAACAACAAGCCAAATTTTTTTCTAATAATTTAGTTTCCCCAATAAATGTTGGATGCCACCCATGGAGCGAATTTTTAAGTTCTCAAAGTAAGTATTCTCAAATTCTACATAGAATACGGGTGAATTAGTTTAGGAATAGAACGACTTTAGGTATCTTGTCCATAATTTAATGTTTGATATATCTTTAGAAAAGTATACAATTTATGTGCTTACATAATTGGTATGTACAACCCACGGGCCCATTTTGCGAACTTATGCCTTTTTCATCAAGAAAATGATTGTTTGGTGCGATGTAAGATAAGATTGTTTGAATCAAATATTCCTCAAGCTTATTCCAAATTATTCGGTCGGTGAAGTCTCAAATCAAGCGTTAAAATCGTTTGTATGTTGGCATAAGACAATTTTCTGTGCTGCGACCTTTGGCGAATAGACACATTTAGATTTTGATGAACAAGGCCACAATGTAGCTATTAATCTGTAGCAACATTATATATTGCATAACTTACGTTTTCTAGTTCTTCATTCACAAGTTTATTTCACACTGAAGATATATGTATTTTTACATCATAGTTTAGTTTAGTTTAGTTTAGTTTTAATTTTCCGATTAACTACGTGCATAGTTCGATCTTATATATTATTCTTTATAGTCTTCTAACAAAACTGTTATTATAAAAAATTTCAACTGATGCGACCTTCCTGACCTCAGCAAGTTTATTGTATATATGTATATTGAGACGCATAAATATGTTACCTCCCATTTAGACAATACATTTTGTTATATTTTACTATATATTAAGTTCCCCATGGTTATACTTGACAGTGCATCTAGAGTCATGCTTAAGTTCTTAGATACATTCAATTGATTGACTTCAGTTTATTTTATTTTATTTGGATTTTTTATGTGCTTTGCAGAGCAGTTTTTCCGACCGCTAGTACAGCAGTATCGTCTGCGAAATCAGCTGTGTCATTTCGCAATACGTCTTTTATGTATACAGGGGGGTTTTTTAACTTGAGACATCAAAATTACTCGAAAAAAACATAAGATGGTGACCACGAGTTTGACCTTGAGACCCTTTTTCAAGATCAAACGAAGGTCACTGTTGATTTTTCAAATGATAATTCCTGGTTTTCATTGCTCAGTCGTATTGCTCGTAAGCTTGTCATTTGTTTTTACATACTGCGTTTAGCATAGCCCAGAAACAACAACGTAGACATAGCAGTATTTTGTTTCCTTTGGGGTGATTAATTAGAGTGGGTCCCCTTGCCTCCCACTGTTGAATCATTGAATTCTTCCTATTTCGACGTTTATTTCCCGAGACTATTTCAACAAATGCTCGAAAATGTGACCATTCACTTCAATACACTTTTCTATCCGCGCTCTAAATGAACCAACAGAACTGAGAAGTATTTCCGGCGTAATCTTCCGGCGAGCTTCAGTTATTCGTCTTTTCATGTCCTCACGTGTTCTTGGCTTTTTTCTGTAAACCTCACTGTTTAAGTTGCCCCACAAGAAGAAATCAAGTGACGTGAGATCGGGTGATATAGCAGGCCATTGCCTCGGACCCCCTCGTCCGATCCATCGTTGATGGTAAACATTGTTTAATACGCCCCGGGCTACTTGGAAATAATGGGCTGGACAACCATCATGTTGAAACCACATTGTTTGTCGCAACTCCAATGGCAGTTCTTCAAGTAATACTGGAAGATGGTCCCGCAAAAAGTTTGCATACTTTTCGCCATTCAAGTTGCCTTCAATAAAATATGGACCTATTAATTTATCCCCAATAATTCCCGCCCAAACATTAACATTCCAAGGGTGCTGGCGTTCAACTTGTCGCAACCAAAAAGGGTTTTCGGTAGCCCAGTAATGCATATTATGTCGATTGACCGTACCGTGATTGGTGAAAGTCGACACATCAGAGAATAACACCTTGGCGAAGAAAAGGGGGTCTCGTTCAATTTGCTGAAGTGCCCATTGACAAAAGGAAACCCGGTTGCGAAAATCCTCACTAGAAAGTTCTTGATGCATTGAAACATGATAAGGATGGTATTTATGACGATGTGATATCTTACAGACAGTCGGTTGAGAAATTCCTGATTCAAGATTTATTTGGCGAGTGCTAATGTGAGGATCGTATGCAACGGCAGCTAACACTACTATTTCATTGTCCTCAACAGCCACCCTATCTGATCGATTCCTTTTCTTTGGTTGCACACTTCCTTCGCCAGTGAATTGTTAGATGACCCGATAAAAGGAAGCGCGCGATCATATCTGGTCTGGGAAACGTTGGGCGTAAAGAGCAACAGCACCAACGATGTTCCTTCCACTTTCTCCAAAAATCAATATCATTTCAATTTTCTCTTGAATTGAAATAGCCTGCATTATTAATCTGGAAAACGTTACTGATAATACTCAGTTCCTCAAAACAAATATCGAACTTCTAAATGAAGTACAGTTCCGTTCAAGTAGAAAAAAGGGGCAGAGTGCACATTACACACTCTCAGATAAGCTTAGGACAATTTGTCTCTATCTGAAATTTCTTTGAGTTTTAACTTCACTCGAGGCAATAATGACTTCCTCAAAACAAATCTCGACCTTCTAACAACGTTGGCAACCGATTAATGATTTAGGCGTGCCAGTGCAGTGGTATCTAGCACTGAATGAATAAGACCTTTGAGACAAAGTCGTGTGCCCCATTGAGGAATACGAATGAGCAATGAAAATCAGGAATCATTTGAAAAAACAAAAGTGACCCTCGTTTGACCGTGAAAATGGGTCTCAAGGTCAAACTCGTGGTCACCATATCATCCCTTCAGAGCCTTGTGATTTTTGTCTGAAACATTTTTCGCGATATCGCGTATTTTTCAAGTAATTTGGATGTCTCAAGTTAAAAACCTCACCCAGTATAAGGATCAATACGGGTTCAATACTTCTTTTAAGTCCTTCAGGTTTTATACGTTTAAATTTGGAATACTCATCTTCTTGTTTAATTCTGTTGTATATAATCGCTGAACTATACTCCTATGTATATGTACATATAGCTTTACAATTCCTGCGTAATGTTTTGGAAGACGTTTTTGCCTATGAACTCCTCCTAATAATGTGAATAAGTTTACCGTTTTCTTTCTGTCTCCTTGTCTGTCATTTGTGTAGAGTTACTATTTGTGTACAAGTCCCATTTTACTTTTATAAACCCATTTCCAGATTACTATTCAGTGGGAGGAGGAAGATGGAGTCGATTGTCTCAATATACTTTTCTCTACCTATCTTACATATAAACGGTCTTTCAAAAGTCGCGTCTAAATCTTTTTTTTTTAACAAAATTTTATTATAAATATTTAGATTTTTTCTCGTGTTTTTATTTTTATGAAAATACCATATGGCTCTTCACAATTATTTGTGAAAAATAACACAATTTGAACGTCCACAACAAACACATCTACAGGCTCTCTTACGAACATCAAAATTTTCAAGGACTCGCATTACGTTCTTTTCAATTTCGTCCGAATGTTGTTTTTAATATATGCACTTCTTGTTGATTTATCGACATAAACTTTATTTAAAAAAAATTAGAGTAATCTAATGGTATTCAATCGCATGATCTAGGTGGTCAATTTATATCATCATTACGTGAAATTAATCGACCTGGAAACTTAGACCGCAATAGCTAATGTTTGCACATGTTGTGTGACTCGTTGCTCCTGTTGAAAAAAACAAATAATAATAATGAAGACCGTCGCATCTATTTCTTTAGTTTGAGGCCACAAAAAATCGTCAATCATCTGTCTATAGCGCTCTACATTGACAGTAACTGCTCTTTAATTTACATATTCGCAGAAAAATGGGTTAATGATTCCGCCAGCGCAAAAAGCACACCAAACAGTATATTTTTTTGGATGTAATGATTTTTCTTAAATTATTCGAGGATTTTCTTCGTCGAACATGCGACAATTTTCTTTGTTGATGAATCCATCCAATTTGAAATGAGCTTCATCACTGATAATCAATTGACGAAAGTTCTACGTTGATTACGATCTGTTGGCTTCGATTGGATTTTTTAAGAATGCAAATGCAAGTCCTTATTTAAAATACGCCAAAGAGTCGATAGATGAATTCCTTATGCCTGAGAAAGTCAGGTTTTGTGGTACAGTTGCAATGTTCTCAGAAGAGCGTCCACTTTTTGGTCTACCAGACCTTTTTCGATCCTCGACAGACCCGTTTCTTTAAATTTTTTCACTTACCTTTGAATTGTTGACATATTTGGACGATTATTCACAACAAAAAAATCACGAATTTTACGGTACGTATTTTTTAAAAAATATACCATTTTCAAAATAAGTTTAAATAACTTTAATACGTTGTTCAAGCGTGTAATTATCCATGGTTAAAATTGTACATCTCAAAATTGACATAAAAAAAATGGTAGCGTTCAGAATAATAATCTTTAAGACTAATGGTAGCCCTAAGTTGATGCGCACATGTAACAGAGGTCGTCTGAGAAACGAAAGAAAATGTGAACACGAGTAATGAGTGGCAGGAGGCAATGCAGATGTGATGAATCTTATAAAAAACGATATTTGGGAGATTATTAAGAAAGACTTTCCCACAAACGTAGTTGGATGTCTTTGGGTGCTTACCAATAAGCTTTTGGCGTTAATTATCATCAAACTTTTGCAGCAGTTTGGATTAAAGCTCTTACTGTTTTACGTGCTGACAACGTATTTAAAATTTTTATAAGAGTTCCGAATATTCTAAATTTGATGCTCAAATGCATACTCGTAGTTTCAAAATACAGTAAAAATTCTTGTTTTGGGCTTCGAGCAGAAAAATGCTGAAGAATATGTGATGGTGTCAACAGGTGCAACTTGGACTGCAAATATTCAGACGTAATTGACTGGTATATCTTTTTAAGAAACTTTTAAATTCGTGGTTAAAACCTAGGTAAAATGAACCGTATCTATTTTGTAAGCGAGGTAGTTTGCTCCTTGTTCTTGTTTATGTCGATAATATATAGGTTGCATCAACCGAGAAGGAGCACATTATAAATTTGCGTGACAGTTTATTGAAAGAGTTCATAATAAAAAATCTTAATATTTTCGTGGACTAGAAATTATTTCAGACACATACCAGGAGTTATAAAACACTATAGTATGCAATTGACTAGCGTAGTTTTGATTTGACATCTTCAGAGGTAAACAAGCATTTTGAATCACAGGAAGAATTCCCATATAATGAGTGTTTATCATGACTTATTTATCAATGGTAAGACGTCCGGACAGTTCTGAAATAACTTACTGGAAGTATGGATGTCGAGTACACAGACAGATACTGACTGAGGTTGCTATGCTGTTGATGGCCGTCCTTACATAGGTTGCGTATTTTCGATTGGTGGTGTAGCTGTTAGGTGGAAATCGCAAAAGCAACGGACTATTTTGAAGTGGGCTGAAGTGGCGAAGGAAACTACGAACATTTTCTTACGTAGCATATTATGTGCGCTCGAGTTACGGAGTGAATGTTTAACGTATGATCCTATTTTTCATGCTCGCACTGAATATATATACAAACAGTATCATATTTTTCATGAGTCGATTATTTTTTATGTATTTGTACTTGTGCATATACTGACAGAACAGATGCATGCTAGCGTGCATGGATGATGTTTGAAAGGTATGGCTTAAGAACTCATGAGGATTCTTCTAGTGACGTTGTGCTTAAGAGGACGTGTCGAAGATCAATCACTTTCTTAACCTACACGAGGTGAGAACGCTATTGAAAGACAAGCTGTTATCACTTTTGATACCTCAAACTTTTTTTTTCACACAATGTTCACTTAAGTCACTTAAGATTATTAGTTGGCTAGAATATAAGAATTCTAATTTTACTAATGGTTTAGACACCCCAATAAATTGTGGATGCCATCCATAGACGGAAATAGCCACTGAGCCCAAAAATCATTCTCTCCCTTTCTGTCCCATTTTCCAAAAACCTTATGTACTAATGTACAATAGTAATACCCACTCGAGAGTTAAGTTATTTTTTTTTACAAAAAAATTCCCTTCTAACCACTTAAAGGTGTTCAAAATTTTAGAAGTGCCTCTGACTTTCTCGAAGATACTTGTTTTCCTTGTATTCTAAAAACCTTCAATGTAACAGCTTATGTGTCTAATTTTAATATATGGTAGATATAGTGTTTTCCCAGGGAAATTCTGGGAACGATGTATCAGTTACTGACATTTCCTGCTCTCTTAATAAGATCGAGAAAATGTTGACTATAGTATATGGTATATCCTGATTATCAAGCAATAACGTTTTTTTAAGAAAACTGTATTACTGTTCCCGGACTAACAAATCTGGTAAATTGAAGATAATAGTAGATGCTCTTTCTATGTACAAGACCGAAATAAACCACTTAACCTATTCAGTACAAACTAAACCAGTGTAAGGTTCCGAAAAATCGGAATTTGGTACCTCAAGATAAACTATAAGTAGAATGCCACTACTCATATGATAGATAATACTCTTTTTGGAATGAGATGCTTTATCCCACATCGGGTGAGGAGTATTAAAGTGGTACGACTCGAGGTGTAAAGGAGAGAAATATTTTTGCGGTCCTAAAAGACCAACTTGACAGAGGAAAACCGAAAAATATTAAAACTAGTCAGAAATGAATGCAACGCCTTTCTGAAGTTTTTGAAATTAGAATATGACAAAAACTGACGCAAAAAATACTACAAAGTCCCAAAGGCAGTAACAATTTTTGATCGTTCGTGAAAAACATAAGAAATTCTGCCTCATCCACTATCCAATACATTCCAGCTGTCACTTCTTTGAATAAGGCTAATATGCAGCAAGCAGACATTGCGGCCAGCTCAATACTTGAGTGCGTCGAATTTTGAATGGGACGAATACATTTTCGCACTCGTGTATTAGAATGAGTACCTTCTCTGAAGAGGTGTTTTTCCTCCCTGACAAGACCAATACTTAAGCTTATTCAACAATCCTGGCCTTAAAGACTCCTTTCAAGCAGATGGAAAACAGCATATTTCCAGCCCGTCCCTGAAATGGCGAATATTCTCTCTCTCTTTTTAGAGACCCATTGAACTTACGTCTTTAAGTTCCAAGGTCATGGAGATCCTGATTAACCGTCAAATCATGAAATATCTCAAAACGCAGAAATTCTCAATAACCGGCAGTATGGTTTTTAAGGCAACAGGTCCACTGGTGATTTGATGGCATGTCTCACCGAAAAGTGGAACCAAAGCGTACACCAATCTGGCCAAAGGAAGATAGTTGCACTTGAAATTTCTAAGGCACTTGACAGATTTTGGCATCAGACTGTTTTTTTTGAAAAAGAGTGCTTCTGGAATCGATAACTTTCTTCTTCAATGGATTATAAATTACCTTTCGGAAAGTTATATTTAAGTTGTCTTTGATGGTTTCAAGTCTACTATGTACAAAATAAATGCTGATGTGCCCCAGGGCTCTCTTTTAAATACCCAGTCATTACCCAAGAATGGCACTTACAAACCCTCTATTCTCCATATGTGTGTCAGTGACAACTTACGTTGGAATGACCACATATTCGATGTCGTCAAATATGCTGTAAAATGTCTAGGTTTCCTCAAGCGATGTAGGAAATGTTTCACACCATCTGATCTGGTATTAATATATAAGGTGTTCATCCACCTAAAATTGGAGTACAATGACCAAATCTGGTCAGGTCATTCTAAAACATCTCTGCTGCACTCAAAGGTGACACTATTGTCAGTGAGTTAATTGACACTCTTGAACACTGATATAATGTATCCTGCTTCACTTTGTTTAATCGCTATTTTCACCACTAGTGCATTGAAATCTAGCTTTATATTGAAGCTACGTTTTTGCCATTATGTGTGGAATAGCACATCGTTTCTGGCAGTGCTTCAAACGGTCGGTTAAATTTTTGATGACTCAGTTGAATATGTGCAGCGTTATTCCGTAGACTAAAGACTTGACGTGGCCCTACGGAAAATAATCGAGTGGTGTCGCGGTGGCCAATTGATAAACGCTCGCCATGAGATGACCCAGTTGCCAAATTTTTCCTTCACAGTTTCGAGCGTTGCATCGCTTTTATGGAATGAAGCACCATCTTCTTAGAACCACAGCTTGGATATAAGCGAGCTCTGACTACAGAAAGTCGGTTAACATCGCTCTATTCCTGAGACCTTTGACACTAACTGTGTTTCCTTTTTCATTTCGAAAGAAATAAGGTCCGATGATGCCGCCATGCTATAAACCGCACCAAACAGTCAATCTTTGTGGATGCATTGACGCTTGGCCGAACACTTGTGTATTTTGTTTACTCCAATATCGGCAATTTTACTTGTTGACATAGCCGCTGAGCTAAAAATGAGTCTTGTCCGATATGATGATTTTTTGGCTTAAGATCTAAGAGAGTGTACTCACTTTTCCACGTAAAACAAGCGTAAAACCTAAGCTAATATTTTAACAGATAGTTGTCATTCGATGTCATTTGGCAGCTCCTGAAACAAAACAATTGAAAAAACTATCATTGCTATCTGATCACCCTAAAAAATACAATATGCTTATAGCAATTAAAAAACCATTTAATTCTATCACATATTTATCGTATAAATTATTAAAGTTAACCACTTTTTCACATCTATATCTCTGTCCCATCTACATACAATGCATGAAAGACTGTTTTTAGTTTCATATGTACATATTCATGTATTCACTAATATTAACATCAATATTGATTTCACATTGTACGAAAAAAAATATATGTATGATGTCAGTAAAAATATTTTACAATACCCATGTTTGCTTTACATAAAGCGATTAGTAAGGTAATTAAATATTCATCATTGAAGAATTGTGCTTCATAGTAATAAACAAAAGTGGTATTTGACAATAAGTACTATTTTTTCCGTATTGTAAATTCGATTCGCAATGAGTTGAAAATTTATGGAATGTATAGTTATCGAGCCACAATGCGAGGTCTTAGGTCTTAACGTAATTTTGATGTTGAATTTTTTCACTTAAACTAATTCCCGTTTCTTTCATTTCAAATATAAATACAATATTAAATTCATGTTGATAAAGTTCAGTTCAATGTTAAATTTAGCAACCGTTCTTTTTCTATGTAATTATAATTACATTATTTAGACAAATATGCAATATGTGTATTCGTAAGTGATAAAGTATTTTTTTATAGCCAACATTATCTACATTTCTGCTTTTGTTTTTTAAACAATTTAAAAATATACGCATTCTTATATATCGTATGTACGTACATAGATACATAATGTATCTGTACTTGACTCATGTAATGTGCGTAGGTATGATACACTATTATAAATAATTGATATAACTAAATAGGGAGTCAATTCTTTTAAATGTGTCGATTAACATCCAAACCATCCAGAAAATGTTGGGTTAAAGAAGGCTAAGCTCTGCATTAAATTAAATTTGTATGATGATAAAAGCATGTACGTAAATATGTCAATCAATTTAAAACCAATGCAAAATATAACATTTTAATAACTTTTCTATTCAAGAGCACAAACCTATGGATTAACCATATGTTAATTAGTACGCTACCTACGTGAAGGTTGACCAGAAAGCTGCTGAATGTCCTATAACTTGGATTGATCCGCAATAATGAAAATCGAAGCGAAGTGCTTGCTTTACCTCCCAGTGCCCCGTTAACTGCATGAGTAAGGCATGGCAAGGGCTTGCCATGTAGCATTACCCTGGCGTACGCCGTCATAGGGCTCACAGTTCAACGCAACTTTCTAACAACAGGTAAAGCGAAGTTGTAATCAGACAGGCAATCAGACTCGTAGAGATAAAGAAGGAAACCTTGCAGTGCAGTCACATTGGGTGAGAAGAAAGCCCAACATGCTGCTTTTGTCCTCTTGACAGAACGAAATGAGGATAGCAATATTTTTGCGAAAATTCAACAAGTCAGCTAGATTTGGACCACTGCTTGCCGACCGATGTATTCAAAGCTGCTTAAAAGGACTTTGTGGGGAGCATGCACTAACTCAGTTCTCAGATCTAGTCAGAAGATCTAGAAGAATCTTAGCACCGTATTCCTGATCCACAAAAAAGAAGACCATCTCGGCTGCGCCGACTATAGAGCTATAAGTCAACTTAACATCGCATTTAATATTTTATCTGCCAAATTGTGTGAATATCTGAAACCATTCACCAAAAACCTAATTGGACCAAACCTTCACGCTTCAGAAGATTCTGAAAAAAAAGTTCAAATCGATATTAACTATCTTTTCATCGATTTTAAGGCTACATATGATAGCATTTATGGAGACGAGCTCTATTGTTACGCCTGGGCACAGTGTTTACATAGAAAAAAATTGTCTTTAGAAACTTCAGAAGACTCAGGCTGATTTAATACCTTTGATCATGAAAATGCGACCCGAAGTTGGAAACCAGTCAACAAATTATCAAGAAAAACGAAACGAATTTGAATTATTATATAAAAACTATTTTATTTAAAATATTTAGTATTAAAAAAAGTAATTTTGTATTTTAATCCGGTGGAAGTCTGGTTGGAACTAACTTGAATTATTTTACATTAGTTTTACAAAATTCATATGCTACCACAGCATAATACAATAATACAAAAGTAAATAATCAAAATGCAGCAGTGTGTGTACAAATAATTTTTGTTGAAGCTTTAAATGTCTCCGCCGAAGAAATAAAAGATACTACGTAAAGCAAATTAAAAAACACAATAGGAGGAGGACGTAGGAGACATTGCATGTGATCAACTCTCTTCACTTGATGTCAAAAAGAAAATTATGTCGAGCAAAAAAAAAAGGAAAGTAGAAATTAAATGCATTATCATTTTTCGGGAACAAAAAAAAAATTTATATATATGACTCCTTCACAAAATATACAAGAGCCTTATTTAAGAATACTAAGAGAAAAATTTTAAGTACCTATGGTTTAAAAACTCTCAGATATTTTTAAGAAATATTGAACATGGTAAGGTAATGCTTATAAGATCGTTTGACAAGTTAATCAGGATTGGATTATTGTTCTTTTTCCGTTAAAATTTTATTAGCAATTCAGATCTTATAAACAACCATCTCACCATACTTTAAATCAAATTCAAATTAAAATTTTTAATCTGTACATATTATGCACTAAAGCATTGTCAGCCTTCGGAATAAATTTAGATTTATTAGCTTGCAATTTTGATGCTTTCGAATACTTGCAGGACATGGTTTTCGTTTACGAAGTTTAGATTTATTCCTTCGAAGTAGATTACTACAATCTGCCAGATAATAATTTTCATGGTAATCGTTATTATTAAAATCCCTTGCATGTTTACTTTTATATGCATTTATCGACTTCATTTAAAAAAAGTATTTATTGATAAACTTCCATTTTTTTTTAAACAGTGAGCGTGCTGCGGATCTTTTCGTTTCGGGTGACATTAATTTGGATCTTCAATATTTTGGTTAAACATATGTGTTGGTCTTGTAATTAAACTTTAAATAATTTTAGGTAGAAGGCTGTCAAAAATAGATTATAATAAACTTAATCACAAATTACTCCTCTCTGAGTAGCACGATGTCTTATTTTAAAAGGGGTTTAAAGGTAAGCAATTCCTAATTTTCCTTGTTCAAAAAAAGTCTGATTTAATGTTAAACCTGTAGATAAATCTACATAAAGATAAATCTAGAAAAAAAATTTGAGTGTGAAATCCTACAAACATCCTCATAACATAAATCTTAAACGTCGGTCTGAAGAGATAAACAAGCTTATTAACCAAAAAATTCGATTAACTCGAAATAATTATTACGACAACAAAGTAAGAGGTTCTCAAGCTAATCTGAGGGCACAGTAAAGAATACTAAATAGCTTAATGAAGAGAAAAATAAAAAGTCAGTCGAGTTCAACGATTTTAAATAACGGAGGTGTAGATATGTCTAATAATAGAGAAAGGAAAAAATTCTTTTCCTGGCCATCTATTGTTTCTATAACTTAATTGTGGTTTGCTAAAAGATGGCGTAACTTGTAATATTTTATTGTTATTCTTCCATTGGAACATGCGTTGAAAAGCTAATGTCATTGTACGTCATTTCAGTATATGTCATTCATTTGAAGCGTAAACAACAATAATTTTTTTTCACTCAAATATGTCGAACTTTGTGCCTGAAAAAGTGTTTTTGCGGGGAGTTCTTCACTACTTTAATATGAAAACAAATGCTACCGAAAGTCATCGTATTTTGGTGGAAGTTTATGGTGAACATGCGCTAGCTGGGCGAACGTGCCAAAATGGTTTGTACGGTTTAAAAGTGGTGATTTTGGCTTGGAAGACGATGAACGTCCTGAGCAGCCCAAAACTGAAAGCATTACTCTATGAAGATTTTTGCCAAACACAAGAAGAGCTCGCAGAATCGTTGGGTGTCACTCAAGCAACCATTTCAAAACGTTTAAAAGCAGCTGGATATATTTAAAAGCAAGGAAATTGGGTTCCACATGAACTTAAGCCGAGAGACGTCGAAAGGCGGTTTTGCATGTCCGAAATGCTGATGGAATGCCACAAAAGGAAGTCATTTTTACATCGGATTGTTACTGGTGATGAAAAATGGATCCATTACGACAACCCCAGGTACAAAAAATCATATGTGAAACCCGGCCATTCAGCCAAATGAACGGCAAAACCGAATATCCATGGCGCGAAGGTAATGCTCTATATTTGGTGGGATCAGATGGGTGTGCTGTATTATGAGCTGCTAAAACCAAGTGAAACCATCAATGAACAACGCTACCGAACACAATTAATCCGTTTGAAGAGAGCAATAGCCGAAAAACGCACGGAATATGCGACCAGACACGAGGCAATAATTTTCAATGATGACATCGCTCGGCCCCACGTTGCTATTCCGTTTAAGAACTATTTGGAAAACAGTGGATGGGAAGTCTTACCCCACCCGCCTTATAGCAAAGACCTTACCCCTTCTGACTACCATTTGTTCCGGTCGATGCAGAACGCCCTCACTGAAATACGGTCCACATCAGAGCAGAATATCAGAAATTGGCATGATTCATTCTTGGCTGCCAAGCCGGCGAAGTAGTTTTGGGATGGGATCCACAAATCGCCAGAAAGATGGGAAAAAGTCATAGCTTCAGATGGGCAATACTTTAAATAATGCTATCGTACATGTTTTTCTTAAATAAACGTTCAAATTTTGGAAAAAAAAACCCACGAATTACATTACATACCCAATATTTTTACTAACTGCTGCACTAAATTAGGAAATTCAAACAGTATTTCTAACATACACAGTTTTTTTATGAACCTATTTCTGGCTTTAAAGTTATTGAGACAATATATAAATACAATGAATTCAAACTCATGTGAAAATGATTCTATTTTAAAAACGATATTTTGTTCAAGAAAATGAACTGAAATGCGTGAATTTGATTTCATTACTCAATTATTGCATTCTTTTAAAGATGTTATATGGTGTTCACTTTCGTGGTTTTATTTACAACTGGTTTGTCTTATATTTAGATATGAGTTCAAAAGTAAAAGTAGGTAATATCTTCACGGAATCAAAGCAAATAATCTTGGAGTTCCAGAAGAATCAGTATTGAAGGACTATCCGTAGAAGATGGTGTCTTCTAGACGAAGAAGAAACCCGTTCTCCAAGTCCAATGTTCTAAAACATCTTGCTGCTTGTAACTTATGTAGTTTATCCAGTTGCTCCTCGATGTTGGGAAAAGTATAGCTTTTCTTGAATATTTTGATTGATCTATTCTCCTTCTTCACCAACACAACATGGCTTGCATAGTCTGAAAACTTTCCGTGGTGACACCATCTTCTATCCATGACTTTATTTGGGTCTCAATGATTTTTTGCTCTTAAGGTGGAAAACCTCTTGGTTTGTTAAACGGTATTTCGCCTATGGTTACAGTCATCATAGTTAAAGGCGGATTCATCTAAGGGGAACAATCGTTTATAAGCAAGAGAACCTCTACAGCTTCTTCTGATTTTATGTTTTCCAATCCCGACACATTCAGTTTACTTTTCGCTTTTTTACCTCCACATTAATGTGCCAAGAAGTCGGCCGGCTTACTGACCATCAGAAATGTGGGCGTAAAAGCGTAAAGGGCCAGTTGTAGCAGTTGTTAGTGCGTAAGTAAAATTGCTCGCTTAAGTTTTGTTTGTTTCTAACACATAAGTTATAAAAAAACAAACAAGTGCAAAGTGCAAAATTGTGGTGCGGGTGTTTCAGATTGTAATAACTAGTAGGTGAGTTGACACCTTTATAAAGAATTCCGGAAAGTTTCAAAAAACTTTATCATAATGGCTGGTGGAATGCAAAGCACACCGCCAAAAAACTGCAACAACAATTCCCTGGTATGTAAACGGTGGATAATCGAAACGTCACCAGAAGAGAGATCTTCCTCTGTCCCCTCGACATCCAGCCGTAATGCCGTAGGTAACATGTCAGTCCTCGATTTAAAATCGCTTATAGAGGACTCAATGTCAGATTTATTCGACGACAAGGAAAAACTACTTTATTTTGATAACAACAACATTGTGTGATGTGAAGGATGTGAAGGATGTGACAGTGAGTGCGGAATGTCAACTCTTCAGCAGGTTATCGGTGAAAGTTCGGTGATAATAGTTGAAGAACCAATAATTGCTAAGGGTAGAACTACTATGGGTGGAGACGCCACCATGTAATGGCACATTCAGGTATTTAATTTTAATGCAAGTCCAGTTTTGTACAGAAGCAGCAATTATAATTGTATTGAAAAGAAATTGAAAAATATAATGTGTTGTCATATATAAAGTATGTTATATATAAGGACTTATTTACATACATGAAGAGTTTATTAATTTTTTTATTGAATGTGAGATTATTATCCTTTAATGATTATCCTTTTTTTCGAAACATATTTATATTAGAAACAAATAACTTTAATAGTTCTGAATGCATATTTGTAAACTATGAAATCAAATGGGTTCGACCAACAAGAATACGTGGTAGAGAAAGGACGATGGGAATGGATATTACTTTTTAAAAAATTGGTTGCCGTTTATGTCGAATTTTTATACGATTGAAAATAATTCACTACACATTACCTTCTTATTAAACTGCAACACCTGTGTGTTTTTGCACATCCTCTATCCACTTAAAAAAAAAAAAAAGTGACGGCAATAACATATCGATGTACTTTCAGCCAATATAGAGTATTTATGCTATCTATTTAGCGTTTTCTCAAAATAAATTAAATTTGTTCACCAAAGCCACCATGATGCTAACATGTATGCACAAAATACGACAAACAACTGGAAAAGTGAATATACGTTAATTGTAACGTATATTAGGAAACAGACACTCAGCTAACAATCCGACTGGTATAAGCCGGTGTACAATTGTACAAGTGTACAATTCAAACAGTAAAAAGCTTCTTGAACTCTGTGATATCATTGGAATTTGTCTGTTGAATAGTACTACCTATATAGTTTGAGTCTTAATACCGGTAACTTCACATTTGTGGGAAAGCAAGGAGCAAGTGCTATTGATTATTGTTGGCTAGAAGGGGATTGGAACTTGCGCGTTTTACCTGGAGGTAAAACTGACTACACATTATGATCAAATGCGCCTTGTGGTAACCTTTGAATATACCACCACCCAAGTGGAGACCTCTGGGGATTTAAAGTTGGCGCCGAAGCTGGTGTGGAGATTTGAAAAATCACCCATCTATATGATACTTCTAAAAAGAAACCTTAAAACCCATCAGGAGCTAAATTTTAAAAAATAAAATAATACTAGAGAGGACTCTTGTCCTGGTATTCACAAAACAATGAACAGAAGATGCAGCGCAAGAAATCAAGGTTTGATGGTGAGTGCGAAAGAGTTAGGTGGTTTTGGTTGACTTAAATTACTAAGCCATTGCAAGGAAGGGGTGATCCGTGACTTTTATATTGACGATAATAATCATTTGAAGATCTTGTGTACACAAAAAACAAGGAACCACTTCGAGTGAAAATACTGAAAATTGATATACTATGGGAATTCAGTTGACTTTTGGAAACGGTTAAGAAACTTTAATGGCGCAAGGTAGGATTGGATGAAATCCTTTCGACATTGTGTAAGTATTGAACTGATACGTTTCATTCCATGCTGACCTGCGTATTTAATAAAACTTTAAAGGCAGGATTAGTACCTCAACAATATATGGCGGCCCTAATTTTTTTTACATAAAAAAGGCGGGGCATTGGATTCAGAGAAATATCGTGGCATCTCCTTTTTACATGAGTCCTAAACTTTTATTGCAGTATTTCAACAAAGATTAAATGCGTGGATAGCACCTTACAACCTACTGAGTGAGTTTCAAACGGGGCTTAGTTTGGGATATATGATTTTTCTTCTTTCTTTTGAGGATATCAAATCAGTTTTCACTCGATGCGCAGAACGGATTTATTATATGAGCTATAATGCTTAAAAATGTTGCTCAAATTGGAATTGCTTATAGGAAATTTGTATCCTGATACCAAAGTGACAGTTTGGGATGAAAATATGTTATCGGCACTGTTTCAAACGTAATCAGGAGTAAGACAGGGATATACTCTGAGGCCAAATCTCTTTTCCCTGTTTGTTCATAGACGATCCTTCTGGATGTCAGGATGTGTGGAATATGTGGGTATCCTCATTAATGACATACTCCTCGTATTTTCCACATATCATGATAAGGCGCTTGTATGATTACTCCGAATTATGGTACTGCAGGTTAACTTTAGCATGTCAAAATTCTAGATTTTGGAGAAATGGGAAGGTTCAATTTTAGGCGACTCGTTCGAGCATTGCGACTGGTATCTCGTAGCTTGCTTATTCCTGAAGACCTGAGAAAATATCCCCAGTGAAAATAGTCCAAAGGTGTGATATCGCATGACTAGGCAGCCAATTTACCGTAGCAAAACGTGAAATTAAGTGTTCATCTAAATGATTTCTCAACAAGTCCATTGTTGCACGCGCTGTATGGCTCGTAGCGCCGTCTTGTTTAAACCAGGGCTTATCGAGACCATGTGCTTGAGTTTCAGGAAGCACATAGTCCGTTAACACGGCGCAATAACGGTTACCATTGACAGTAGCATTCTGATTTGCATCATTTTTAAAAAATATGGACCAATGATTCATCCACCCTATAAACCACACTATACTGTTGATTTTAATGGATGTAATGGTAACTCTTATTACTTTTCGGATTGTCCATTAGCATAAATGCGGCAATTTGTTTATTTTCGTATCCATTGAGCCAAAAATGGGCTTCATCACTGAAAAAAATTTCACGATTAAACACCAGATATTCATTGAGTTTTTCCAGACCCCATTCACGGAAAATATGACGCAAATTCAAGTCGCCTGGGTTCTATTCTTGCACAAGTTGAATTTTGTACACTTTAAGACCGAGATTCTCAGGTAAAATACGCCAAGTTGTCGAATATGCCAAGCCAATCTGCTGAAAACCACGACGAATCGATTCGTCACGGCCTTTGCGTACACTCTCAGCTACATCTGCTATAGTCTCTTCTCTACGTGCTCGTAGAGCTCTTCTCACAGAACGCTGAGTTTCGTAATACAGCTGAACAATTTGAAGACGCTATTGTAGTAAGAGTCTTTCCATGATGATTTGGTAAACTATACTAAACAAAAATGACAAAGCAGTTTGATAGGAGTAACGCGTGATCTGTCAAAAAAAGCCTATTGAAAATCAAACCTAACGATGAATCACCCCCTGTTAAAATAAAAAAAAAAATTAAGGAATCCTGGAGATTATTCTGTGACAAGATAACAGAAGCCAGATGGTAAAATACCTGCCGAACTACAATACAAAGATCCTCCGATATCATCCTGCCAACGCCAAAGAATATCATGAGGAACTTTGTAGAAATGATTCACATTCCCCTGCTATGGAATAAAATAAATGTTGTTTCCATCCCCAAAGCCGAAAAATGTTGTCATGTTGTCCCAAAGGACTTCAAACCTATAAGTGTATGATCTTTTCTTCTGCAAGCCCTAGACCAAATGACTGACATCCGTATTCGATCTAATATTTATAGATGGATTTTGTGTACGGCTCAACATGCCTACTGTATGTTTCAACAACGTCAACACAACCGCAATCATGACTGCGCAGTCAATTGTGAAGCTAGATGATTCATTCACCAGACTGGGTGGTGCTTATGTTAAAAGTTGTGTCAGCAGAGGTACGCCGCAAGGCGATGTTCTGTCACTCCTTCTCTGGCACTTGTAGTTGTAGTAGAGTAATTGTCTATGCGGATGACGTTCCTATAGCTAACTCAGCTACTCGCTTTACAACGACTACACAGTGGAAAAATCCTTCCACCTTCCAATCCTTCCAGAGACCAACGAATACACTCTGCTCCAAAATTGGTTTCACATATCTACAACTTTATTTTATAGTTTACAAAATATGTGTTTATGAATTATTAGTAATTTATAATAATTATTAGTAAATTGTTTTATTGAAGGTAGCCCAGGTCGGCCCTAACATTTGGCGAAAGATCGGACTCCAAAATACTCAAAACATATTGAAATCCCTTTCCATTTATTTGGAAGTTTTTTTAATAAATCTTTAAAAAACAATCTACCATATTTGTATTCACATTCTTAGAATTTTTCTAAATTTTTCTTACGTTTTATCTGTCATATCCATTACCACCTGTACTTCCTACTTTTTTGTTACAAAGTTCCACGTTTGATTTAAAAACGGGAAGCCTACAGCTTCATTATCCATTTTCAAAGTACTTCCTTTAATATTAAAATCAGTTTATTTTACTGTTTACCAACAAAATCTTCTGAAATCAAAGGATTGAAGTGAATAGCAGAATAGGAAATTGAGTGAACATTCGATTCTCCGTCTAGAAGAATATGGCTGAAAGGCTTTCATGTGAGCATCCCCTCTAGATTCTTCATTGAGGAAGATTCTTTCAAGAATGACAAGTCAACCCTTTTCTTTACGGATGGAATCAAGTCTGATAGCGGGGTTGGTTGCAGTATTTTCTCAGATAAACTTAACATAAGCCCATCCTTCCGCCTTCCCAATCACTGTAGCGTGTTCCAGGCGGAAATTTTCAAGATTAAAATAGTCGTAACCTGACTGAAAGAAATGGCAGAGCAGTTCAACTGCACTGAACTGAACGAGCAAACACTGCTAAAACAATGCGATAATATGTTCTCATACGGTGGTCACGCTTCACCAAACTTTGAAAATTTGCGTTCGACCGGGATTGTTCCTTCGAATAACAAACGACGAGATTAACCGACATTATGGAGCGAAATATCCCTCGGATAAACACTCCGAATACAATCAGACTAATAGTAAATTTCTCTCGAAACTGAAGCGGCTATACATACGGTTTACTGACAGGAATGCTAATTAAATAACAACACTAAAGACAGTGATAAAAAACCCGAAACAACTAATAAAAGAAAATTTCAAAAAATTCTATACTGGTGCAATAAAATCCAGGCTATAAAATCCAGTAGCCCGAAAATGTTTCCGCAGATAAATAGATTGCTTACTCGGAAAATTTACAATGACATACAATGTATTCGAATCACACAAACGATAGAAAACAGACTGTTATTACTGACTGGTAAAATTCCAGAAAGTTTCGACTTTGTGGTCGAATGCCCACAGGAGAAAGTCGAGTTGCTTTGCGCTTATTTCGAAACCCTAATCCAGTTTACCGTAACCACGATATTTAAAACAGAACTTATGCAAATCACTTTTATCTTTTATCAAAGAAATCCATAGTTGGCGATCTGAGAACTACGGTTTTATCCTGTTCAATAAATATAACGCGGCAAACGTCATCGTCGTCAATGGACAAGCTGCAAGTCACTTGTTCATGCGAAAAGATAAGCTCCTGTGCATTTATGAGTCACCGAAGAACAAAAAGTCGACGAGATTAGAGGGTATCCCAAAGTTCATATTAAAGAATATTGCGATGATTGAAAATTAATTTCCAAAAATCAGAAACAATCTTATTCAAAACTCAATTGAAAATTACCTCTTGGGATACCACCAATAACTGACGAGATTTGGCCATCATTGGACAGCATGGACTACCATTAGCAACGAGAAGCGCAGTTAGGTATCTTGGTATCTGGCTTGATAAGTATTTATATTTTGATACCAATAAAGATGCTTGTCTGGCTAGAGCTAAGGAGGTTTCAGGATTCACAAGAAAATTGATTCAAGGCGATCAACTTAATTCCAGGGTGAAAGTCATATGGTATGCTACGTGGGCCTAATCATTGCTTACGGTTGTCTGGTGTGGTATAATGTAGCGCCGTCTTACATGGAAATGATTCGTGTGCTTGAGAGACAGTGTCTTAAAAATTGTCTTCGATTGTGCAGAACACCGGAATACATAAAATATTATCCCAATAAAGTCCTTTACAAGGAAGCTGGACTAAATAGGATTGACAATTTTCTAATTAAGTTGATTCGAAAGCACGTCGTAAGACCAATGACGAAAGATAATAGCCTGATCTTTGTGGCATATTACCCCTATATAATGTAACACGAGAGTACACTTCAGTCTGGCTCTATCCCGCCTGAAGCATTCCTCCATACTGATGCTAAAGGGCAAGTGCAAAGTAGGGATGGTATTCCAGTAATACACCACTGCTACCGCGGTACGAGAGAAAAACGGCTCATCTACGACAGGTACGTCGCCAGTGCTCAGGAGATCCTCCGTTTTAACCCTGCAAATGCGGACAAGGATATGCTGAATACTGGTGGCTTAAAGAATGGGAAAGAGGTGACACGCTCTGCTATGTCTGTGCGTTACTTGTGAAGCTTCTCCTAGGTATAAGTAGATTAAGGTTAGCTAAGGGATTTTTCTGTCCAGGAGGAGAGCTCGTTATCATGTATAGGTCTCGTTTAGCTTTCGGAGGTGCATGTGCACCATGATGACGACTGCCATGCGCCCGAAAACGTAATCGAGATTGTGACCACTCTGAGCAAAAGAAAACGAGCTCTCGCCACCTGGATTATAGTTAAGTTAAATTACAAGAACTGTTAGAATAAACAGGTGTAACAAACATATTTATTGGCAACACCTAATACCACACGTCACTAAGCAGCCGGCAAACCCTCCACAAAAAGTCGAAGTCAAGCGGCATTAAATCGCACGAACGAGGCGGCCAATCGACTGGACCATGTCTTGAGATAACACGCTCACCATACTAAGTGTCTAAAGTAAAGTGTCTGAAGTAAAAAAAAGCGTAACATCTTTGGCGTAGAGTGTCCCAAGTTTCAACACTTGCATTTAAATACGGAAAACTACGATAAAATTTTAGCGTCACTGTACACAGTCGCTCGGTAGAAAGTGTGCCTATACGTTATACCGGAAATATACAATACACATTTTATATCCATAATAGTAGAATGTAATTTGGAGATTACAAAGGGACTTGAAGCAGCTTTCAGATAAGCGCGTCGTGCAGCTGCCATGCAGGTATAAGATTTCAGCATGAAACGCTGTATCTTCGTTAGTTTTGCTCCGATTGACTTGAAATGTGGACACTCTCAATACATTGTACATTCAGAAACAAAATTAAAAGAAAGAGGTCTGTCAAACGACTTTGCGTTTGTATACATTTGAATCGAAGAAGATTTGTTAAAAAAAGTTTCCGCGATTTTTTGTCACTAGATGGTGTTGTTGTCCATTTATCTGGAAAGACTACTCTGATTATGTCAAACGGACACTTGATTGAAAAGTGACATGTCAGGCTATATTTTTTGCGAAGACAGCTGTGTAATTCGTTGCTCGTGTTAAAATTTATACTGATTTGAATATGAGTTAAATATCTTAAGAAATACGCTATGTGATGCCTTTTTACTATAAAAAGGGGAAAAACGCTGCAAAAACATGCCGAAAATTTGTGCAGTTTACGGTAATACTACTGTGAGTGAAAGCTGGACGCAAGAGTGGTTTGTTCTATTCCGTTCCACAAATTGACATGAATTAACGCAAGAAATTTAATTGACCGAATAACCATCAGTGAAACGCTGCTGAAACTTGAAGCAATGCATTTTTGAAGCGATTCATTACGGATGATGAAAAATGAATTAAATACGAGAATATCCAATGCAAGCAATCATGATCAAAGGCCGGTGATCGACCACAAATGACTTCAAAGCCTGGATTGACGGCAAACAACGTTATGTTGAATGTTTGGTGGGATTGTAAGGGAGTCGTCTATTATGAGCTGCTGGAACGTGGCAGAACGGTCAATTCGATCCTCTATTATGCAACGTTTGACCGTTTGAATGAAGGTTTCAAGAAAGAGCGACCAGAATTGGACAACAGTAAGGGAGTTGTCTTCCATCATGACAATGCTAGGCCACACACATATTTGATGACTCGGAACAAATTGACAGAGCTTGGTTGGGAAGTTTTGAAGCATCCACCATATGGCCCGGACCTTGAACCCTCTGATTACTATTTGTTTTGGTCTTTGCAGAACTCTCTTGAGCCGCTGAAAATCACTTCGCCAAGTTTTTCGCTTATAAACCACAGAAGTTCTACACCGATGGAATCATGAAGCTACCCGGGAAATGGCTAAAGGTCATAGATAATAATGGCCAATATGTACTTGATTGAAATTAATTTTGAATAAAGAAATTTTTTTTCCAAAAATCGCGGAGACTTTTTATATGACCCAATACTTTCCTTACTTACTTACTTAGACGTTCCTTCGGAGCGTTGGTGTTTATTCACTTTACCTGTCCCAGCCATTTCAAACGCCCAAAAATTCAATAAATCGATTGTAGCGTGTGCTTTGTGACTTGTGGCTTATGGCACCATCCTGTTGAAACCACATTTCGTCCAAGTCCATATCTTCCAATTCGGGCCAAAAATAATCAGTGATCATGGCGCGACAACGCTGAACATTCACGTGACGATCGTTATCGTCGTCGAAAAAATATGGCCCAATAACGCCGCCGGCATGCAAACCGCACCAAACAGTTAAATTTTGTGGATGAAGTGGTGATTTATGAAGCACAAGTGGGTTTTCACCAAACCAATAACGCGTATTTTGCTTATTGACGAACCCATTGGGCCAAAAATGAGCTTCGTCACTGAAGATGATTTTGCGACTCCGAATATCTGTAGAAAATTTTTATAACTTGCAGACGTTGCTCGTTAGTGTACTTTACCATGATGAGAATGTTGAGTTTACTGAATAAATTGACAGTGACAGTTTGATGATTAGTGAAAGAGTGCGTTCACAAATTAAATTCAAAGTTGTCAAGTCTCTATTTTAAAACCCTATATTTTGTTGAAAATAAAAGAAAACCATATTAATGTGAAGTAATTAGTGATTAATGTGCAGCATCCCAATTGATATGAAAACGCATGTCTGGCCGTGGAGTTGATTGGCTGTATTTCGTTGATGGTCTTGCGAATGCACTTAAGTACCAGAACATTCTAATAGAGCAGCTTCTTTCTTCAATACCACTACCTCAATTAACTGAAGGAAATTATATATTTCAACAGATAGTTCTTCCTGCCATACGATGAAATCAACTAAGGTTTGGTTTTTTGCTGAAGTTGCTTCTTTGATGGAATGGCCTTCCAGAAGCCCTGATCTTTCACCTATTGAAACCTTATGGCACAAAACAAAACAAAGTTTGAGACAACAACCGGCAAGGACACTGTACAATTTGCGTCAACAAATAAATAAAATATGGCAATCCTTCACTACTGAACAATGCCAAAAATTTTATGCTATCATAAAAAGTAAAAGTAAAAAATATAGGTGACTTTAATTTTTTTATAAAAAAAAAATTTATTTATTCATCAATATTAATGTTGTCCCCTTCAAAGTTATCGCCCTCAGATATAACACACTTGTACCAACGCTTTTTCCAATCCTGTACCAAGCACTTCTCATAAACACTTTTTCGTATAGCCTTGAGCTCTTCCAGCTATGCTGTGTTTATTTCCCCGCGGAATTTCACCTTACTTTTTTAACTCGCCTCGTATAATTTATTTACGTGAAATAAAAATTTCCAGTTCTATTAAAAAAAGAAATAGTCATTATCTCTAGAATTAATATTTATTCAACGCGGAAATATTCTATAACCAAATTAAAGTTGATAGACCAACTATTTTCTATTTGGGACGTATACTGCTTCTGTTCAAAAATTCTCTTTGGCATGGACATTGCTACACATCCAAGGAAAACTATTCCGATGCGCAAAAGATTGATGGCAACTTTTTTCTTCTTTTATTTCATTTCGTAATACTATAATACAGTTGGTATGCTGGAAGATAACAAGAATAACTACTGTGTATCAGTAGTATGAAGATTGAAAATCCGCATTTAGTCAAATTCCATTTGACTGTAGTGGGAGAGACTAGGTATTGATAAACTCTGGACTGCTACGCTAACAACACAACATTTTAAGGGGGTATTCTAATCTACAAATTTAAAAAAAATCAAAAACAATTTTTTCTAATATTTCCAAAGCTTAGACATTCCATTAAAAGGATTCCATTAAGGGTTATTGTATGAGTTACAGCCATTTTTATGATACCGTCTCTGCTTCGGTCTAACCGGAACAAACTTGTCTCAACTTTAAACGCGTTTTTCTCGAAACTCCTTTTTTTCGAATTGGCGTGCACGATATCGCTACAAGCACGCTCAAATCAAAATTTTATTAATTCGGAATTATTAAAAAAACATGCCGAAAATTTTTTTTTTACTTTTCCAAGAATTAGTCTATAGCGGCATCTATACTTTTTAAGAATCCGTTCGACTTTTTTGCTTCAGATGACCAGAAGGGTTGAAATCATACACGCCAAGACACCCCACTTTGCCAGCTCATAACTTTGTTAATTTTGACTTTTTTTCGGTTAATTTCTTATGTAATCTTAAAATATCAATAAAAAAAATTAAAAAAAAAAATGGATGGAAAAAATACCTATAGAGTTTCAAAAACCACCCGAAATTCATGCCTCTAGACTAGAATGCCTCCTTATTGCAATTATGAAAGAGTTCGGAATGGAGATAATTTTCTGCTAGAAAATTCTTTCTAATAACTGAAATCTGTTTTATAAATAATGCACATACATCAAATAACTTAAAAGCTTAAATTTAAAAGTTAATAAAATGCATTATGCGATCTTTTTTTTAAAGAACAGAACTCAAATGTGTATGAATTCAATTATGATGCGAAAATATGTGTTAAGTTTTTCGGAAAATGGGTCAGTAAGAAAAAGAAAGATGTTTGGGCTCAGTGACAATGTCGCTCCGTGGATGGTATCTAACATTTAATGGGGACACTAAAATTATTAGTGTTAATTGAGTTGATGTTGTATTAAGGCAACCATTCATCTCACGAGATTTTAGTTGCCTGAAAAAAAGTCTTTCGGTCACGGCTAATATTGAACCCCGAACCGTCCGATTGGGAAGCTAATACACTACCACTTCAAGCACGGCCACTCACAACAGCTGTCTTGCATTGATCGGATGATAGTTTTAGAACAATTTAAAAAGAGGATGATAGGTGCATTCAATTACATACATACAAGTATTTAAACCGACGAGTCGTGGGCAGAAGAGGAAGAATTTGAAATTTTAAATATATAATGTGCCATCTAGAGAGCCCGTTAATTAAATTAACAAAGTAAGAAGAGGGTTGTAATCATCTTATCAGCTGAACTCTTAGATAATTTCATATCAATGCAACTCGTCTCATCATATATATAGAATAACACATTTAAAAATTTTACTGAGTATTTCGCCTGAAAATTTTGTTAATTTGAAACGTACTCAGAAAAATATATGCATTGTGTCTAACATGTTAACAATTTCTATAAATTTATTTTTTGTGTTCCATTTCTACTTCAGTTTAAGTGCGAATTCATTTTTAAATCTAAAGCGTTTTTTTCAATAAAAATGAAAAGCTAGTTTACATTTACGCAAGTACATAAAATTAGCTTGTTTTTAGCTTATTTGGCAGATCTGCTGGAGCTTTTAAGTTAACCGTATTTTTATAGTGATGTTATCCACAAATATTCTGGATCTATTAAGGGTTCATCCTTTTCAACTTCCTTGTACAATAGTTCCTCAAAAATCGTTATTGGCTGGCTTGAGAGCCAATACATTTAGATGCTCTTATAAGTAATTTGCTATACTGACTTTAGATTCCACCATTTCAGGCACACGAATCTATCCGCCGAACGACTGTTTTTAAGCGATCCTCTTTTCTGACAAGACATAACAGCGTTGCTATTTTCTTCTGCTTTATAACCCCGCTTATCTATTTGACAAATCAAATTCGGCAATACAGGAATCGCTGGCAAACATAAACAAAATTAATAAGCGTAAATAACGTATAGTAACAGTAACAGAACTAGACATTGCTGGGTTGATTTTACTCGATGTCCACCTTAATCGCACAGCACTTAGTTAGCTAGTAGGAACAAAGACGGTCAAACTTTGAAAGGGACGTAAAAGAGTGGCTAAACCGTCTTAGAATATTAACACCTTTTCTTACCTTTAGTAACATATAATTTTTTTTTAACATTATTTTATAAATACCACCTCTCATTGTTTCGATTTAAGTTCTGTTATTTTGTTAAGTTGGTACATCTGTTGTTGACATTTCTTCTAAGTCTTAGCGTCATAGGTTGACATTTGCAAAAGTTACGTAGCCAAAAGTACATCTATCTCTGTGTGTGTTGGCGATTTTTAACAATTTTAGAAATGGATTTAAATTTGCAACAACGAACTTGTATTAAATTTTGCGTAAAAAACGGATTTAATGGTGCGCGAACGTTGGAAATGTTGAAAAAGTGTTTCGGCAACGATTCTTTAAAGAAAATGGTCATTTTCCAGTGGCACAAGCGGATCAAAAGTGGTCCTGAGTCAATGGAAGATGATGAACGCAGTGGCAGACCATCGACATCGAAAGCCGACGAAAACATTGATGAAGCAAAAGAAATGTTGGTCAATAACTGCAAATTAACCATCAGAGAGATAACGGAAGACTTGAGCATTGCCTATGGATCCGTCCAAGACATTTTGGTTAATGATTTGGGCTTCCGTCATGTAGCAGCAAAGTTGGTGACAAAAGTCCTTTATTTAATGCAAAAAAGAGACCGTGTTGACGTCGCAAAAGATATGATATGCGAGGCTGAATCCGATTCCACATTCATCAAAAGGATCATTACTGGAGACGAGACGTGAGTACGTGAGTACGAAACGCAATCCAGACATCAGGCAAGCAGCGTTCACCAAATGAGCCGAGTCGTTTTCAGTCAAAAAAGAAGGCAATGCTCACGGTTTTCATGGATTACAACGGTATAGTGCATCATGAATTTTTTATAGAAGGCCACACAGTAAACAAAGAGTATGAGACGTTTGCGTCAAGCAATTCGCCGAAAGAGACCAGAATTGTGGGCAGAAAACTCGTGGATTTCGCACCATGATAATGCACAGTCGCACAATGCCATCATTATTCGTAATTTTTTAATGAAAAATGCAACAAATACCGAATTCACTTGATTTCTTTCCGTTCAATCGAGTTAAAAAAACTACTACGTGGAATGCATTTCAGCAGCCGAGAGGAAGTAATGGAAAAATCGCAAGAAGCACTGATGGATATACCGAAAACCGAATATAAAAAATGTTTCGAGAATTGGATCAAGCGCTGGCATAAGTTTGTTGCAGTCGATGGGAATTACTTTTAAGGGGACGTTATAGATTTAGGTGAATAAACTTTTATTTTTAAAACATAAGGAAATATTCTTTCAATTATAACTGTTATTGCCTAAGTATCTACATAGCGATATATATAGAAATAATTTTATCCCACATAAATAAAATAAGACAATAAGCTGCAAAATGTTATCAGATAAATAATTATCATTTCTTTAATTAGATTAAATAAAATTACCTTCCAGATTGCATAAATATCACATAAATATTTCCAAAATAAAGTCTAAAAACAAAAAACTAAAAAAAAGAAAACAAAAAGAAATTAAGCGGACGCAGCAACGTTTTGACCTTGAACAACAAAAGCAACAAGAAATAGTAATTTTGAAAAGATAATGACGATTGGTTGAGTGTCTATTTAAATTCACTTCATTTTACATACACATCGCTCATACATATATGAGAAAAAAAGTGAATGTTAAAAACGACACACTCACCGCTTCATCGAAAAAAAAATACTAAATGGATCTTCCTGAAGTTTTTTTTTATTTTTGTTTATATAATCTATGTAAACTTAAACACATAGACACTCGTGATTCTTACATTTTTTGATCAGTTTTGATGGCACACAAACCAAATGTTAATCATACATTAAATTTTAGTGTGCCTCTCACTCTGCTTGCTACTCCCTATTCAAAACTATATATGAAAGGTTATGTCTTCAGCATTGGCTGTTGCCGCGTACTACTTAAGCATCATGGTAGTCCATATAAATATGATAGTGTTTTGGAAAAACTACATCATTCGTCTTTGAACTTCTTTTTGATATACAGATAAACTAGATTTGGATCAAAATGGTAGGTAATCGACCTTAGTTTATTATTACAACAGTAATTGCTTTTTTTTAATCGATTGATAAAATGTTTCTATTTAATATAATTATAGTATATAGTAAAACTCGTATCGATTTACAGAAACTAGTAATATTTACTATCGTCTTGGTTGGATTTGCTGCAGCAGATGTTTCTCATTTGAGTCGACAAGCTGTTCTTGATTCAGCAACGCAAGGGCCAAATCCCCAAGATATTGCTACACCTGAACCAGAATACATTGATATCGACCTTCCCGAACCTCCAAGGCCGGCTGCAGTTTCTCGCTCTCATGTTTCTGGATTGAATATAATTTCATCTATTGAGTCATCACCAACCCATACATTCAGTTCTAGCGGATATCGATACAAGCGCCCTGTAGTTTACAAGCGTACTCACCGCCATCGCTTTTAAATACTTTAACAGATCCTTAATAATGGCGAAAATATCTATGAAAGAAGCGCTACATTCATCAAGCCGCATAAAATATTCCATGTGATAAAATTTAAATAGGACAGTGTCAAATAAAATTCATAAGTGCAAACGTTCCAGTTAGCTCATGTAGTTAATATACACAAATAAATTATTTATCAAATTTTATATATCTTTTTAATATTGATTCATTCTGTTTTGGTTTTAAATACAATAATTTTACTCAATTTTTTTCTTTTGTGTCTCACGTAATTTTATAATCCCATTTTTAAGAAAATCATATTGAAATATAATTGTCATTTTATTCGTTCCTACATTTCATTCACAGGCTACAAAAGGAACAGAGATTTTGAAACAAGTAAAACTTAAGAACTTATTTATCGCCTTTTTATCTTTTTTTATGTACCATATCTATAAATTTTTTTCTTAATTTCAAATTGATATCACCTACAGCCCTTTTATATTTTCTAAAAGGTCAATAGTTACTCCGAAAAACATAGTTCAAGGCTTCTTAATTTATATATGTATTTATTTGAAATAAAGACGAAAACCAAATTGAAAGCCAAGATTATCAATATTTTCAGAAGTTTTTGTAGGATACATACCTAGTATTTTATGTTTGGGGCGAAAAACTTGCTAAATAATTGACTAACGATAATGATTTCTGATTCTGATTTCAGATTTAGAGCTTCGATTCAGCAGGTAATGCCTGTAATTTTTTGACATATTAAACGTTGAAATATGTACGCGTATATGTATGTTTATGATCCTCGTAAACATATATTCCATGCAATTGCATTAATACTTTGGTTCCCCATTTTTGGTAACATCATCTACTATCTACTACATCACTACTAACAATTTATTTGTGAATTTTCATTCTATAGGGTTTTCTAATAACGACTTGACAACTTTTTTTTTTAAATAAAAGGCAAACCATTTGAGATATTTCAAAAACTTTACTATTGGCTTGAAGTACAATCGAAACATTTATGAATGGAACTCGACTTCGTTCATATAGCCACCGCGGGCACGTTTGCAGCACGTTTGCAGCACGTTTGCAGCACGTTGGCTCTGAGCTCTTCCAACGTCGTCGGTGTGTTGGCATAAGCCAATGACTTAACGTAGCCCCACAGAAAATAGCCAAGCGGCGTTAAATCGCACGAACGAGCGGCCCATGTCTTGAGATAACACGCTCACCATACTTACTCTTCAATAAATCGATTGCAGCGTGTGCTGTGTGGCACCATCCTGTTGAAACCACATGTCGTCCAAGTCCATATCTTCCAATTCGGGCTAAAAATAATCGGTGATCATGACGCGATAACGCTGACCATTCACAGTAACGTGACGATCGTTATCGTCGACGAAAAAATATGGCCCAATAACGCCGCCGGCATGCAAACCGCACCAAACAGTTTTTTTTTTTGTGGATGAATTGGTAATTCATGAAGCACATATGGGTTTTTATCCGACCAATAACGCATATTTTGCTTATTGACGAACCCATTGAGCCAAAAATGAGCTTCGTCACTGAAGATGATATTTTTGCGATGAAATTCATCATCTTGGCACATCTTCTCCAGAACCCAATCGGAGAACGTTTGCAGATGTTGCTCGTTAGTGTACTTTACTATGATGAAAATGTTGAGTTTATTGAATAAACTGACAGTGACAGTTTGATGATTAGTGAAAGAGTGCGTTCACAAATTAAATTCAAAGTTGTCAAGTCCCTATTGGAAAACCCTATACAAGTGTATCAAGTTGTAGCAGCAACTGGGTTGTTTTCCGTTGTTAAAGCAGCACTGAAGATGAATATAAAGCGTGCTTCATTTTTCAAAGTCAGACTTTTCAGAAGGGCTTAAAAATCAAATCTGCTGTCACATCTAGCTGCCAACTTTCATATATTTTCATTGCAGCTTTTTATTTCATCATGAAAAGATCAACGCACAACAACGATTTCAAATCGTTGAAATTTATTTCCAAAATCGAAGCTCTGTTCATGAAACTTATAGAGCACTGCGTGAAATTTATGGTAGATATCATCGGCCATCTAAACGTGCTAATTATCAAATTATTGAAAATGTCTGCCCCAATTCACGCTCTTATTTATACATCGACACGAGCAGTGCATTTGGAAAAAATACTATGGCAATGGAGGCTTTCAACTTTCTCAAACCACTATCTGAAAATTCTGCGTAAAGGTCTTGATCTCATGACCATGTATTCCGTCTGACTTTTAGTGATTGGGCTGGTTAAAGGGCTGCGTATACAAGCAGTATTTCCATATTTGAAGAAAGGAAAATTGTAAAATTCCAAATCAAGCAAAAGAAGAGAAGCAAAAAACAACCCTTGATCCAATTTCATTTATTTAGTTTTTGAACAAGAACGATACAAAGAAAAAAAAAAAAGAATTTAGTGAAAATATTAAAATTAGAAGTGCGTTCACCACGTCTGGTATGTTGTTTAATGAGGAATTAACAAATATTTCTCTTATTTCTTCAAAAATGAGACCGAGCTCAAGTTATTGTCAATACACACCGGTTCCAACAAGATGGTGATACTACCAACGAAAACATCGCTTTATTGAAAACACGAAGAAATGGATCCATCAATTGGCCACCAAGATTGGGCCTAAAGGGGGTGAGAAGTTAAAAACAAATCCGGGGTGCTAGCAGTTTAACCACCAACCTCTGGTATTCGTGTGAGCCCATTTACAAGTTAATTTCCGCAGCGAAGATCTCAAAACACCGTCCTTTCTATTTTACCAATTTTTTTATTTACTTTTGAAAGTTCATGATATTGAACTCAATCTTATATGGTATTTGCACACGTAATTTTGTTATTCTCAAGCCATACACAATTTCAAGTAAACAAAGAGTTTTGATGAAAATGAATCTTAATAAAAAAGAAATTTTCCTGTTTCCATTTCGTAAACTTTTAATTGTTTACTTCATTTGATCCACAATATAATACATCGTCCGAAAATAAACATTATTTTGGTTTCATTTCTATTGGAAATTAATTTAGTGAGCAGCTATTTTTCAATTCGTTCAAGCATAATTTTTAAGCAGTAAAAAGAATACAAACTCAACAAGAAACCTTATAATATTAGTTTTTATTTAATTCAAGTCAAGAAAGAGTTGATGTTTACCCAATGGTGGTTGCTGATCAAAGAGACAGATGATTGGTTTGATTCTAACCATGAAGCTAATTTATTGGATTAAACCGATTTTCTCTCGCTCGATAGCATATCCTGATCATACAAGGTCATACGAATTCTTATGCCTACAATGGATAACAATGAGTGTAACGTTATGTCGAATGTGCAAGATCTAACAAAAGAAACATATATCAGCAAACTCCATAGGCTATTGTGTTTTAGAATTGAAATGTTAAACAAATTCAAATTTGACAATTTCAATTTAAGAATTCAAGTTAATTCAAAGATATTCTTATGGCAAAGTGATTAGTAACATATTTGAAAAAAATCAAAAAAAAAAAAACAAACAAAACAATAATGTAATGCATTCTCCAACACTCCGCACCCCCTGAAGGAATTTCAGGAACAGGGTAGGAGAACAAGCCTTGAAATTGGCATTTTATACACATTGTTGTTTGTCCGAACTGTAACTACTCGTACATGATCATCTGGACCAGGATAAGCTGCTGCTATGAGCCCAAGTGACCATTATCCCGGGGGCAGATTTGGCTCCTTGACCACCGCAAGATCACTAACTTGAAAGTCCCGAGTTTTCTGCTTCCATTTAGGCCGTGGTTGTAACAAGGTAAGTGTGCCACTGTTTCTGGGAAAGCCGAATAAAGTCTACCTATAAGAAAATGAGAGGGCGTTAAAGGATTGAAATCTGCGTCTGATAAGGCGCAAAGGGGCCTTGGATTCAATTAAGCTTCTATTTGTTTGAGTAAGCTCGACATTTCTTTCGACAAAGGTAAGAATACTGTTCCCAACTACACGACGAAGATGATGCTTAACACATCTGGCACCAGCTTCCCAAAGCCCTCCGAAATGTAGGCTATGAGGTGATATAAACCCACATCGGATATTATCTTTTGCTAATTACTCTGAAATTCTTTCGTTATGTTACGTTGGTTACAGAAGCTGTATCCAATCCGAAAGTGACCGGGCAACTCCTCCGTTGAAAGGTCACTTACGACTTCGAAGTGAATCGCCTTCCTAGTCATACACACGAATAACGCGATGTATCCTTTCTCCAACTTAGCTTTCCGGCTTCTTGACGAACGAGTTGTTATCGGTCCAGCATAGTCAAAGCCCGTATGGTCAAAGTAAAACAATGGGGTAAGTCGAAATGCTGGCAAATCTTCCATAAGCTGCTTCGAAGTTCTCTGAGGTGACACTCAAAAACGATTTTCCTTATTAAATTTCGGCTAACCAAAATCCAAAACTCTTGACGAATT
Source organism: Volucella inanis (assembly GCA_907269105.1). NCBI lineage: Eukaryota > Metazoa > Arthropoda > Insecta > Diptera > Syrphidae > Volucella > Volucella inanis. Next base: position 59,320,185 of record OU026154.1, on the reverse strand, counting down.
AATGCGAATAATTGCGATACACCTGCGTGCAGAAACTTGCGGGCAGCTAAAAGTATTAACTGACAAAGGTTGCTATGTTTTGGTCAAATGATGGGGTGCTTGATATTGAATGGGACATTTTCAGCATTAGAAATTCGCTATCCTACTCGTAGCAAGCTTACCTCATCAATTAAAGGAGATAACGACGACAACTTGGATCGCTTTGAAACAGTTCTTTTTGATTTTAGATGACGAATATCTTCGATAAACTCTAAGTGGATAAAAAGTAGACAAGTCTGTTTGGAAGCATAAAGTTCTTCTGATGAAAAAAATTTTTTTCTGCTTTCTTTGGAAGAGCCTTGAACGTTTTTAACAAAACGACGCACATAGGCAACAATTCGAATTATTCGAGTCCACGAAGACACCTTATTACTCAGGTTTTGCAAGAAGTGTTCTACAGGTTGCGATATATTTACAACGGTTACGATTCTTTTTTCCTCCGGAACTTCGTTAAAGTTATCCATAATCGAGCTAGGCCAGTTAACGAAATCTCATGTAAGCCAAACGGGACCTCTCCACCAGATATCCATCTGCAAAACTTCGCTGGGACTAACACCCCTCGAGGCACAATCAGCGGGGTTCTCTTCTGAGCGAACATGATGCCAAACGAAGCAAGGAAGAACGTCAAGAGTTTCCGAAGTCCGATTAGCTACAAATGTATTCCATTTCCTAGGAAGAGAGGAAAGCCAAGCAAAAACGATTTGCGAGTCACAAAAGGAAAAGATTTTGACTGATTTTACATCCAACGAAGAAAACAAGATAAATCAGTAGACTTAAAAGAAGAGCGCCACAAAATTCGAGTCAAGGAATAGATAATTGCTTTACTGGTGCTACGCGAGTTTTAGCGGAGACGAGTCTAGATCGTGTCATCTTCAGATATGCTGCTCATATAAACAACAGCAGAGTAAGCCTTTTCCGAAGCGTCCGAAAACCCAATAGGATCAAAACGTTGTGAATCAACAATGCATCTTCGAGAAATTTCAAATTTTTCAAAGTAAGGCAACTCTTGTCGATAAAAGTTGAAACAGAGTCTTCAAAAGTACAGTCGACAGGAAGAAAAACTCCAAGGGATCGAAATCCTTTGCAATTTCCGATAACAACTTTCTCTTTGTGCAAGGTGATGATTGTTTCTCCATCCAAACCAATCCAAGCACTTTCGTACTATTATTTCCGGTGTTCAACTCTAGAGAGACAATGTCGTTACTCTGGATACCGCTGATAGACCAACAGTTCGAACTCCATTTACTAAGTTCTAATCCTCCTCACGATAGTAATTTTACCAATTCCTCTTTTAGCCTTACTATATCCGATACTGTGTCAGCACCTGTCAAGAGATCATCGACAAAAAAATATGAAGAATCAAATGCGAGGCCAAGGGAAAATTATCTCCATAATTTTCGGCAATTTGTTTCAGAACTTTCATGGATAGAAATGGAGCAGGCGATGTGCCATAAGTGATGGTACATAACCAATAATGCTCGATCGGTGAGTTTAAAGTTTCTCTCCAAACGATGCGTTGATAATTACGGTCATTAGCGTCGACCCAAATTTTGCGAAACATCTTGACGATGTCTGCACAAAAGATATATGTGCAGACGAAATCTTAAACAAACATTAACAAGGTTCCTCTGAAGTGGGGAATCCATTTGAATCTTTGTAAGAGCCATCAAACACAACGTAAATCTTATTTGTAACAATGGCATGATGAGGGAGATAAAAAACTTTTACCGAAGTAGGTTTAACCTTATTATCAGGTATACGCTCTATATGACCCAGTTTTAGATACAAGTGCACCCGAGAGAGTATCGCCAAATTGCACATCACTCTATTTGAATGGTAATTAAACAACATATTTATTATCAATAGCTCTGGAAAGGGTTTGTCAACAATGTCCTGACCTTGTAACACAGAAAAATTAAAGGCAACTTCCTCTATTTCCCAGAACAATTTTAGCAGAATGTCTAAGTCCTCACCAATGCTTACATGCAATGCAACGATTTCGTCCTTTGACCCACTTCCAGTAAAAACCCAACCAAAAATACTATTTTAGACAACAATATTCGCATTTTTATATTATTGGTACGACGCCCGTTACGCAAAACACTCCAAGCTTTGTCTGCCCCCAACAAAGCATCAATAAAACCAGATCTATTAAATCCAGGACCAGCTATATTGAGATTTTCCAGCAGCGAACCCGCGTTAAATTCGAACGATAGTGGTGGCACCAGCTAACTGTGAAGAAATACCACTGATTGGGATACGAGCGTGGCGTCGACGAAGACCTAGCCGTTTTACCAATCTTTTAGTTATAATCAAGACCTGCGAACCGGTGTCAAGGAGCGCACGACAAGTTTGAGGTTTTCCTGTGACATCAAATATTTTAAAGAAGGTTGTGGGTATGATATTGTACCAAAAAGAACGACCATTAATCCAAACGTGGTTACTCAGAACTAGAAGCGAGTTACTAGGAAAACTATTTCCTAGTTCAAAATTTTCTTCAGAAGGGGATGTTTTCGATAAATTCAAATGCACCAATGTGTGATGCCGCGTTTTACAAACTGAACAGCTAGCTTGAACCTTGCATTTAGCACACGAATTTGCTTGAGATGACCGATTAGAAAGTTTCTTACGAGTGGCTTTAACTAAAGCACTTCTAATTGCAATATATTTGTTCTCGGTGGCTTCAAAATCCGCTTCAAAATCACTATAGCCTTAACTTTCATAAAAATGAATAAATTGTTCTGGTTTACACAAAATTCTTTCCAAATTTCTTCTAAGCGCGTTTCTAAGCACTCAAACTCGATGCTATCTTCAAGTTCCGAAATAAAATTATAAGACCGCGTAATAGCGCCCTTCAAATGACCACGAGATTGTTTCAGTTCATCCATTGCAATTAGAACAAAGTTCACCGATAAAATCTTTGATTCACCGATTGCCTGGCTATAGCCATTCTAAACCAAATCCAAGAGAAAAAAAAAACCTCCAAAAACTCTTAATAGCAGCAACATAGCAAACGCAGCAGGCCAGAGTAGATCACAATAAAATTTGAACACAGGAAAATTTATTTGCTAAGCAATATTACCTTTAAACAGCTTTCTGCAGATTAATCCAACAACCACCAATTTGTACGAAACCGAGAATGTACTTTACACCACTAATTAGTAAACTATCAATTAATTGCACAACAAATTTTCTATTTTTTTTTTTTATCCGTACGGAAGGACTAACTTTGAAAAAGAATACAAACTCAACGAGAAACTTTATAATATTAGTTTTTATTCAATTCAAGTCAAGAACGAGTTGATGTTTACCCAATGGTGGTTGCTGATCAAAGAGACAGATGATTGGTTTGATTCTAACCATGAAGCTAATTTATTGGATTACACCGATTTTCTCTCGCATGAAAGCATATGCTGATCATACAAGATCATACGGATTCTTATGCCTACAATGGATAACAATGAGTGTAACATTATATCGAATGTGCAAGATCTAACAAAAAAGAAAGTATATCAGCAAACTCCATAGGCTATTGTGTTTTACAATTAAAGTGTTAAACAAATTCAAATTTGACAATTTCAATTTAATTATTCCAATTAATTCAAAGATATTCTTATGTTAAAGTGATTAATAACATATTTGAAAAAATGCAAAAAAAACAAACAAAAAAATAATGTAATGCATTCTCCAACAAGTAGTTTGAGTTACTTTAAATACATAATTCAATATGCAGTTAGTAGTTCCATATTTGGAGGTGATTTCTAGTTCAATCTAGTCCCGGAGTCTATAGTAGGTTTCTACATATTTTTTAGGAAATTCGTTTAGCTGAGGAAATGTCAAGCTAATTAGCCTTGAATTAAATGACTGCAATGCTAAGCACATATTGTAAAAGATAATAATCCATTTAAGTAGAGAGTCAACGATCCCGAATTTACGCATTTTCGACAATAGAGCCTGATACTAAACTTTGTTAAATGCTTTATAAATATCAAATGCAACTATCTTTCTTTCGCCACGCAGTGAGTACTTTTTAGCCCACGTGTATTTGATATCTCCACCCTAAATTCCCGAGTCATTATATACGAAAAAAACAAGCACAAAAAACACAAACACTGATGATGTTAATGGTGCATCTATTCATCGCCTAGCAATTACTTTATCATTAACAGCAGTAATTTTGAGGTGAGGTAAATGAGGGCTAACATGGTACAAAAACTGGTATGGATTGCAGTTAAACAGCTCCAAAATTCGAAGTTGAGCATTTCTCTATTTTTTTTTTGTAATTTCGCCTTACTTCATACGATTGTCTACTACCAATGGCCTTAACACACCAACTTACTGTAAAAATTTCAAGGAAGCTTGTTGTTGCTTTTTAAGTTACAATGTATTAAATTAAAAAAAAATTTTGCCAAAAAGCCAAAAATATGTTACATCGCACTTCATTAACCGTTGCCGTCACGCTATTACTGTCTTTGAAAAAGTAAGGGCCAATGAATCTTTCAGAACATACACCACACCAGATCGCACTCCAAAAATTAATTATGGGTTTTGAGTTTTTAAGCAAATCACAATTCACATCGTATGTGAATTTAATGAACAAACTTCATGCAAGCGATCTGTTGGATCCTAAAATCATTTAACGACAATGAACCCTATACTTATTTCTTAAATAAAGTAAAGCCGTTTATTGAAAGAAGAAATACTATAAGGAGGTATGCAATTTCTACAAATGTATGTTTATCGATTACCATTCACTTAAATTTTAAAGACCTAAAATTGCTCATAGGGATATCGCGACAAAGTCTTCGTAATTTTACGGTAATCCTAAAGTTAATAAGTCCTTAAATAAAAGTATAAATTAAATAGTATATTACTTAACTTTTTAGATACTCAATAGATTTTGAAAACAGATGTACTTGTGACTTTCTGAATTACATAAATTCTACTGAAAGACGTAAGCACAGTAATTTAGAGCGTCATCTGGAAGGCGACCGTATTATTTTAACACAAAAAGTCGTTAAGCATTTTTATGACTGCTATTGTTAACACTAATGATGAAGCTATTGCTCTTGATCCTGGTACTAATGGACGTTCATCAGATGCAGGAGTATTTGCAGATAGTAAATTTTGTAAAAACAAATTTGTGTAAGTGCATTGCAAATTCTGAACCTACCAAATTCGCCTTTGTGTTTGTAGGCAATGATAGGTACATCATCAAGGTGATGCCTACGACATCAATCTTTTTGATTATAAATTTAAATTTCTTAAAGCACACTTTGCATTCTTTCATTGAAAGTCGTATCTTGTCAAGTCGAATGAATTCGGAACTTGTAATAGGTTCAATAATTGCACTTGTTTGGCATTAGGAGCTGACTTAAAATTAATTGTAAGCACTCTATACAATTTTCAAAATGAAATTGCCCAACTTTCAGTAAAAACACTGGCTTCATCTGTTTGAATATGACTTTGATTAAAGTTGTCCACCACAGTTTTTACAAGCTCATTTTTTCGGCAAGATGTACTCCAACTATTCCGAGTTGTTTCTGTTCTTGACATTGTGGGTAGGATGATATCTGCAATAACAAAATATCTTTATCAATTAGTTCCAATTATATTTTTACATTGCTTATTCGCAAATTGGGATCATCATTATTAGGTTGTTTTGTTAATAAATACATAAGCTGGTTTACTTATGTATGGCTACATGTACTTGTCCTTGTATTACTCTATCGTTTTCTAGGTCAATTGTCGATGTTTCGGGGATTTGAAATTTAATTTTATAAAAATACACTAGGATTGACACATATAGTCCTCAGAATATGTTAGTCCGATACTTCTATCAATTGTGCTCAATTCTCGACGATAAAATGTCCTAATGTTGTTTATTCTATTTAATTTGTCCACACTGGCATTTTCGCCTATCGATTTATATTTTTCTAAGAGTGTTTGTCAAGCAATCCTTTTTTTGTCGATCCTCATACAAATATAGATATATCAGACCTAAATTTTCAGACTATGGGCAATTTCTAATAAGATTTAAAAAATCTCTCCATATTTTATAGTTTGCGACGGTAGCCATTGGAAATATAAGTTAACACAATATAAGCACTTAACACCACACAAGCTTATCCAAAGAATTTCTTCATATCTCAGCTTATTCGCATAAGTGATGTAAGCCCATCGTTTACCAGACAACATGATTATCCACTTTATCATCCAAATTCTACCATCCGTTTCATGTGCAAGTTTATCACACCCGCAAGCAATAAAACACCAGAACTACAGCCATCACATTGCAATTCCAGCGAACTCAGCTGTGGAAACTCTCGGTATCTGCAAAATTTTGATACTAATAAATAGAATAAGAACTTCATTTGTCTTGTTTGTAATTTGTTTTTGAAGTTATCGTTATGATTCCAGTATAAAGTTTTTTTTATATTAAAACTTATAGGTTGTAGCAGAGTGTCTTCCCAAAAAAGATATACATACAAAAAAGAAGATTATCATGGAAACTGTTTTCTTTAAAAGCACATAGATAATTTTTCATTGATTTATAGTTGACATTTAGTATAAGACCATTAGTATAAGAAGAAAGAAGAGAAAGAATAAAGTCATGATAATTCTTCATTAATTTATAATTGACATTTACTTGAAACGGAAATTAATATGAAAAATAAGAAGGGAAAGAATAAAATCATTTAAATGTCACATACTTTTAATTTTCTTTGTTTAAGTTTAAATGTGTACGGTTGCAAGGACTATTAATCTAAGTCGTATGAGTTTTTTTTTTTTTTTACTTTTGGACTGAGTAACTGCTTAGTGTGCGTACAGTTGCCGGACTACACTAGTTAACACAGCATAAGTTCACACAAGCGTCAACATTTGAATTGTCAGCATAAGCAACATTGCAAGTCAATGACAGAAGTTCACATATTTCAACGTTCGATACATGATACCTAGGTTTCACCGACAGCAGTTAATACAACATCGTCAGAACAAACAACAAGCAACACTGTAGTCATCAAACTACAACACCGTTTCAACTAAACTTACAGAAATCATAATAATTTTGATAATAAACTCATAAACTCATAATTTGAGCTTTGAAGCTCTTAGGCTTAGAAAACTTGTACTCAGTTTTAAGTGAATTTTTGTAAGTCAGATACACTGCCAAAATAAAGATTTTCTTTTAAAAAGCATTTGAACGTTGAATGTTTTAATTGGCGTTTAAATGCGTTCAGAACACAGTCTCGTTAAGGTGGTCCAAGAACACGCTTAGTGAGCCACACCCTCGGATAAGTGGGATCTGGATACTCTGAAGTACCAGATCACTTCTATTTTACAAGGGCATTCTACCATTCTCGAATTTTATCAAGCCTTATACAATCATTTGACGCTAATCTTTAACAAAATTGCGTGTGTGAAAGTCTCTCAAGAGTCTACGATCCTTTTCACTTAAGTATATAGGGGCAAAGCACTAGACACATTTGTAAGAGGGCACAAAGGCAATCTTCTTGGACTTTTGGTATACATGAACCAGCAGATCTTCCTTAAGCCTTGCACTTGTGCCTTAAGCTTGAGAACCAAAACTTTCTTGCCACATATGCTAACAGTCAAAATTGGATGAAGAAACATAATAACTGTTTACCACCTTAGCTACCACCTTAGCTACCACCTTGTTAACCCAAACCATATACTACTATCTAGCAATTTTAATCTCACTTGATACATCTCCTAAAACAAAACGTCCAGTTCCCTCGATACAAATATCAACCCCACTTGTCTCAATCAAATACAGTCCCTAAGTCGTTACGAAGCCTCAACCGAAGCCGAAACCTATGGACACTTCAACGATTAAAACAGCAGCTCCAAATACCAAAGCAAGTCTTCAGCATCATTTGGAATTAACAACTTCAACAGCATATACCAAATAAACACCAACGGAATTATCATATACATACGTACAGAACAGATAAATCTTGAAAATTCCTTTTAATCTATGGAAATGGAGAACGCAAACTACCATAATTTCAACGAGTATTCATCTACTGAGCAAATCCCTAGTGCAACGGAGAACCACACTAACAGCGCTATAGATATTTCCGGTTAAGAACGAAAAGTGGCAAATTTTTAAATTTTCTATTGTAATAGACACTGGATCAAGTAAGAACTACATCCAATAAAAATTGGGGGAAAAAGCAATTTTGAATAATTCTTGCTTTTACGCTAAGTCTATTGCGGGAGATATTAAAGTTAGTCAACATACAATTTTTATTCTCTTCTTAACAACGTCAAAATTACAATGAATCAGTTCAAGTCACCTTCAGTTCATTATCTTAAAACCAAATTTGACCATATTGTGCATTGACAAAGAGACTCAAAAAGAGTACTAACTAAACATTTTCGAATTTACTTTCTGAACCCGACTAATACAGATACTTCGGTCTATACAAAATCCTGCTTATACCCTGCATCCTTAAGATCTTAAGTTACTATTCGACCGTCCCAGTCAACCTATATTTCACCAGAATAAGCAAGACAGAATGTCAATTGATTATAGGAAATTAAACACCGTCACAATACCTGATCGATATCCAATACCTGATATTAACGAAGTGCTTTCCCAGTTTGACAACAGTAAATGTTTCACAGTTTTCCTACTCTACAGCGGATTTCATCAAATACCGTTAAAAGATTCCGACATAAAAAACCACATTTTCTATCAATAACGGAAAATACGAGCTTACTAGGCTGATTCGATTTCAAGAATAACTCAGATTAACTCAATGACCCCTTTTCTACACAGTAATAATAGAAGAATAAATTCTCAAAATATGCCACACCCGAATTCTGAAGTCTAAATCTATGTGATGTGAGAGAACCTTTAGGGCATATTCTATACCGGTCCCTGCTTTTGGCGTACCTAAATTGCATTTTTTTTTACAACGAAAAATCTTTCAACTTAGCATCCATTTGATTCCTCTGTTAGGAATATAAATCTACACGACTCTCCTTTACGTTTACAGTCAATGACTTGACCATTGGTGAAACGATTCCACCCAACGCCATCCGACATCATGCGTTGCCTCAAAACTGATAATACACACAGATCTTTTGAGAAGTTACTCGATCATTCAGTATACGAGTACAATAATTCAATCCATACAACGACAAAAAAAATGACCAATAGAAGTGTTCTTTAGCGTAAGCATATACGCTCAAACTTGTGAAAAAACGAGTCAAGAAATCGTTGAACGATTGAAAGCTAAACAAGCCCAAGATCTAACTTATCCCAACAAGAATAAAGGGACAGTTAAAACTTACAAGCCTGGTGAAACTATCTTTGTCAGGATTAACAAACAGTTTCAAGAAAGAAACAGTTAAGGAGGAAAAAAAAAACAGCACAATCGGGAAAGGTAATTCACCAAATCCTCATTAAAAGTCAGCATTTATCCTTACAGATTCTTCCTGACTCCATGCCTTAGCAGCATTTAAATTTTGAATGACTCAAACTCGGAAGCAATAGCATGGGACATGGGAAACGCAAGAATATAGACAGGGACATTCCGATGAATATATATAATTGCAAAAGACGAATATCAGAAAAATCCAAACCCTCCTCAATAGACTCAAACTTAAATCTTAAGCCAAAAGATCTTTGGATTTTAAAGACAAAACGAGGAAATAGATTGCTGGGAATCCAAACCACGGTGATTCAATACCATATAACGATGTTCTTTAAAATAATAATAAACAAGTCATTTTAAACAAGGTAATATTAGAGATAATAAATAAGCTCAATAATGTAACTATTCAAATTTTAAGATTCGAACCATATACCGATACGGTTAGAAATCAGTTAGCAATAAATCTGAAATTGCAGTTATAAATAATAAAAGACGAATTAATTAACACTGAGCTAATACTGGCCTAATAAAATAATTTATTTTAGATGATAACGAAATCAATATTAAATAAGCGTTTGAAATAAATAAAATTCAATATCTAAACATCGAAGAAGTAATTAAATTTGCTAGCATAAAAATTGCATCCAGTAAATCGTCAATAATTTATATGAAAAGTGTTCCGATCACCTATGAAAATTAATGTCAAATCTTATTAGTAAAGCCTATTAAATTAAAGAAATCAATTCATAAAATTACGTGTGAAAATGATTTAAATTGTAAAAATAGAGTTTATGGTTAGGAAAAAAATTTATGGATTACGGTAGCTTAATAGTAAGAATGTAATAGATATAACTGAAATATCTTGTATATCTAGACTCTTAACGACCCATCAAGCATCCTACTTCAAAACTAGTAACCAGCATGTATCAGCGATAGAAGAAATATTAAGAACCAGAAACTCTCCTGCTAATTCAATACAATGGTTCCATTATTTTCAACAACGTCACAACAAATCTATCCGGAGCATTTATCGTTCATTTCGTAAACAAAAGTATCATAATAAATGGTAAAAACTTTACTTCAAAAGAAGTCCCGGAACAAAACCCCAGCCTTATTTCATCCCGTTACTTCCCAGAAAGAGTTCGAAGAAAACCTCAATTTAGAAACAATGGAAAAACTCCATGGTAATAATACGCAGGAAATACAACTCACGAGAAAAATAAATCCGCCTGGCCCGATGGCAAACTTTAGCATAATATTACTCATAATAAAAGCTATCGCCATCTTTTTGCTTAAAAACCCGCATTACCAATTTCATTTCACCTACCAACGCATTTAACAGTAGAGCAAATAGCCAAAGAGATAATATATAGTATAGGGGGTGATTCATCGTGAGGTTTGATTTTCAATAGACTTTTTTTTGACACGCATTACTCCTTATCAAATTTATTTTTGTCCAGTATCGTTTGCCAAGTCATCATGGAAAGACTCAAACCAAAACAGCGTCTCCAAACTGTTCAGCTGTATTACGAAAATCAGCGCTATGTGAGAAATGTTTTTCGTGCGATTCGAGGAACTTACGGTGGGCATAATCGACCTACTTAAACCACTATTGAAAATGCCATTCCCAAATTTGAGTCCCAGTTTACATTAGTGGATGATACTCGACCGGTTAGACCACATCCAGCACGTAGTGAGGAGGTTATAGCAGCTGTAGCTGAGAGTGTACGCGAAGACCGTGACGAATCGATTCGTCGTCGTTCGCAGCAGCTTAGTTTGTCGTATTCGACAACTTGGAATATTTTACATGACGATCTCGGCGTACAAAATTCAACTTGTGCAAGAATTGAAGCCAGCCGACTTGAATTTGCGTCATATTTTGGGTGAATAAGCTCCAGAAAAACTCAATGCAAATTCGGTGTTTTATCGCAAAATTTTTTTCAATAATGAAGCCCATTCCTGAATCAATAGATACGTTAATAAACAAAATTGCCGTATTTGGGTTGATGAGCAGCCCAAAAAATACCAAGAGTTACCATTACATCCATTAAAAACCACGCTATAGTGTGGTTTATGAGCTGGTGGAATCATTGTTTCATATTTCTTCAAAAATGAGGCAAATCAGAATGGTAAACGTTATCGCGCCATGTTTACGGAATATGTGTTTTATGAAATTCAAGCACATGTTTTCGTAAAGTGTCAGATCTTCAGGAATAAGCCAGCTACGATTGACGCTTTGGAAGCCAACATTAGTCGTGTTATCCGCAAGATACCAGTAGCGGGTAGCCCAAAATTGGACCTTCCGAATGGACTACCTCAAACGTAATCGTGGCCAACATTTACATGATATCATTTTCAAAAATTAAATACCATGAACTGTTCCTTTAACCGATAATAAAAATTTTAAATTCACTTTCAAATTTATTACATTATAAATCAAACCTCACGATGAATATACAATATATCATAATAATATAATATATATATATTCTATATTTTTGAAAATCCAACCAGGATGTTAGTACTTAAAACAGGAGTAGTTAACACAGTATAAGTTCAGATAAGTGTCAACATTCAACCCGTCAGTATAAGCAAAATTGCAAGTTCAAATAACATCTACAAACTACAACACTGTTTCAGCTGAACTTGCAGAAATCACATCCGTTTTTGCCTGGTTTTCATAATTTAGGTATTTAAGCTCTCAGGTGTGGAAAACTTGTACCCAGTTTTAAGTGAACTTTTAAATAGGCAGATACGCTGTCAAAATAAATTTAAAAAAAACAAAAAAAAAAACATTTGAACCTAAAATGTGTTAATTCACTTAAAGGTAAAGGTGAGGCGTTTAATATCGGATTAAGAGGCATTACTGGAGTTCTCAATGATCTTGACTGATGCGGACAGCAATTGGTGGGAAGGAGTCAGTCATAAAACCGAAACATATGACGACGCCATTCATGTGCTTCGTCAGCAATATGCCCCGAGTAGACCCGCACATGTCATATTTGGCATAATAAATGGCACAAAATGGAAGTGAGATGAGGCCCAAAATTCGATCGCTTAAATTCCAGTGACCTGGAAGTCACTTCAGGCGGAAACATCCGAAAAGTATACATATAAGGTGTAGAGCTGATCGCTTATATCAATTTTTCGGCACGGACAAGCGTAGCGGGCTCAGCTTTTTATAATCTCCGGATAGATACAAGACATACATTCCGAAATGAAGCGGAAGAGGTAACATTGGCAGATGGAATTCAATGCTCAGGGTTTATTCGTGTTCTTCTGAGAAAACAGTCGAAGGATCTTGATGTCATCGTACTCCTAATTCCACAAACAGAATAACTCTTTTGGGCATTAATTTCTAAGAAAAATCCGAAATTGTCCTTAACCTTGTCCAAGGAGTATGGTATTTCATAGACGAACCACAAAAGCGATTCCCGTATTTACACTCTGTTGAAATTTCAGATGGAAATATGGCAACAGAGGACTTGCACGCATGCCAAGAGAAATTCCAACAAATATCACGCCTCAAAACACTTTGACTGCAATATGATTGATGTGGAACACTTGAAAGCAGACGAACAAAGAACACAGAAGGCTTTTTTTAAAGAATTATACAAAACATTTTAAGTAGGACAAAGGAGTATGCGCTTGTACCACTTGTTCCACACGGCCCAGACTTACAATCAGGTTATTGGCAAATTGAAGTCAGCGGTGATGACAAATATAAAACAGGCTTCATCACGCCTTTTGGAACTTTTAGATTCATACTAATACCATTTAATCTTCGAAACGCTCCAGTCTGAGTGATATAGCGATACACGTTTAATTAGACATCATTATTCGTATTTGCGAAAGATATTCGATCGCTTAAATAACTATGGGATACGCATAAATCCAGGGAAGAGTAGATTTATCTGTTCATGGCCATATCCTAACGAAGAAACAGATAAAAATGGACAAACACAAAACAGGTTCTAACGATTCTCCAAACTTCCTCATAGTATCGGAGGTTCATACAGAACCTCGACCACTAAGCAAACTAACAAAAGGACTTAAACAGAAGAAGAGGCTTATCAAAATTTGAAAACATTGCTAGTAACGACACCAGTCCTCAAGCAATCTAATTCAATCAAAGAATACTGTCTAAAAACTGATGTCAGTAGCTATGCTATCGAGGTAGTCCTTGTCCAGGGGTGGGAACCGAAGAACATTCCATCGAATATCCCAGCCGTCTTTTGAAATTATATCACGACGAAACGAGAAGCATTGGCCATAGTTTGAGCTGTGAATAAATTCCGAGGCTATATTGAAGGATCGGATCTTACCCTATAGATCACCATCCGCTCAGATGGCTGATGAGCATTAAGTCATCAACGGAAGGATTAACACGATGGGCCTTACAACTTCAACCCTATAACATCATAAAGTGCTTAGCTGGAAAAACGACCGTGGTAACGGATACACTATCGCGTCCCACGCAAAAGTGCGAAATTTTCCACACTGACATTAATATTCCAACACGTATAAGCGACGATAGTCGAGAAGAACAACTCAAGGATGACAATCTCAAGGCCATAATTGGAACCATTGAATCCAATGGGATAATAGGGGAACAATATTCATCCCAAGGATGTAATATACAAATAGGGTAATGACGAAGAAGAGGAAGTTATAGTAGTTCCTATACACGAGGTTTAAAACATCCTAGAAGCTCGTATGTAGAGCTCACCAACTGCAGCACATTATGAAGTAGACGAAACCATAACAAGGATAAAACCCTCCTTTTTTTGGACGACACTGTATTCATCGGAAGACAATTATATACGGAACCGTTAAATATATACGCCAGAAATATAAGCCGAGTAATCTTCATCCTATGGGTCTCTTCAGAACCACAGCGCAAAGTCAACGGTTCGAGGTGTTGTCTATAGACCTTTTGGAACCAATACCTCTTAGTGCCAATTAAAAGTGCATATTCGTAGTCGAGAATACAAGCAAGCCACTGGGTACAGTTGTTCCCACTTATTGAAGCAATAGCAGAACTATTTTCCGGTATGGTATCCCGAGGAAGGTTACCACAATTCATCTCAGCCATCATGCAGTATCATGGTGTAGAATAAATACTAGCACCAGTATAACATCCTCAACACAACGTAGTCGAAAAAAAATAGGGAAATTAAGACTTAGTTGACCATTTTGGTGGAAAAACAACATACTCCCTACAACATACAAACAACATACACCCTACAAACTGCAGCATTTCTAACCTTCGGGCGGGAATGACGAGCGCCAGTTTACAGCGCTTATGACATTAGTACAATTGAGGGCAATCATAATTTCGTTCCAGAAATCACGCCAACAATTCATCTTCTTACCTAGGCTTTGGGAAAAGCTGACGAAATAGCAAAAGTCAACAAGTCAACAAAAACATGTTAATAAAGGCAGACGAAAAGGGTCTCTGCTCGAGGTTGGTGATACCATACTCAAAACTGCAAATGTCTTAAGCAAGGCAGGTAAGAACTAAACCTTTAAATTTATTCTCAGGCGAGATATTCCGAATATCATTATGAATCCATACGAAAAATAGGTGAAACCACTTATCAAGTTGTGAACCCAGATGCTACCTATTTTCCACTTGGAACATACCACAAATCAGCGCTCACAACTTATAAATCAACCAACGAAATCACTAAGCACCACCCAGTCAACCCGCTAAGAAGAAGATTACAAACCCTTAGAAGATGGCAACTCATCGAGACGACTTCGTATTCAGTGGGTGAGACTGTAGCAGTCTCACATAACCTGTGGTACATACAATACAAAAAAAGGATATACATCCATACATCTATCAATGACTTATAATTGAGATTTAATTGAAGTAAAAATTAGTATAAGAAGGAGGATGAGAAAGAACAAAGTCATGATCAGACAGTTAAAGATCAATTACTTTTAATATTCTTTGTTTAGATTACTAGATCAGTAATCTAAGTCGTCTGAGTTTCTTTTTACTTTTGGACTGTGAAGGTAGGGTTGCCTGAACTACACTTAAACGTAAAGTTTAAATCTGTTGTTTTAAAATATAATTACAAGATTTTATTTTGTTAAATTGGCGCCAGAGCAAAGACCGCGAATAATGTCGACTTTCTACTGTACCATCCATCTAATGTCGATACGAAGTTTCACCGAGCAATTGCAGCCTTTTCCGAATAATTTTTGCCTTGAGTCAGACAATGGGGGATTTACCTACACTTTACAAAGTCCATGCTTAAAAACACTTTAGTAGTTCGAGAGAGAGTTTACTTCTCAATTGGCCTCTTACTCTTACAAGAAATTGTAAGATGTCCACTGCATAGACGTGTTTAAATTTTTGCTCTTGACATTACAATCTTTTTACCCAGTTGCTAAAGCTTAAATTCAATACAGCTGCTCGTCTTTAAGCATTGAAGTAGAAATCAACCTTTTCAACACCTGATAAATTGCCCGCTATCAACTCTGAACATAAGGATTTGCTGACAACATATCGGAAAAACAGTGGACCCAAGCCTCACCACTACTACCGGCAACAACAACAACAGTACCAACAGCAGGACCAACGGCGCTAAAAAATCACGAATATACATTAACGAAAGTCTTACGCACGCCCAACAATAGCTGAATAAATTGTCAGTAACAGTTTGATGATTAGTGAACAAGTTCGTTCAAGTTGTCAAGTCCCTATTGGAAAACCCTATAGTTGCAATTCATTTATATCTTCAAAGGAAACGTTTAAAATAAGATCCTTAGGTCACTTTTTCATTTTATTCTGAAATTACATGAGATCTTGGGATCAATGGTGTCTACCGAATGTATTCTGGATGGAGCATCCGGTACGACGTTCAGTGATCTGAAGTTCAATATCGAAGGTAAGACCTTGAAGCTTCAAGCTCCATCGAGCTAACGTCCCATTAATATCCTTTTTTTTGTTATCAGCCATCGTAGACTTGCATGATCCATTATAATCTTATATTTTTGACTCTTCACGTACGGTTGAAATTTTTGCACTCCCATGACTGCTGCTAGATACTCTTGCACGGTGACGCTATAATTCTTTTGAGCTCCATTTAGTTTGTGGGAATAATAAAATATCGGCCTCTCGATCCATATTACATCAGCTTGGCATAACACGCACCCAATTTCAGTTGCCGAAGCGTCGCATGAGATTATAAGTTCCTTGATATAATCAGGATTTACTTGGATCGGAGCGGATATCAACATTAGCTTAACTGCTTAATTGTATTCAAGGCCACAATAGATTCATCTGTAAAGGTGAAATTCACACCTTTTTTTAATGTGTATCTCCGATACCATCCCGCCATTAATAGAACACGCCATACCTGTCGAGGTGTTTTCTGAATATGGAAATCGCTAATTGATGCCACTTTTTCGGGGTCAATCTTTAGACATCCGTTTCCCACTAATATAGATAGCCTTAATATTTTATTTCCTTCATACAGAACTCTGATTTCTTTATGTTTACTGTCAAACCGGCGGCCTTTAACTTTTCTGCTACAACTGACATGTTAATATGCTTTTCAAAGCTTCTGGAAATGATCAGCAGGTCAACTAAATAAACGAATAATTGCTCCCTCAAGACATGGAACACTACCTTGTCCATCAAAGTCCATCACCTTAAAATGACACAGCGGTCTTCTTGGGACAGTAAATGCGGTCTTCTCTTGACTTCTCTTCCAGCGGTATCTGCCAAAAGGCGTCCTTTAGACCTACACTCGTAATGAAATGGGTATCTGAAACACGTCCCAGCAGCCCCCCTTTATGCGGAAGTGGGTAAGCATCCCTTTTGGTAACTTGGTTTACCTTGCGAAAGTCTCGGCTTGCGTTTTAGCACGACTGACGAACTCCATGTACTGCTACTTTCCTCGATAACGCCCAATTCAAGCATACGATACAATTCCGAATATAGAAGTGCTCAAGTTTTTTGCTTTTAAATTTTTGTCTAAGACGGCGTATTCTCTCCGATAGAGGCCTAGGTTCGAAAATTCTTCTTCGAGCATCATAGTATTCTTTCTGTCTTTCATGGAGTGTTTTGAAGCATCGCTCAATAGAAGAAGGTACTTCCATTTCATTTACGAAAATACCGACGTCACGCTGTAAAATTGTTAGTGACTGGCTGTTTTGTGGAAAATCTAGTAATGGGTCAGGTAAGTAAGGTGAAATCAATGGTGTGCCGGGCTCATGGTTAGTGGGACAGATCCCTCGGTCGGAAACTTGTTTCTTCGGTAGTTTACCGAACATTTCGGACATTTAGGAGTGGTGGTGTTTTCCTTTCCACACCGATAGCAAAACAGATTCTTTTGGGGACTTTCGCATTCATAAAAGGTATGTCCAGCCACTTTTCAATTCCAACAGACTAGCAATCTCTCTTCGCTCGCGGCTCAATCGTCTCTAAGTGAAAGTCAGTCTGCGAAGAAAAGGGATTTGGATTGATCTCTAATTCACTAATATTCCGGCGTGTTTGTGGAACCGATTGTTGGCGAAACCTCGAATTATCATGATCATTAAGGTATTTTTCAATAGTGTGGCAGACATACATCATCTGCGGCAGACTGGAAGTGTGAAAGGGGATTAGCAGCTCCCCCATGCACCTGCGTACGTTCTGCTTGATTATTTCAATGATTTCTTCATTGGGCTTTGGATGGCATAGTCTAGCATTTATGTGGTGGATGATATCATTATAGAATTCATCAAAAGGCTCTAAACTGCCTTGCCGCTAATCGGACATTTTTCGAGACAGTTCGAAGTCTATCTCCAGACTTCGAAACTGTTCAATTAGGGCTAATTTTATACTGGGCCAAGTGGTATTTGGATTGGATTTTAAAGGTGTCCAATACCAATTTTCCATTATCCCAGGAAGTTCCGTAACCTTCCCTCACGCGATCCAGTCGAAATAAAAAATCGTCAACTGACATTGCTCTATTATCAAATCTGATTCCACACTCCACTTCCACTACCGTGCGCGCACGAAGGGTATATGTATACCCCTTTACTGTTTTACTTCATGTCAGAGTTGACACCGACGGGATTTTCATTTAACTACATACAAATTCTATGAAAAGACTTTTTCAGAGAATTGCTCCGCATGGGATTCGAAACCGCGACCCTCTGCTTGAGGAGTCTATGCTTATACCAATACACCACGGCCACCCCAAATCCTGAAGAGCTCAATTTATGTAGTAATGGAATACAGACGAGGCGTTCTTCGATCCGAAAGGTGACAGTTATATTTAAATCTATTAAATCTATTAAATCTATTAAATCTATTAAATCTAATAAATCTAATAAATCCATTCCGCAAATCTAATGTGGAGAAATTCCTAAGTATTATGTATTGTTTCATCCGTAGAGTTGTTAATGAAAATTTTGGACAGAGGGTGTAAGCGATATATGTAGAATCATTTTGTACCCATACAGTCATCGGGGATTCGGTGGCAATAGTTACGTTGATTGTAGGGTCAGTAACAAAGGCAAGAGGTGTGGATACTACGCTGGAAGCAATAAAGCCTTCGCTATTATTGTCGGTAAGTGCGGTCCCAAATTTATTTCGGTGGAACATAAATGTTAGCAGTCGCTGTGGCATTCTATAGATGAGCTTTCAATAGGCTATTTTCCATAATGTTTTTAAGAAAAACGGTAAAAACTACCTCTAAAAGTCACGAGAATTAATTTTTTAGACTACTGCCAGTCTTTTCTCTATTAAGTCTGTCCTCTTTTTTTTTGACAGTTGTCCTTTTTTTATATGACATCATAGGTGACCAGACTGCAATTATAGATTTACCAATTGTTCTGTTGCAACAGCTGACATCCAGCTGTCAAAATATTCAGTAAGATTTGCCATCATGAATCATCTTACGCTTACCAAACGTGCGGAAATTATTAACGAAATTTCCAGCTCCGTTGAAAATACGCAACGTAAATTTCATCGTGAGGTCAGACGTCATCAAGGCTTCAGCGTGCAGCCAGTTCGTTGCACCGTGGAGAAGTTTGAGTGTGAGTACACTCTTTTGGATCTTAAGCCACCAACAAGACAACGATGGGACGAGGCCCACTTTTGGCTTAGCGGCTATGTCAACGAGCAAAATTACCGTTATTGGAACGAACACAATCCACAAAAGTTCGGGCAAGTATCAATGCATCCACAAAGATTAACTGTTTGGTGCAGTTTATAGCATCATCGAACCTTATTTCTTTCGAAACAAGAAAGGAGACACTCTTTATGATAACTAACTTCATAACTCTTTAATGATTAGTGCTTCCAGGATAAAAAAAATTGTGGGTCATGTGATTTTATAAAATATGGGATTTAAGGAACAATGACTGTGATTCTTATTCGATGGCAGCAGTTATAGTGTTATACGTAGGTGTGGTGCTGTTACTATCTGCAAGTCATTTGCTACTAATTAATATCAATTTACGACCAACAAAAATTGCCCAAAAAAAGTTATATCTGATGTCGAATTTAAGAAAATTTGGTGCTAATTTAAAAGTTTGGTTGCCCTTTTTGAATTAATCGCTCTCAAAATTATATGCTTGCTGCAACACAAATTCTACTGCTTGATAACTATTCTCAAAAGTTGATCAACATACGACCAGTCGCCCCAAAGTCGAAGTGCTGTACAACACAGTAACAACATGTACATATGCTGACTTCAATATTTCTGCGTTGTCTGAACAGATGGCTCAAAGGTTAAGGCTTGCAAAAATCAAAACGGAGATGCAAATAAGTGGAATAGGGAATGATTTATCGAAAATTAGGTATATTACCCACGCGACTTGCAAGTCGAGAACTTTGGATTTTGAAATAGATCTAGAATTACTTGTCATCAATAAAATTGAAGATCTACAGCCAACCCGATCATTCGCCGTCGATGGTTAGGCTATTCCAAACAACATAGATCTGACCGATCCCAATTTCAGCAATGATTCTAGAATAGATATTCTGATAGGGAGTGAATGCTTTTTCGAAATGTTGTCTATTGGGCAGATTAAGTTATTAAAGATGGCCAGCCTAGTCTGCAGAAAACTTTGTTTGTTAGGGTAGTTTCTGGGAGATGCGATCTTTCATTGGTACCGAACGCAACTGTTTGTCTGATAAAACGGCAATCTGAGGATGTCAATTTAAATAAGTTAGTAGAAAATTTTTAGAAAATAGGATTTTAGGTGCAGCTACCGAAAAAAGTTGTAAAAAGTAAGGCGGATAAAGAACGGCAGGTTGCCACTTAAAGATGATCCGAAAGTGTTAGAAGAATCACTCGGTATTGCCAAGGAAAAGTTCCTTTCGTTAGAAAAAATGTTGGACAAAAATTAAGAAAGTAGGTCCAAATATTGCGAAATAATGGAAAAGTATAAAAATATAAAAGTATAAAATTGGGCCAAATGGATAAAATTTCTCGAAACTATTGAGTATGTAACTTAATGCGTGCTGTTTTTCTTTCAAAATTTGAGCGTTTATTTAAGAAAATCATGTACAATAGTATTATTCAAAGTATGTCCCATCTGAAGCTATGACTTTTTCCCATCTTTCTAGCAATTTGTGGATCCCATCCCAAAAGAACTGCGCCGGCTTGGCAGCCAAGAATGAATCAAGTCAATTTTTGATATTCTGCTCTAATGTGAACCGTATTTCAGCGACCGGAAAAAATGGTAGTCAAAAGCGGCAAGGTCTGGGCTATAAGGCGGGTGGGGTAAGACTTCTCGTCCACTGTTTTCCAAATAGTTTTTAACTGAAATAGCAATGGGGGTCCGAGCGTTGTCATGATGGAAAATTATTGCCTCGTGTCTGGTCGCATATTCCAGGCGTTTTTCGTCTACTGCTCTCTTCAAACGGATTAATTGTGTTCGGTAGCGTTGTATATTGATGGTTTCACCCAGTTTTAGCAGCTCATAATACAGCACACCCATCTGATCCCACCAAATACAGAGCATTACCTTCGCACTATGGATATTCGGCTTTGCCGTTGTTTTGGCTGGTTGGCCGGGTTTCACATATGATTTCTTGGGGTTGTCGTAATGGATCCATTTTTTATCACCAGTATCAATCCAATGCAAAAATGACTTCCTTTTGTGGCGTTCCAGCAGCATTTCGGACATGCAAAACCGCCTTTCGACGTCTCTCGGCTTGTGTTCATGTGGAACCCAATTTCCTTGCTTTTGAATATATCCAGCTTCTTTTAAACGTTTTGAAATGGCTGCTTGAGTGACACTCAAAGATTCTGCGAGCTCTTCTTGTGTTTGGCAACAATCTTCATAGAGCAATGCTTCCAGTTCTTCATCTTCAAACTTTTTTGGCTGCCCAGGACGTTCATCGTCTTCCAAGCCAAAATCACCACTTTTAAATCGTGCGAACCACTTTTGGCACGTTCGCTCAGCTAGAGCATGTTCACCATAAACTTGCACCAAAATACGATGACTTTCGGCAGCAGTTTCCTTTATATTAAAGTAATGAGGAAGATCTCCCCGCAAGAACACTTTTTCAGGCACAAAGTTCGACATATTTGAGTGAAAAAAATTATTGTTGTTTACGCTTCAAATGAATGACATATACTGAAATGACGTACAGTTAATTGGACATTGAAGTATTGAAGTATTTTTACCCATATTAACGTCTACTTCCGCCAGAATCGCCGTCCGCGTAACTTGGAGTAGTGTTTGATTGTAGTTGTCCACATCATTAAATATGAATGAATGAGGAGTTGCTTAAGAATCTAGTCATTCAAGATACTTTGTTCTCAATAATTCTCCGCTCTCGATTACACTATAACTATTGATATTGTTAAGATGTATCGGCAAAATGATGAATACGATAAGAAGTACCAGTACATACTTTTGAGGAGAAAAGTCAGGAAATACCTACAGGAATATCATCTGAAAACGGTTACGTGTGGAATAACCTCTGCACCATTCCTAAAATTAAAATGTTAGCAGATAGCAACAAATCAAAATTTCCGCTCTGGGCAAAGGTATTGAAAAATGATTTATATATATATTTATATATATATTTATATATATATGTATATATATTATATTATATTATATATTATATTATATATATATATTATATTATATATATTATATATATTTTTATATATTATATATATATATATATATATGGACAAACGAGAATTTCCACTCTAATGCATTCCCGAAAAGCAGAGGGAAATTCTCTTAGGAATCAATGACTCTGACATCTTCAAGACGTGGAATCCACTGAGTGATCCATTGCAGTATATGGTTCCAGCAACACAATTTTCGAAAAATATTACTAAGGGTGTTATTCTGGTTGAGCCGTCCACCCTTTGCCATTAGGTTTAATTACCCCTTAATTTTAAAGAGTAAGTTTATCGCACAAAATCTGTGGGTAAAAAAGGTTAAGAGGTTAAAAGGTTAAGGCGGAGAGCTACTCATAATCTAGCGCCCTTGGCAATAGAAAGTTGAGGTCTCTGTAACCGTTGGGATTTCAACGCGAGCAGAATAGGAGCGTGAGTTATGTATTTTGGTTTAGTTCAATAGAAAAATTAAAGGAACCAAAAAAAAAAAAAATTGTATCCAAAATATTTCTTTATAGCTTCACAACCGTTTTCAGATAACTACTTTTTGAGCAATAGACATAGTTTGTACTTTTACTACTCGTAAGTGGAGAGTAAAAATTTGATTCGGAAAACCATCTCTAAATTTCTACTTAACAGCTGTTCTTTGTATCGTCGGTGTTTCTGTTTTTTGTGTTCGCCATTTTTATAATGACTCAGGAATTTAGAGTGGACGTAGTCAATATATGCCAGATCTCTCTGATCTGCAACTCGATGGCAACGAACTAGTGCCATTATTCTTCCCACACCGCGGTCTCTACATTTACGCGCGTAGCGATGTAGCTTACCAAACTCCCTTACAATGAAGTCCCTGTTCCAATCCAGAATTTAATTTCATGTTGTTAAAATTCCATCTCTATTATACAGAAACCCCAAACTGGACAGCAATTCGACCTTTGACGATGTGATGCACTGTCTGACTCATACAAACATTTGTATCCCTGTATCCTCATACTAAAATCGTCATTATGGGCGATTTCAATATACAAAATTCTGGGTGGCTCCGACATTCTGGACAGAAAACACTTGAAGTATGGTGTATTGAGATCTTCGCTGCGGAAATAACTTAACCCATTAACAAAGAGACCACACAAATACCAGACGTTATAATCTTACCGCCGACATCCTCGACTTGTTTTAGACTTTTCACCCTGATAAATACAAGAAAAATGTGCTATCCCCTCTAGGCTTGTCAGACCAGTGTGTCATATCAGCTAATTTTTCGTACACCGAATCCATATTTAAAGGAAAGATTCCTAAAAGAACCGTACGACAATACGAGAAAACCAATTGGAGCGGACTTAACAGTCTTTTTTGGAATTCTAACTGGCCGTTATGTTTCCTTAATGAAGATGTTGATGACGATGGCGGTAAGAATACAGACACAGACCAAAGAAAAGTCATGGTACGACTCGATATAAATACACTAAAAATACTATGGTGTCCCAAAGGTAGTAAATACCTTTGGTCATTCGTAATAAATATTAGAAATTCTGTCTCATCCTTCATTCCAACACCCATTTACAATGGCATTCCAGCTAACAGCTTTTTGAACAAGGCCAATCTAATTGCTGCACACTTTGCGGCTAGTTTAACGTTTCCAGATTGTGCTTTATCTCCGCCTGCGTCGAATCTTCAATGGGACGAATCCACTTTCACACTCGTGTCGTAGCTGATCTAATGGCATATCTCA
The DNA here is from genome assembly GCA_907269105.1 of Volucella inanis. Classification (NCBI taxonomy): domain Eukaryota; kingdom Metazoa; phylum Arthropoda; class Insecta; order Diptera; family Syrphidae; genus Volucella; species Volucella inanis. Next base: position 59,295,907 of record OU026154.1, on the reverse strand, counting down.
CCTAAAAGTGGAACCAAAGCGTACATCAAGTTGGCGAAAACAATACAGCTGCACTTGATATTTTTAAGGCATTTGACCGAGTTTGACATCCGGTTCTTTAGTCGAAAATATGTGGTTTTGGGATCGATGACTCTCTTTTTCAATGGATTAGAAATTACCTTTCGGAACATTCAATTCAACTTGTCTTGAGTGATATTAAGTCTGATATTCACAAAATAAATGCTAGTGTGCCCTAAGTCTCCGTTCTTTAAAAATATTAAAACCTGTAAACATATAATTTAAATATATTTTAACGAAATTTTTTAGAAAAAATTCTTTAAGTAATTATTTAAAAGCAGCTGCATGTTTATTGTGAATTCAAATTATATAGTTTAAAATATAGTTTCTGTTCTGTAGTCTGTTTCTATAGTCGAATAAATCGCGAACACCTTAATTATTTAATTGAAAGTTGCAAAAATTATTGCGATTAAATATGAAGAAAAACATTCTAAATTTGATTTTATTTAAATTAATTAAAAGTGAACAAGAGCGTTGAACATTGAAGATCATGAGGACCAGTCACATACAAACGCATTTTCACATCATACGCGCATTATCTTTTATCGGTTTGCATAGAATTCGGGTGATATGTAGATCATAAAATCGATGCCGATACACTTGCATTGGGTTGAATTTGTGGATAGCGGATCGTCCAATTTTCTATAATAGCAAGGGTATAACAGAAAATTAAGTTCGAAGTAGAACACTGAGGGTCTATCGCTTTGAATGAGAATATATTACATCACATTTTCTGAGTGCTTTCAGTTTGGCTGTATGGAATACATGAACTCATTGGAAGCTATTTCTAAAAATTATAAAGGCAATGGGTTAGACACAATAATTTAAAAACAATGTTTTGGCCTTAAATATTCACCGACATATTAGACTAAAAATTCGAGTCCTGGGTTTGGTAAAAATTGATAATTTGACCATTGGAAGTGTTTCTTGCAAAACTACTAAACTTATATTGTTTTTTGATTCGTAGAATCTAACTTTCATTAAATGGACTGTATATAGTATTACAAATTTTTATTTGGTTCGTAAAACCGTTTTTAATTGGAAAACTAATGTTAGAGCGGAAAAAGAAAACGCACAGTTTTTAAATTCTAAAACGTTATAATAATTTTTTATTTCAGTTAATGTTATTTATGTAGGGTTTTCTAATAACGACTTGACAATTTTTTTTTTTTAAATAAAAGGCAAACCATTTGAGATATTTCAAAAACTTTATTATTTGCTTGAAGTACAATCAAAATATTTATGAATGGAACTCAACTTCGTCATATGGCCACCGCGGGCACGTTTGCAGCGGTCGATTCCTTGGACCCAATTTTCAACGACTCGACCACACATTTCGGCCGAAACGGACACTATTTCGCGTTCAATGTTGGCTCTGAGCTCTTCCAACGTCGTCGGCATGTTGGCATAAGCCAATGACTTAACGTAGCCTCACAGAAAATAGTCAAGCGGCGTTAAATCGCACGAACGAGGCGGCCAATCGACTGGCCCATGTCTTGAGATACCACGCTCATCATACTTACTCTTCAATAAATCGATTGTAGCGTGCGCTGTGTGGCTTGTGGCACCATCTCGTTGAAACTACATGTCGTCCAAGTCCATATCTTCCAACTCGGGCCAAAAATAATCGGTGATCATGGCGCGATAACGCTGACCATTCACAGTAACGTGACGATAGTTATCGTCGACGAAAAAATATGGCCCAATAACGCGGCCGGCATGCAAACCTCACCAAACAGTTATTTTTTGTGGGTGAAGTGGTCATTCATAAAGCACATTTGGGTTTTCACCCGACAAATAACGCATATTTTGCTTATTGATGAACCCATTGAGCGAAAAATGAGCTTCGTCACTGAAGATGATTTTGCGACTCCGAAAATCTGAAGAAAATGTTTATAACTTTTTACTTTGCTATGATTAAAATGTTAAGTTTACTGAATAAATTGACAGTGACAGTTTGATGATTAGTGAAAGAGTGCGTTCACAAATTAAATTCAAAGTTGTGAAGTCCCTATTTGAAAACCCTAAACAATATTGGCGTTTATATTTTTATTTGTTTGTTGTACTATTTGACGTTTGTTGTGTAGAGTTTAGTGGATTTTGTTTCTGCTATGTTTTTTTGATATCATATGTTTTTTGTTTAATGCATTTATTTGATGCCATCGTTTTAATGTGTCAACATTCTCCCCCGGCAGTGAACTACGTTCGCAATAAAATTATCGTCATCTACCTTGCCGATGCTCATGTAATGAGAAAAAAGTTTATTATTTAATATTTAAAACACATAACAAAAAAAGGACAACGATTACTCAATCATTATAACGATAAAACACATACGCAATGTGGCTATATCTATCTTCCATACACGAAATGCAGTACATATGGTATATGTTACATATGCATGTATGTGAATGATTGTTTTTTGTGGTTTTTCAGGTGAGTAAATTTTGTTCAAAAGAGATTGAATTATTTGTTTATTTATATTGATGCTTGAATTTATCTTTTGTGTGTTGATCCAGGTTAAGTTTAGTTATAAGTTGTAATAAGTAGTCAATAAGTAGTATTACCTTGAAGTTATGCGCTTTTTGCGAGAAGCAATTCGAAGAAAACATCCGGAACTATGGAAAAACAATTCATGGATTTTGCATAACGATAATGCACCTGCTCATTCATCGTTATTTGCGAGAGAGTTTTTGGCCAAAAACAACACGAAAATCACCGGATTTGGCCCCGGGCAATATTCTCTTGTTCCCAAAACTGAAGAGACCTATAAAGGGACTGTGATTTGCAACTATTGAGGATATAAAAACGACATCGCTGGAAAAGCCCAATGCTATACCAAAAAGCGCTTATGATAATTGCTTCGATAACTAGAAAAAGCAATGGCACAAGTGTATTATTTTTAAGGAGATATCTTTGAAGTGGACAACATTAATATTGAGGAATAAATAAATTTTTTTTTTAAGAAATATAAAATCACTTTACTTCTTGAACAAACTTCATACTAATATTCAAACATAAATAATATTATTTTTATATTTACTTTTTATTCATTATCAAATACAATAATTGTATTTATTATTCTTTTCTTGCTTTTTTATTCTATTTGTTAATTAAAAAAAAAAAAATTTCTATTTTTGATTTTATCTCATAATATTGCCAATTTGTGTAAGTCGTTTAAGTATTTTTTTAATTTCATTTTTTATATGGCGTCGAAATCTGTTATTGATTGTGTTGATGAACAGAGAAACAAGTCTCCTTGTGCGCCGCTTGTCATTCAACATATGCCCCTCCTTTAATTCGTCCTAACTTATGTTTGCAGTACTCGGGGTTATTGATTTTATGAGCCTATAACTGGAGGAAGTAATAAAATCTCTCGTTCCATGCTCAATTTTGAACCAAAGATTGATCTAAGAGTATGTCACCTAAAGTTCAATGTGTACTTCTCAAACATGATAAGTCCAAGAATTTTGTAAGTTCACAGCGTGCGTCAGTGAAACCTGGTTCAACAAAGACGTTGATGATTTTTATAAAGTAAACAGCTGTAAACCTTTTCGAGAGGGCGGAATAGAAAAGGGGGGTGGCCGTGCTACGATTTGCGTAAAAAAAGTTGTAAGAAGTATTCCACGTTATAGTCGAGTGTCAGGAGTAAAATTGATTATGTCTCCAGAGAGAAACAGTCTCAAAATAAAGCAGGTGACTTGCTTATTGGATAATAAATAAATAATAATTAATAAAAAATAAAAAATAATAAATAATAAATAATAAATAATAAATAATAAATAATAAATAATAAATAATAAATAATAAATAATAAATAATAAATAATAAATAATAAATAATAAATAATAAATAATAAATAATAAATAATAAATAATAAATAATAAATAATAAATAATAAATAATAAATAATAAATAATAAATAATAAATAATAAATAATAAATAATAAATAATAAATAATAAATAATAAATAATAAATAATAAATAATAAATAATAAAAAATAAATAATAAATAATAAATAATAAATAATAAATAATAAATAATAAATAATAAATAATAAATAATAAATAATAAATAATAAATAATAAATAATAAATAATAAATAATAAATAATAAATAATAAATAATAAATAATAAATAATAAATAATAAATAATAAATAATAAATAATAAATAATAAATAATAAATAATAAATAATAAATAATAAATAATAAATAATAAATAATAAATAATAAATAATAAATAATAAATAATAAATAATAAATAATAAATAATAAATAATAAATAATAAATAATAAAGAACAAATAATAAATAATAAATAATAAATAATAAATAATAAATAATAAATAATAAATAATAAATAATAAATAATAAATAATAAATAATAAATAATAAATAATAAATAATAGATAATAAATAATAAATAATAAATAATAAATAATAAATAATAAATAATAAATAATAAATAATAGATAATAAATAATAAATAATAGATAATAAATAATAAATAATAAATAATAAATAATATATAATAAATAATAAATAATAAATAATAGATAATAAATAATAAATATAAAATAATAAATAATAAATAATAAATAATAAATAATAAATAATAAATAATAAATAATAAATAATAAATAATAAATAATAAATAATAAATAATAAATAATAAATAATAAATAATAAATAATAAATAATAAATAATAAATAATAAATAATAAATAATAAATAATAAATAATAAATAATAAATAATAAATAATAAATAATAAATAATAAATATTAAATAATAAATAATAAATAATAAATAATAAATAATAAATAATAAATAATAAATAATAAATAATAAATAATAAATAATAAATAATAAATAATAAATAATAAATAATAAATAATAAATAATAAATAATAAATAATAAATAATAAATAATAAATAATAAATAATAAATAATAAATAATAAATAATAAATAATAAATAATAAATAATAAATAATAAATAATAAATAATAAATAATAAATAATAAATAATAAATAATAAATAATAAATAATAAATAATAAATAATAAATAATAAATAATAAATAATAAATAATAAATAATAAATAATAAATAATAAATAATAAATAATAAATAATAAATAATAAATAATAAATAATAAATAATAAATAATAAATAATAAATAATAAATAATAATAATAAATAATAATAATAAATAATAAATAATAAATAATAAATAATAAATAATAAATAATAAATAATAAATAATAAATAATAAATAATAAATAATAAATAATAAATAATAAATAATAAATAATAAATAATAAATAATAAATAATAAATAATAAATAATAAATAATAAATAATAAATAATAAATAATAAATAATAAATAATAAATAATAAATAATAAATAATAAATAATAAATAATAAATAATAAATAATAAATAATAAATAATAAATAATAAATAATAAATAATAAATAATAAATAATAAATAATAAATAATAAATAATAAATAATAAATAATAAATAATAAATAATAAATAATAAATAATAAATAATAAATAATAAATAATAAATAATAAATAATAAATAATAAATAATAAATAATAAATAATATATAATAAATAATAAATAATATATAATAAATAATAAATAATAAATAATAAATAATAAATAATAAATAATAAATAATAAATAATAAATAATAAATAATAAATAATAAATAATAAATAATAAATAATGAATAATAAATAATAAATAATAAATAATAAATGATAAATACTAAATAATAAATAATAAATAATAAATAATTAATAATTAATAATAAATAATAAATAATAAATAATATATAATAAATAATAAATAGTAAATAATAAAAATAAATAATAAATAACAAATAATAAATTATATATAATAAATAATAAATAATAAATA
>OU026154.1:59159130-59289412 GCA_907269105.1 Volucella inanis | reverse complement strand
AATAAATAATAAATAATAAATAATAATAATAAATAATATGATGTGGTCTAAGACCAAATTGTTCAAGGTGCAAAATCTTATTGGTGTTCAAATGAGCCAAAATCAGTCAATTGATCTTAATTTAACAATTATTATTTTTTCAAAGCATTTTCTAATTGAGCTGAGTTAGCTGATTGGCCTAAGTTGTTTGAAAAATGACATAGCGAGGGAGAGAAAAATGTTTTTGCTTAGTGTTTATTCGGCTCCATGGGTGCATCCCAATATTTTGTGGGAAGACAAAATTCTAAATGGAAGTTAACTTTTTGTTGATTTCTAGTAAAAAAAAGTAATGTCTTTCGTGCGCAGTTGGAAGCCAGTCCACTACAACATGCAAATTATTAGTAGGAGAGAATTAAAATTATAGAATCCATTTTTTGATAAACTGAAGCTTTTACAATCCCTTTATATAGGTTGTTGGTAGCAAAGTGTGAGCTCACGCTTTAACCTTTTCTGTGCTTGAAAGCAATACAGAGTTCTCCATTTTGAAAGCAGGAATGTGTGCATCTTTTCTTTTAATTAATTTTTACCATATTCCAAATGGTTTTACTGCCCTCTTTTAGCTTTCAGGGCTTGTAATTCGATGCTTTATTCCTGAATTCGTTAGCTTGGTATTTAAGATTTTCAATTAATATTTTACCATGCGACAAATAAAATTGATACGTCCGTAGAAGCTGCTTAGACGAGGAGGATGAAAAGCCAGTAAAAGGGTATGGTGCGAGCGCGGAATTATAAAAAAAGGGCCAGGTTGGTTCTAAGAGTAGGAGGATAACAAATCCACTTGGCATCACAATGAACCAATTTAACTAATTGGGCTGGTTTTTCCAATAGTCACCCTTTTCTTATCTTATCTGTGTACACAATCTTAAATTTTTTCCTACTATTTTTTTACGTCGTTGCGCTTTACTTTTTTTGGTACAGGTTGTTCCACACTGTCCAAAATTGTTGTAAGAAATCTAATTTTTCTGTCAATAGGCGACTTAGTTATATTAAAGATATTAAAAATGTCGACTGGCCTTAATTTTGTGTTAATAAGTTGTTGTTATTTTTTCCAGTTAGCATCCTTAAAGTATTAAATCTGGTAATTATAATGCTTACCACTGGTGACAAGTATTCACTACATTTTACTGGTAAATGATCAGAGCTGACTACGTTTTCTTACAACTGGTTAACAAGTTCGAGATTTTAAAAGCATTTGCTCTTCAGCAAGCTCAATTCCGGTGCCTACATTTAAAATCATCACCAACTAAAGATGTATTTATTATTTTGCACAAGCCAACGTTTTCCATCAGATAATGATCCGCTTGAAAAATAAACAGCGAATCTTCTCATTGAACAACCATTTAAAAACGATACCTTAGTAGCTTAATAATACGGGTTCTATTAACTTCGTTTTTATAATAGGAACCACTTCATGTTTTAAAGTTCTTCTCACAACTAAGCAAAACCACTACCACATCTCTACGTAAGCGAGATTATGTTCATTATTAAAAAAATTATTATGACAGTTCAACCAAGTTTCCCAAACATACCTATGTTATGTTTGCTAAGAAAAGCAAAACGCATTCTAAAGATTTATCCCGAATGCTTCTAGCATTCAACATATTATATTTAAACAAGTACTACCTATTAATTACCTTTATATAAATATTTAATAGCTAACTGTGCAATAGTGTTGAATTGTTCGGCTTTTCCGTTACAATTCGGTAACAGCATAATCATCTCTGCTAATTTCTTCCAAAGATTAGCAGCTTAGGTTAGCCAAAATGGTTCTGTTGTTATTAGACCAAACACTACTGCTGTTTGTAGTTACTGGACTACAATAGTCGACTGATCTCCTTACTTTTGCTCTGGTATGGCTGTGTACTTAGAGGTGGGAATTTCCATGAGGTTGTGTTCGGAAGTTTTAAGCAAAGGTTTTGTTGCTTTACCTTGACTTCTGTTTGAAATGCGTTTTTAACATATAGCAAATCTTTTCAATTCCGAAACATCTGGCAATTGTAGCATTGAATTATTCTGTTCTTCTGTCTCTGATTTGATTTGAGTCTTAAGAACCGATCTAATATTTTGTTTGAGATCATTTAGTCTCACTGAACCATTTTTAAGTGAAATTACAATAAATAAAATACATCTCTGTATTTATCATAATATTTTGTTTTTATTTTTTATATCGACACATTTAAGGCCGAGGCGGATAAGTAAATTCCTAAGACCATCAAGGGTGAGTTAATCTAAGCCCTTACAAAATGACTTTTAATGTTATTGTCGTAAGCAAATCATGCGTTGAAAAGTGCTAGTTTTTATTTTAAGTAGGGAACAAATGTGAAGTTTGTGTGATGACCACATCAAGAAATTCGATTTCGTTAGCGGAGTCTGGTAAAAATTGAAGTGGTGCGAAATAATTGGGCCAAGGTCTTTTTCCCAAGAATTTTTTACGAATTTTATTATTATTTTTTTTTTTATATTTAAAGAACCATCTCTTAACGTAATTTTTGAAGTTGATTGGTAACACATAGAAAGCGATTTAAAGCGACTGCACTTCAGACACGTTTGAACCCGACGTACACAGTTATGAACTATAGATTGGATTATAAGTTCATTAGTAGAGTTTGCCATCTATTAAAGTTTAGTTCAATTATGCTATCGAATATGCCTACCGCGCTTTTGGACATCTCCGCCATTTACACATTATTTAAGCACACACACTAATGGACCAACTATTAGAAGAACGGACAGAACATCCAGAGATCCAACAGCCTCTCCTCGAATACTCAACCAATCACACGTTATGTTTGTTTTGTCATCTAAGTGATTCCCTTGGTTCGAAGCCAGACCTCTAACCCGAAACCAAAACCAAAAGGTTAAAGGCTCCAATTCTAAACCGCAGCAAAGTGAATAAAATAATTTAAATAAAGGTAAAGGAAGGGTCCCCGTAACATTATTGGATATATGTATAAAGGATAAAGGATAATATTTTTAGGTGGAGGGTTTTTTTTTTAACAAACAATTTCTATTTAATCGTATGTTGGGCTCATCACTATTATAGTTAATCCATGGGATCATCTTGGGTACCAGACCGTCCATCCAGAGTTTTGAAGCCGTCCGCGTGACCCTATCCTAAGAAAATCTACATTCACTTATGGAGCGGTAGGCAGAGCGAAGAAATTGTCTCACACTGATCCAGTAAGTCCACCCTGTGCGTTGGCTAGTTAAGATTGACGGGATACAAAAAAAAAGGGAAAATACTAGAAAGGGTAGGAGAAAAGAGAAGGTCAGGAGACAGCGAATGGTAAAGGGAGTAAATGTTTTTTGGGGAGTAATTTGCACGCAACACAAGAAAGATGTTGAAAATAAATTTTTTCAATATTTTACATACTCATTCTTCGACAATAGCCATAGCTTATCTCGCACCAGCGTACGATCGATAATATAACACAAATCTGAAGCTTTTTTTTGGGTGATTGTGAAAGATTTGTGGGCAAATCTACGAAATAAAATAGAAACCCATTGTGCATCTTTTTGACAATTAGAAATTATAACTTTGCATTTGAGGGCTAAATTTCGGAGGTAAGCGCTCTTGGCAATTGAGTTCGAAATTCCCAATCCAGAACCTAGAAGAACCCTCATTCTTACCTAAAACTAAGGGTTTTGTCTATCTCAGCTACGATAAAAATTCTAATTACTACACAATCAACTGAAAAGTTCTTTTTGCTTTAAGTTGACTAAAATACCATAAAAAAAAACACTAACCCAGCCCTGCTCTATGGCCGACGCATGGGTGTACCAACGTCGAATGAAGATATTCTACGAGCTGTTGTGCTAAATTCACTTAGTCAAAAACATTCGACAAATTTCAGATGAGATAAGAAATAAAATAGTTATTTATCATAGATTACGAAGAAGGCCACACTCGCTGAGATCAACAAACTGGTAAAAGTCCCCAAATGTGTCAGACTTTCAATCTTATGCTCGAAATTCATTTCCCGTCTAACTGTATAGAAGGTTAGCAACAAGTTTCATTTTAATTGCAAATAATCTAGGGAAAAATAATCGAACCTAAGTACACAGAATCTGTCATGGATTAAGGCTACGAATAAAATCATAAAATGACAACGTATGCCCGCTAAATTAACTTGGAGAAATCCTTCAATAAAGTTAGAGGGACTGTTTTTTAAGTAGAACAAGTTAGGCATAAGTAAGTCACGACTGTTCATTATTGTTAATAAGCTAACCAGCAGACAGTTCATTGTGAAGAATTCGTTTGTTAATGTTTGACATTAAAAACGGTCTGGAACGAGGGACGGATCTTACTCTACATCTTTTGATTTTTTGAGGTCGACTTGATATATGAGGTCCAAAGTTCAAAGTCATTCTTTAAGATTAAGAGATAGTGCGATGACTGGAAATATTGGGTCTATAACTTAATTCGTTTGCTAAGAGATGACGTAACTTGTATTATTCGATTGTTATTATTCCATTGGAACATGCATTGGAAAGCTACTGTCATTGTACGTCATTTCAGTATATGTCATTCATTTGAAACGTAAACAACAATAATTTTTTTTTCACTCAAATATGTCGAACTTTGTGCCTGAAAAAGTGTTTTTGCACGGAGTTCTTCTTCATTTCTGAAAACTGCTCCCGAAAGTCATCGTATTTTGGTGGAAGTTTATGGTGAACATGCTCTAGCTGAGCGAACATGCCAAAAGTGGTTTGCACGATTTAAAAGTGGTTATTTTGGCTTGAAAGACGATGAACGTCCTGGTTTGAAGATGAAGAACTGGAAGCATTACTCTATGAAGATTGTTGACAAACACACGAAGAGCTCGCAGCCATTTCAAAACGCTTAAAAGCAGCTGGATATATTCAAAGGAAGGAAATTGGGTTCCACATGAACTCAAGCCGAGAGACGTCGAAAGGCGGTTTTGCATGTCCGAAATGCTGCTGGAACGCCACAAAGGAAGTCATTTTTACATCGGATTGGTACTGGTGGTGAAAAATGGATCCATTACGACAACCCCAAGCGCAAAAAGTCATATGTGAAACCCGGCCAACCAGCCAAATCAACGGCAAAGCCGAATATCCATGGCGCAAAGGTAATGCTCTGTATTTGGTGGGATCAGATGAGTGTGCTGAATTATGAGCTGCTAAAACCGGGTGAAACCATCAATGGACAACGCTACCGAACACAATTAATTTGTTTGAAGAGAGCAGTAGCCGAAAAACGCCCGGAATATGTGACCAGACACGAGGCAATAACTTTCCATCATGACAACGCTCGGCCCCACGTTGCTATTCCGTTTAAAAACTATTTGGAAAACAGTGGATGGGAAGTCTTACCCCACTCGCTTTATAGCCCAGACATTGCCCCTTCTGACTACCATTTGTTCATTTGTTCCGGTCGATGCAGAAAGCCCTCACTGAAATACGCTTAACATCAGAGCAGAATATCAAAAATTGGCTTGATACAATTTAATTTGTTGTAACGTTCTCAAATTAATAAACGTTTTAAAGTAGCATGAGTTATGTATGATTCATTTCTATACGCTTTTATTAACCATACACATTATTATTATTTTAACCTCTACAGAATTAAATAATACATGTAAGTGAAGATCATTGCAACGAGCTCAGTGAGCTACAACATATAATATGTCATGTAAAATAATATCAATAGATGAGTTAGCTAATACTACTCCTGTTAATCCTCCAACAGTAAATAAAAATACAAATCCTAGAGCTCATAGAATAGCTAGGGAATAATTTACTTGAGTTCCATGTAAAGTTGCTAATCAGCTAAAAATTTGAATTCCAGTAGGGATAGGGTTTGCAACCAACTTTTTTTGTCTGTTTTTGTTTCCTGATTTTTTTTTTCTGTTGTCTGCCTTCTGTTTTCTTTATTCTGTTTTTGGTTTTTGGTTTTTGATTTTTGGTTTTTGGTTTTTGGTTTTTGGTTTTTGATTTTTGGTTTTTGGTTTTTGGTTTCTGGTTTTTGGTTTTTGGTTTTTGGTTTTTGGTTTTTGGTTTTTGGTTTTTGGTTTCTGGTTTTTGGTTTTTGGTTTTTGGTTTTTGGTTTCTGGTTTTTCGTTTTTGGTTTTTGATTTTTGGTTTTTGGTTTTTGGTTTTTGGTTTTCTGTTTTCTGTTTTCTGTTTTCTGTTTTCTGTTTTCTGTTTTCGGTTTTTTGTTTTCTGTTTCCTGTTTTCTGTTCTCTGTTTCTATTTTCTGCTCCCTGCTTTCTGTTTTTTGTTTTCTGTTCTCTGCTTTCTGTTTCCTGTTTTCTGTTTTCTGTTCTCTGTTTCTATTTTCTGCTCCCTGCTTTCTGTTTTTTGTTTTCTGTTTTCTGCTTTCTGTTTTCTTTCTCCTCCGGACCACGGTTTCCACTGTGGTCATCAAAACCCGACTTGCTGTCACGGCGATACTCTGCGAACCAATGGTAAACGGTTTAACGGGAAAGTAAATGGGTCCTATACACCCCATCAGGAATGGGCTTAGTTTCCTCGCAGTTTTTGCCACTTTAAAACGATGTTTTGAAATGGGTGTCAAGACAAAATTAAGCCTCGGATTTTCATCAGGCGGGCTAAAAGAGGTTGTACTAGATGATGGTACTCTCATTTTATCTCAGTAGCGCCACCTTTCTTCCAATCCGGGTACTCATAAAGCAGTCCTCGTATGTAACCATACGACACATGACCACCATGTGGAGTGCTTTATTTATATTCGTATTAGTAAGGCTAGCGACTTAATATCGACTAATATCGAACCTTAAAAGAAACATGTCTTCAAAAATGAGAAGCAATCTTTCTCGCCATTCGAAATTTATTTTAAGGAATTTTATTGTTATTCCTAATGGAAGTATAAAATTTTGTATAATTTGTTCTTTATTGTGTATATTTGTGTGGATATTATATATTGTATAATATATCTCATATGTTATAAAATTATAAATGGTATAAATATATTATTGTTTTATTTTGTATAATTGCAATTCAGTTTTTTAAGTCGAGTTTCATTATTTAATAGCAATTATACGGAAAATACAAAAACTAATAATTTTTTTAAACGTACACATTTCTGGGGTTGGAAAAAATAATTGGTGTGATTCCATGAATAATACAATACTTCAACGGGCAACGAATTCCGATATTAATTTTTCGGAACTTGAATTCTCCGAAACTATGCAACTGAGCCCGAATTAAATTGATCAAATTGCAAAGAAATTAGCTTGAGGTGGAAATTCTTACGAGTTGTGGTGTAGGTCATACGGTGTTTACATCACGTATTTCCCTCATTCCCAGCAATCTATCACTTCAATTTCTCGTCAGCGCTTTCTTTGACATGATGATAAAAAAGGTGTAGCGAAAGACGTTCAAATCTGCTGGTTTTGACTTGAGGACCGGCTTTTTCTGGCACGACTTACTTTACGTTGCTTGCTCTCGAATCCGCAAGCCTATATAATTTAGGTTCAGAAGCAAAACCAACAAATACCGTTTATAAAGAAGTTTTGTAATAAAAATTATCGGCATATTTTTAGCTATTTTTCTGCTGGCCTTAATGAAACTTTTAGAAATCAGACAATAACCAGCATATAAATTTTAAAATCATCTAAACTCGTATGACTCTTAACAACGTGGAAGAAGTCGCGGTTAACTGCTACTTTACAAATATTTATTTTTCTCAATATCTTGAAAGCATACTATACATAATGCACTATCCGCGTATCTAGTATTCTAGTTAAGTAATACCATATATTTAATTTCTTCACTGATCTTAAGCGCACAAAAAAATTTCAATGACATATATGTTACGTACTCGTTTGTTTTATTCATCAGATTTTAAGTATATAGATACATAAATTAATATATTGGAATATTTAGCCATATATATATATATATATTTTTTTTTTAATGACGGTTGTTCTATCTAACTTTCACTTTAAGGAACGAATACAGACAAAAAGGTATCGGTAAGCCGTAAAAATAAATAATTATGTCATTGGAGGTAAGCTTCATATATGAGTTGAATAACCTGTCAGCGACAATCTAACCAAAGCTATATCGGATATATTCGTACGCTATATATTATACCTTTATAGTATATACCATTTCGTATTCGTTAAATACATACAATTTACTATTCTAATCCGGTTTTCACTATTTTCTTGCAAAGTTGTTTCTTTATAAAACATCCGTAAACAAAGCATTTAAGAATGAGTAGTTTCATGGCTCATTTCTGGTTTCGATATGAGTAAATTAATGAGATAATGTGGTGACCCTTTATAAATTTTACTTTTATTCCTTATATAAATATAAAATTTTACTTCTGCTTATATTTTTAATTGTGTATATTTGTGAAGATACTATATATTGTATGGTATAATCATATAATATATCATATATATCATTACATTATAAAATTATATATTATATATGTTATTGTACATATGGCAAAATGTGTTATACAGTGGCGGAAAAAATAATTTTGGTGAAGGGAAAATAAAAGAAATAAAATATTAACACAATTATATTGTTATATTTTGTATAATTGCTATTTTTTTATACGGAAAATACAAAGAGCTACTAATTTTTTTAAACGTAAAAATTAGCTTTCGGGGGTTGAAAAAAATAATTGGTGTGATTCCATGAATAATACAAAAATCGAAATTATAGATTAAATCTAAAAAAAATTATAACTTGCTTCTTGACTAATATTTCGTTGGAAATTCTTTAGCTGTTAATGCCTCTTGGCAGTGCAGTGTCAAGGATTTTACAAGATTTTGACACTCTTGTACCAGCTTTCGTTCCAAAGCTTCCTTGACCCAACCCGTAATGCATACGTACGAGGACATTCTAAGGTTTATGTTATACAATTATAACATCAGCTGATTGAAGCTGATCTGATGCAAGGTCGACCACATTTTTTTTAAAGTAATTCGTTTGTTTTAAAATTATAACACATGGGCAGAAAAGTCCGTGCCGTTTTATAGTAAAACTCAAAATTTTTGCAAAATTCAACTTTATTTATCAATATAGTTGCAGTCGAGGGCGATATAAGGATTGAAACGATTTTTCAATCTTTCGATACCAGTTTTCTAATACGATTTCGGCTTAGCCTCAAAATAGGCCTCTGTTTCCACGATTACTTCTTCATCGGTCTTAAATCTCTTTCCGGCGAGCATTCTTTTGAGGTCTGCGAACAGGAAATAGTCGCTGGGGGCCAAATCTGGAGAATACGGTGGGTGGGGAAGCAATTTATAGCCGAATTCATTCAATTTTGCCATCGTTTTCATCGACTTGTGACACGATACATTGTCTTGATGAAAAAGCACTTTCTTTTTCTTCAAATAGGGCCGTTTTTCTGCGATTTCGTCCTTCAAACGCTCCAACAATGCAACGTAATAGTCGCTGTTAATAAGCTGCCCCTTTTGGAGATAGTCGATGACAATTATTCCATGTGTATCATAAAATACGGATGCCATAACCTTGCCAGCCGACTGTTGAGTTTTTGGTCGATTTCGGCGATGTTCGTCGCCTGCTCTCCACTCAGCTGACTGCTGACTGGACTCTGGTGTGAAGTGATGGAACCAAGTTTCATCCATTGTCACATACCGACGCAAAAATTCGGCTGTATTGCTGTTGAATAGCTTTAAACACTCCTCTGAATCATCAACACGTTGTTGTTTTCGGTCGACTGCGAGCAAACGTGGCACCCACTTTGAACAGAGCTTTCGCATGTCCAAATATTCGTGTATGATATATCCAACACGCTCTTTTGATATCTTGATGATAGTCTGACTGTGCCCAAAAATAGTAATCCATTTGTGTACAGGTGAACTTGCAATTTTCGACTGTGTGGCAATTGTGGTAGTTGATATGTTAAACCACTGTAGATGTAAGCCTCGACACTTCCAGATTCTCCAGAAAAAATTTTGAAGCCATAACTGAATCCGGAAACTGCACTTAGAACTTTGTTCTTAATATAGGGTTTTCCAATAGGGGCTTGACAACTTTGAATTCAATTTGTGAACGCACTCTTTCACTAATCATCAAACTGTCACTGTCAATTTATTCAGAAAACTCAAAATTTTCATCATGGTAAAGTTAATTAACGAACAACGTCTGCAAATTATAACAATTTTCTACAGATATTTTCTGCGTTATTGGTCGGGTGAAAACCCACATGTGCTTCATAAATCACCACTTCATCCACAAAAAATAACTGTTTGGTGCGGATTCACCCCACTTGACTATTTTCTGTGAGGCTACGTTAAGTCATTGGTTTATGCCAATACGCCGACGACGTTGGAAGAGTTCAGAGCCAACATTGAACGCGAAATAGCGGCCGTTTCGGCCGAAATGTGTGGCCGAGTCGTTAAAAATTGGGTCCAAGGAATCGACCTCTGCAAACGTGCCTGCGGTGGCCATATGAACGAAGTCCAGTCCCATTCATAAATGTTTTGATTGTACTTCAAGCCAATAATAAAGTTTTTGAAATATCTCAAATGGTTTGCCTTTTATTAAGAAAAAAAAGTTATCAAGTCGTTATTAGAAAACCCTATATAACACATGGGCTGAAAAGTACAGTTTTATAGTAAAACACAAAATTTTTGCAAAATTCAACTTTATTTATCAATTTAGTTACCTTCGAGGGCGATGCATTGATTGAAACCATTTTTCAATCTTTCGGTACCAGTCTTGTTGTACGATTTCGGTTTATCCTCAAAATAGTCTTCTGTTTCAGCGATTACTTCTTCATCGGTCTTAAATCTCTTTCCGGCGAGCATTTTCTTGAGGTCTGCGAACAGGAAATAGTCGCTTGGGGCCAAATCTGGAGAACATGGTGAGTGGAAAAGCAATTCGTAGCCGAATTCGTTCAGTTTTGCCATTGTTTTCATCGACATGTGACACGGTGCATTGACCTGCTGTAACCCCTCTTTTTTTTCTTCAAATGCGGCCGTTTTTCTGCGATTTCGTCCTTCAAACGCTCCAACAACGCAATGTAATAGTCGCTGTTGATAGTCTGCCTCTTTTGGAGATAGTTGATGAAAATTATTCCATGTGTATCCATGCCAGCCGACTGTTGAGTTTTTGGTCGTTTTGGACGAGGTTCGTCACCTGCTCGCCACTCTACTGACTGCCGACTTCACTCTGGTGTGAAGTGATGGAGCCAAGTTTCATCCATTGTCACATACTTTGTCACAACTTCGCTTTACGGTCATTCGTAATCATTTTGTGGATAAATCAACACACAATATTGCTTTGAATCTATTTTTTTTTCACAATAACAAAAGTTGCTTCACTCACAACGCTATATCTCGAGAAGTAATGATCCGACAGCTGTCAAATTTGTACACGTATCTTTGAAAGTTGGTACTAACTGAAAACTGAGATACCAGTCGCTATGCTCGAACGAGTCCTTGGACCATTCGAATTAACCACCTCGATATGGCTAATAGAACTTAAGGGCCTACGTGCATATTTTCTGTATGTATGTACATATGTATTTCATAAGTATTTTGGCAATTGGGTGTTTGGCGTCATATGGTAGTGAGGATGCTTTCAATCGCCCTCCTACTCACAGGAGCTCGTTTGATCCAAGAAAACTAAAAGACTAATTAATTTGCTCTTTGTATCCGGCCCCTTTTACTTCTTTGAATGAATTATGTCTTCTATGAATTCTTGTTCTTGAATGATTTGAGTAGCGTTGTTTCATTCTGCTACTGTCAACGACGAGATTGTTTTGTCAGGTTTTAAATGTGACCGTCTCAACTCATGTATTTCAGGGAGAAACTGGTGGCCATATAAATTTCTTACTACTTAGAAATCTTGGACCGTAGAAACATAAGCTCTGCTCTTGTAGCGTTTCTGGGGTAATACCTCTTGATAACACATCTGTTGGATTATCGTGTGAACGGGCGTGTCACCACTGCATGCTGCTAGAGAGTTATTGCATATTTGCCTGGCGACGACCGACGAATGCTTGAAATGGTTCGGGATTTGAGTTGATCCAATCAATCAATCCTACAGACCCATTCCACTTACGTCCCTTCTTTCCAAAGTCATGGAAACGCTAATGAATCGTTAGCTCATGAAATATCTCGAAACACGAAAACTTCTCAATGACCGGCAATATGGTTTTCGTAGCAACAGGTTCACTGGTGATTTGATGGCATGTCTCACCGAAAAGTGGACCCAAAACTTACAACAATCTGGGGAAAGCAAGATAGTTGCACTTGATATTTCTAAGGCATTTGACAGAGTTTGACATCAGGCTCTTTTGTCGAAAATGCGTATTTTTTGGGATCGATGACTCTCTTCTTCAATGGATTAGAAATTACCTTTCGAAACGTTCAATTCAAGTTGTCTTGGATGGTTTCAAGTCTGATATTTACAAAATAAATGCTGGTATGTCCCAGGGATCAATTCTGCCTCCGACACTATTTTTAATTTTCATTAATGATCTCTTGTCTGCTACTTCTAATCCAATACATTCCTTTGCTGATGACAGTTCGCTCTGCTTTTCATATTCGTTCCCAGACTCACACCCCTGCTCTTCGGTTGTAGAACGGGAACGGAAGCGTATATTAAGCTCATTAAATTCCGCTATTAACAGCATAACCAATTGGGGAATTATCAACCGAGTGGAATTTATTGCTTCCAAAACTGAATGCTATCTGCTGCCATTAAAGGAAAATTCAAATACCCAGCCATTATCCATGAATGGCACTTGCATCGTCGAAAACGATAAACTTTCTATTCTCGGTATGTGTGTAAGTGACAACTTACGTTGGAATGACCACATATTCGATATCGCCAAAAAATGCTGCGAAATGTCTAGCTTTCCTCAAGCGATGTAAAAAATATTTTACCCCTTTTGAACTGGTCACAATATGTAAGGCAATAATCCGCCCAGAATTGGATTACAATGCCACATCTGGTCAGGTGCTACTAAAACATCTCTGCACCTGCTATATGGGATTCAAAACCGTCCGATGAACTCATTGGTGATACTAATTTCAGTCATTTAATTGACACCCTCGAACATCGACGTAATGTCTCTTGTCTCACTTTGTTTTATCACTATTTCCACTACCAGTGCTCTATTAAAATCACCAGTAGAATTCCGCCCATTCAAACTTTCAACCGTAACACCTGTCTCGCTATGAATGCTCATCAGTATACCCTCAAGTCCATTTTTAATTCATTCCTAAGCCGTACAACTCGCTTATGGAATGCCCTGCCGACCTCCGTGTTTCCTGGTCGTTATAATTTACAAACATTTAAAAACACCCGTGCTTCACCCGTGCTGTGTACGAACATTTTAAGGGTACAAAAACCGCTTGAGCACGCGTTGATTATAAAAAAAAAAATACAATTTAAGAATCTGTCCAGAAATGCGTTGTTCATCGTTCATACGTAAGTCGGATTTTACTTGGTTGGAAAGCTCTGCAGCTAATAGTGCTGCACATATCATATTCCTGTCGAGGAATGGTTAATAAGCGTATTCCTGAAGATGTCTAAGCGACTGGTGCTTAGTATAACGCCATCATCGTTAGTGGATCTTGCATAGACTGTGGCTCCAAAGGCCTTTTTGGACGCGTCAGCAAATGTGTGAAATTGCACTGAAGTAGAAACCTTTTAGGAAAAACATGCCTTGGAATTTTAATCCTATCTAATAATTTCAATTGTTCTCGATACGTACACCATCTGGTTCACATTTCTATTGGAAGGCGGCATCCCAATCGTGTTTAAGTTTCCATAATTCTTGAAGAAACAGTTTAGCCAGGATTATAACTGGTGCAATAATACCAATAGGAACAAAAAGTTTTACTATTTTGGATGCAACTGTTTTTGTTACGAAGCAACATGGACCATCTCTCGAAAAAATGCTCGAGTTTTGAAATCCACAAAAACGCAACTTCCGTCGGCAAAAGGAGAAATTTGACAACAATTTCAATTTTGCCGAATGAAATCTCACAGCTCTAAAGTACTCTGGGCTTGAAGAAAAATCAGCAGCACACCAAGCGAATTGTGTGGGAGCCAACATAGCAGAACTGTGTTTATAAAAAAATGCTATATTCTTGGTAATTGGCCTCACCTACTTGTCTGCATGTAAGGCAGTGGAAATTGATGCGGATGTATTGGAGGAAGATGAGTGCAAAAGAAGAAAGCAATAATCAGCTGTATTTTCAGTTTAAAAAGCCGGTAGTGTAGGTTCATTGATCAGAAAATTGGAAACACCTGTTTGAAGTAATATTTCGTTTGGGAAAACAAACAATCGTTGGTAATTAACAATTTTCTCAGTCACTTGGAGAGTGGTAATAAAGTGATCATTTGGATGAATTTCGAAGAGTTTTATTTTTCGTTGCATATCGTTTAGGGATTATATATTCTCTGAAGTTTTTTTTTTTGTTTATTTCACCGCCAAACTAAAAATAATCAATAAATATCAGCTGCAAAGAAAAGGCGAAGTCTTTTGTTAGTTTTCTTAGTGTCCTTGCGCACATTATAGCCCTACGAGGCGGATCCTTTATATCCTTTAAAGTTAACGTGAATGTGTAAAGGCAATTGAAAAAAAAAACGTAAATCGTGCGTGAAATTCAAATACGAATAGTTAAAATCGAATATCCTAAACACGTCTCGTGGAGTGATCTGGAAGAAGCTAAGAAGAAGTTGTGTGACAGTTTTTATAACTTTCCTTTTTTATATAATTTACATATTATATAAGAAACATATATGTGTTGTGTGATCTATAAAAATCATAATGAGTAAGAGCAAAATAGACAATCTAATAGACTCAATTGAGAATGCGTGCCGATTACAAGGCTTGTTTAGAGTTAGGAGAAATCCAGAATTACAGAAATCCGTGAACATGTGTGAAGATCGTTTAAATTATATTGAAAGCAATGCATCAAGAAATTGTCGCGCCTCCTACGGAAGAAGCAAGGATCAAGTGCATAGAGGCTTTGACTTTCCATCAGCTTAAGGAATTGTACTCTACCGAGTTGAAGGTACAATTACAGAACTTAAGCATTCGCAATCAATCTCAAGGTAGCTTTAATACTTTCAACTTAGTTTCAAAGACTTCTTCCATAGAATTAAAGCTTCCGGCAATAAAAATTCCTAAATTTTCCTTTCAAATGTGGACTGAATTTCGAAACTTATTTGAAAACCTTGTCAGTAAAAACTCGTCGATATCGGATGTACAAAAGTTTTATTACTTGAAGGCCAATCTAAGTGGTGAAGCTCTACGTTTACTGCGCAATGAAGTGATCGTAGAGAGTAATTTTGATTCGGCTTGGGCGACACAATTCAAACGGTATCAAAACCTACGATTACTTAAGAACAACCAATTTAAGTGGCTTTTTGACCAGCTAAAACTATCGCAGGAATCAGCAGAAGATCTAAAGTTGCTTCTACATAATACATAGGCTGTGCCGTGCTGTTTCTAAAAGAGGGCACCACTTGAATTAAATCCATCCTATTTTTAGTTAGCACCAATCTTCAAAAGATACGCGTATAAATTTGACAGCTGTCGGATGATTAGTTCTCGAGACATAGCGTTGTGAGTGAAGCAACTTTTGTTATTGTGAAAAAAATGGATTCAAAGCAGTTTCGTGTGTTGATTTATCATTGCTTTTTGATGGGAAAAAATGCAGCCGATGCAAAAAAATGGCTTGATAAGTGTTACCTAGACTCTGCACCAGACCGAACGAACCATTCGTAAGTGGATTGAAAAATTTAAAAGAGGTCATACAAGCACCGACGATGATGCACGCAGTGAACATCCAAAAGAGGTTGTTTTAGATGAAAACACCAAAAAAGTCCACAAAATGATTACGAATGACCGTAAAGTGATCGAGATAGCTGAGGCTCTGAAGATATCAAAAGAGCGTGCTGGAAATATCATACACGAATATTTGAGCATGCGAAAGCTCTGTTCAAAGTGGGTGCCACGTTTGCTCACAGTCGACCAAAAACAACAACGTTTTGATGATTCAGAGGAGTGTTTAAAGCTGTTCAACCGCTATAAAGCCGAATTTTTGCATCGGTATGTGACAGTGGATGATCTTGGCGCATCCAAGATGATGTTTCATCAAGACAATGCACCGTGTTACAGACCGATGAAAACGATGGTAAAATTGAATGAATTGCTACGAATTACTTCCCCACCCACCGTATTCTACAGATTTGACCCCCAGCGACTATTTCCTGTTCGCAGACCTCAAAAGAATGCTCACCGGAAAGAGATTTAAGACCGATGAAGAAGTAATCGCCGAAACAGAGGCCTATTTTGAGGCTAAATCGAAATCGTACTACAAAACTGGTATCGAAGGATTTGAAAATCGTTTCAATTAGTGAATCGCCCTCGAAGGCAACTATACTGATAAATAAAGTTGAATTTTGCAAAAATTTTGTATTTTACAATACTATAAATGGCATTGACTTTTCAGCCCATGTGTTAGATACTACCAACGAAGCGAATCTTGGAGTTCCGATTTCAATCTGGGAAGATGTTCTTATATTCAAAAATGTTCAAAAATTACCGCTTGTCACTAGAAGCCTATGGGAATCAACCATTGCAGCTTACATAGATTATCCAACATTAAAAGTTCTTGAGGCTTTGGACCATTTTCTCTGGGGATATTCTAAGTCTCAGGTTTTCAGGAATAAGCCAGCTACCATTGACGCTTTGGAAGCCAACATAACTCGTGTTATCTGCGAGATACCAGTCGCCATGCTCGAACGATCCCGAAATTAGTGCTTCGGAATGGACCACGAAATTGTTTTCAAAAAGTAAATGCCCTTAATTGTTCTTTTAACTGATAATAAAAATTTTAAGTTCATTTTCAAATGTGTGTCTTTTATTTTATATTATAAATCAAACCTTAAGATGAATCACCCTATATATGTATATATATAAGTGATATGAGTCAATTAATGTTTGTGACGAATTCAATAAACTCTTTGGATAAAATATAATATATTTTTTTTGCATGATAGTTGTTTTAATATTTAGTTGTAACTGCATTTATTTAATTATTTGATATTATACCTCACCCACACAGTTACGGTCTATAATTATTATTAACTATCCTTTGAACTGGACAACTATAAGGAAGGGGGTGTGTCTCGATGTTATGCACTTCTATCCAGGCTCCCTTGGTACAACAGACTGGAATCCAGGTCTGGACTCCAAAAAAAAAACAACACTTCTTAAGGACCCTCCCAACTTCCATTCACTTACCCATATGATCTCCAGGCACAGGCAACCAGAAGGTCAGTTCGAGCAAGAAGTAGAATGGGGTTGATCAGTTGGTTACGGCAGGCATGCTTGCTTTTGCTCGACTTTCGCTCGCCAAAATTGGTCTCCCACATTGCCACCAATATTGACCAATCACATTTACATTTTTTATTTCATGCCTGGCTCCAGATGGAAAATGGTTAAAAATCGGGACCCGAATTTGTCCTTAGAAAACCGTCGACTATGTACATACTACATACCTACTTTCTACAAAAGAGATGTGAGCCAGGTGTAATGCTCAAAAACGGAACAACCCTCCTCTAATTGTCTAGCATAGATTTTATATGACACACCTTATTGTCTAGCATAGGTTAGCCTAGCAAAGGTTAGCTATGACACACCTTTTTAGCTACTAGATACATAGGTGTATTATTAACTTCCCCTGTTTGGTCTATTTAATGCGTTTTCTCCTCGTCATCTTTCGCAACCCTTTCCTCCCTCCCTTATTTTTCACACCCTATAAAATCAAATTCTTACATATCTCTGAAAAGGAATGGCTTCCAAAAAAAAAAAAACTGAATTCCGGAAAGCGTCTGCCAGCAGGTGCAGGTTATATCACACATTTAATCAACCAATTAATTAAGACCAAAAGACAAAAATATGTGGTTCGGATATAAACTTCGTGGTTAACCTTTACAATACAATTGACCTTAACGACGGTGGAGCGTGTGGGTTGAGAAAGGACTATAATAAGTGTAAGTAAACAAAAGGAAATAAATATCTATCATTATATATATATGCAAAAGTTTTAGGCTATATTAATTCCAAGGCAAATTTACTGGTTATCAGTGAATATATGTATGTATGTATTGTTATGCTAGAAATCGATAACAATTTTTTTTTACCATATACCAGTATATATAAAAGTTTTATTTTATTTTATTTTTTAAATGCTCCTCCTTAAATATTATCTCACACCGTGATGATTACGTATTATATCAGATACGATATATTATGAAGGACAATGTACTCATCGATTTGGGACAAATTACGCAGGGTGGAAGTGCACTCCCTTGCTGGACGGTTTGAACAGCTTAACTTTCGTTTTAATAACTAAATAACTTATTTTGATCGTATTTTTGTAGAAGCTAGTGTAAGGGAAATAAAATTTTTGAAAGAAGCATATTCTGGTATAATATAGGGTTTTCTAATAACGACTTGACAAACTTTTTTTTTTAAATAAAAGGCAAACCGTTTGAGATATTTTAAAAACTTTATTATTGGCTTGAAGTACAATCAAAACATTTATGAATGGAACTCGACTTCGTTCATATGGCCACCGCGGACACGTTTGCAGCGGTCGATTCTTTGGACCCAATTTTCAACGACTCGGCCACACATTTCGGCCGAAACGGACGCTATTTCGCGTTCAATGTTGGCTCTGAGCTCTTCCAACGTCGTCGGCGTGTTGGCATAAACCAATGACGTGTGAGATAACACGCTCACCATACTTACTCTTCAATAAATCGATTGTAGCGTGTGCTGTGTGGCTTGTGGCACCATCCTGTTAAAACCACATGTCGTCCAAGTCCGTATCTTCCAATTATAATCGGTGATCATGGCGCGCTAACGCTGACCATTTACAGTAACGTGACGATCGTTATCGTCGACGTAAAAATATGGCCCAATAACGCCACCGGCATGCAAACCGCACCAAACAGTTATTTTTTTGTGGATGAAGTGGTGATTCATGAAGCACATGTGGTTTTCAACCGACCAATAACGCATATTTTGCTTATTGACTCACCCATTGAGCTTCGTCATTGAAGATGATTTTGCAACTCCGAATATCTGTAGAAAATTTTTATAATTTGCAGACGTTGCTCGTTAGTGTACTTTACCATGATGTTGAGTTTACGGAATAAATTGACAGTAACAGTTTGACGATTAGTGATAAAATTCGTTCACAAATTAAATTCAAAGTTGTCAAGTCCCTATTGGAAAACCCTATATATATACTAATGAATAATGAATAATGAGTAATGAATAACAGTAATACGACCTGCGGATATCCTTGCTAGAATGAAATAGGTGTGGTTGGGAAGGGAGATAGGGGGTAGATTTCCATGCTTAGATGTCCATGATGTAACGGCTCGTTGCAGCCCAGCAGGATGCGGTTCTTTCCTAGAATATTGGTATATGAGATTTTTCTTTAGGAGATTTGTATAGGTGACTGCCACTGGTTGGTGACTTTGATGGTATCACCCAACTGGAGATTCACTAAGCCTGGGGTTGATTTCTTGGGTAGTAGTACTTGAAGACGGACTTTTTTCTCTTGCTTGATAGTAGTTTTTTTTTTTGTAAAAATAAATATAATTTCACTGTAAATATAATTTCACTCTGAAGTATTGTTCTTTTGTTTAAATTTTTTTATGTTTAAATTTAAAAAAAAAATTTGGAAAATAAACTTGTTTTTAACTTTCACCTTTTGCTTGTTCCGTTTCTTTTTTCTTTAAATTTTTCGCTTGAATTCTCTACATAAAAATTTTTTTTTTTGAGCTCTCACTGTCGAGCGCTAATTATCGAATCTGTTCTTGCCATCTCCACTGGCTCGCTCAACCACTCCTCTCGTGCCAAAACACCAATTCCGTTTTTTTAATATATTTATATTTATATATATATCATATATTTCTATTGCCAATTTCTTTGTGTCTCCCAGTACCCACATCTAAGGTCGTTAACCCTTTCCAGCTTTCAACAAAAAATACATTCTACGTTTTTTTGACCTTAGTGTTATTTTCGATGCACGAACCAAAAAGGGATGGGTGGGAGAGAAGGAGTATAAGATGGAAAATATCGTAGAAGGCGAAGGGATTGTTCTTTGGATTGTTGACTCCGCTATTGTCCCTGCAGATCATTTTGGCAGATGGCAGTATGTGGATTCATTTGCATGAAATATATTTTTTGGTAGGCATAAAAAAACACACAAAAATACGCACTACACAGGCATATCACACTCAAATACTGAAGTGCGACCTATGTGTGGTCGTTTCTCACAAAACTTATTACTTTTACATGTAGTCCTTACAAGTAAAGCAAACAAGAGAAGAACCGTTTACTTTTAGGAGATTAGAATTGAGTGCAGTTTATCTTCACCTCATACCATAAGTCAAATTTCTAGGGTCTACTCCGGACTTAAAATGTTGTCTTATTGGGTCGTATGCAAAATGCTTTCGCTCAGTCTCAGGAGATTAAGACGTGTTTTTTCGTGCAAATTATCAAAAGCAATTCCGTTATATTATCTAAAAGCCAGGTACCAGAAATAAAAAAAAATACTAGAAAAATTTAAAACAGAATTCGAATTAAATTTGCAAAAAATATTAAAATCGCACAAATCTCGAAAAAGATTTGATTGAGGTACAATCAAAACATTTATGAACGGAATTCGACTTCGTTCATATGGCCAACGCGGGCACGTTTGCAGCGGTCGATTCGTTGGATCCAATTTTCAACGACTCGGCCACACATTTCGGCCGAAACGGCCGCTATTTCGCGTTTAATGTTAGCTATGAGCTCTTCCAACGTCGTCGACATGTTGGCATAAACCAATGAATTAACGTAGCCCCACAGAAAATAGTCAAGCGGCGTTAAATCGCACGAACGAGGCGGCCAATCGACTGGCCCATGCCTTGAGATAATACGCTCACCATACTTGCTCTTCAATTAATCGATTGTAGCGTGTGCTCTGTGGCTTGTGGCTTATGGCACCATCCTGTTGAAACCACATGTCGTCCAAGTCCATATCTTCCAATTCGGGCCAAAAATAATCAGTGATCATGGCGCGACAACGCTGACCATTCACAGTAGCGTGACGATCGTTATCGACGACGAAAAAATATAGCGCAATAACGCCGCCGGCATGCAAACCGCACCAAACAGTTATTTTTTGTAGATGAAGTGGTGATTCATGAAGTACATGTGGGTTTTCACCCGACCAATAACGCATATTTTGCTTATTGACGAACCCATTGAGCCAAAAATGATCTTCGTCACTGAAGATGATTTTGCGATGAAATTCATCATCTTGGCGCATCTTCTTCAGAACCCAATCGGAGAACGTTTGCAAATGTTGCTCGTTAGTGTACCTTAACATGATGAGAATGTTGAGTTTACTAAATAAATTGACAGTGACCGTTTGATGATTAGTGAAAGAGTGCGTTCACAAATTAAATTCAAAGCTGTCAAATCCCTATTGGAAAACCCTATATAAAATCTCGACTTAAGGAGAAATATGATTTGAAGAAAACAGGAAACAGAAAAATTAAATTAAAGCCGTGGGAAAAAGAATTGAAGGAATTAATTGATTGTGATTCATCTAATCCAGTTCTTAATAGTATATATGGTAAGAATATTAAATTAATTATGTAATTAATGTATGATAGCAGGATTCTAAATTATAGGCTCTGTTACTGCGGAACAGATTTAAACAAACGCGTCGAAGTTTCATGTGTCGCAGAGGATTCCACATCTTCCTCTGCTCTAGCAAAGGAAATCATGATTGATATGTCAAGGAAAAGAATAAAAGACACGAACCAAATTTTGGAGCAAAATGAAACGGAAGAGATTTAAAAATTGTCCATAATAGAGCTCCAAAGACTAATTCTTTCTAAGGAACTTAGGCTTTGGGAAAATCCTCAAAATAATTTTCTAGAAGAGCGGCGAGAATTATTTTTCGAAAAATATTAAATTTTTGATTATTTAAATTACAAATACATTAATAAATTAAACAATAGTAAACCAACAGCTGCGCTGGTTATTTCATTTTTTTTCCTTGTTCCTTGTTCCGGTAAGATTACATCTCTTCTTGAGTCTTCGGAATAGGTAAATTCACTTCCTGTTATTTGTTCTTCCTCATAGTTATCTGAATTTTCATCTTCCTCTGAAAAGTGTTTTGCTACGTTATGCAAAACAAAGCAAGCCAAAATGAGTTTGGGTACATTTTGTGTAGAAATTCTTAACTTGTATTGAAGACAGGGAAACCTTTGCTTTAGCTGTCCAAAACGCGTTCAATTATTACTCTTGCTAAGTACACTGTTGTAATTTCTTTCTGAAGGCGTAGATGCTCTTCGATATGGTGTCATTATAAAAGGAATAATTGCATAACCTTCGTCAGCAATGAGGGTAGACGTTGGATTATTAAGTAATGTATTAAAAATATTAGAATTTTTAAATATTCTATAATCATGAACTGAAATAGGCCATGAGACATCAACGCTTGTAAACTTCTCGGCACCATTACAAGTCGCTTAAACGTTTACTGAATAAAAATCATCTTACATACGATTAAACTCAAAAAGTTTGCTTACCTTTTATGTTTACATACTCTTCACTATGATGCTTTGGTTTGTGTTCGTGAACAAAATGTATAAATAATATATATATATTTTAGTTTATATAATTATTGTTTTTTAATATTAAGATTGTAATCTATATTAAAACTAAGCTAAATTATTTGAAACTTAATCTAATGTAAACGTAACGTAAAGTTATATTTTTGCTATTGTATGACACCTACTGTAAACGTTAAATATGGAAGTAATTTCCGAAAAAAAAATAAATATTGGCTTTGCTGTTACATCTACTCAAGAAAAGACGTGTTTTACCTAAACCGCATTTTTCCTAGCAATTTTACCTTACAAAAGTATTAACTCAATGTGAAAAACCCCTACACACCCCAATATTTGGTCCTTTTCGAACCGGATGAGAATACGCAAAACATTAAATATTTAAAAGAAAAAAGAAAAAAAATTAATAAAAAAGTGCAAGTGCACAAAACATATATATATATAAAGGGCATTAATTAATAGACAAAACTTAAACATTTAAAAGAACAAAATTGATAAAAAAGTGCAAAGTGCAAGTACAGAGTGCAAAATATATGTATAGATATATATAAAACAAATAAAGTACATACATAGATTCCCTCGAAATCGGTGTCTTGCCCCTTTTCTTGTTCCCTTTAAAGACTTAAAGACTTTCGGTGGTTGTGCATTAATCGGAATTCCCGCGCCGTGTAAAAATTTATCAATTTATCAACTTTAACCTCAACTGTTACCAGCTGGGCAAAGCTGACCAAAGGTCGTAAGTTGCTGTAATAAGTAAAATATTTAATTAACTATCTTAATAGACTGTTTCTAAAAATAATTTAATAAATATTGTACTTGATACTATAATAAACTTACAAATAAAAACCTTCAAAAATGTCGAAATTGTCAGTGGGTGCAGCTCAGAAAGGTGTTCTGGAGCAGATTATTCGTGACTACTCCAACTTTAAAAAGAATGGTGCATCACGTCGTACAACTAGCTATCTTTCAGGTCGTCTTCTTATTCTAGAAGTGAACTTCAAGAACGCGCTTAGTCTTCAAGCGAAAATTCGACGAAGAAGAAGATTTTGATGAAATATTTGATAGGTTACAAGAAACGTACTGCACTTATCGTGGTAAATTGGTCGATGTCATTTTTGGGATGACATACTAATTCATATTATGGTGCAAAAATTACCTGCTTGTACTCAGCGTTTGTGGGAAGAGAAGTTGGGTAGTTCGAAGGAGTTGCCATCACTGAGACAATTTACAGAGTTATTGGAGACACGCTTTCGAACCTTGGAAGCAGTAGCTGGAACGAGTGGCATAAAGGTCAGCGGTTCTTCTGCACAGAAGGCTGTTGCGGTCGAGAAGAAAACGGTGTTGCACGTCGGGAAGAAACAGTTTGCATGCCAGGTATGTGGTAGAGGTCAGCACTCCCTTCGAACCTGTCAGAAGTTTATTGCCATGGAGAACTGTGAACGATCTAAGTCAGTGGACAAAATCGGGGTTTGCCGGAACTGTCTTACAGTTACCGTACTAGTCAATGTCAAAGCAGTGTGCGCTGCTATTACTGCAAGCAGAAACACCACTCTCTGCTGCATGTCAACTGTGGTCGAATATTGCAAAGGTGAGTAATAACACTACAATAGGTACACAAACTTTCCATATAAAAACAAGGATAAACCAACCTTGGTTAATCTCTTGGGGTAGATTAACCAAGTGTGCTTCTTGGCACAGCCGTTGTGAAAGTGAAATCTTCAAAGGGCAACTATTATCATCTTAGAGTGCTAGTCGATCCTGGATCGGAAGCAACGTTCATTACTAAATCCGCTGTCCAGTAATTAGGGCTTCATCAACGGCGAACATTCATTGAGGTATCTGGATTGGGAAAAATTAGTAGTGGTTTATGTCAGCGGTATGTAAATCTTATCTTTGGGTCGCTGGTGACACCATTCGGAACAAATACCCGGACCTACGTGTTCAAGCCGCTGACTGGTCTGTTGCCGTCCAAGCCTCTAGATCAACAAAACTGCGAACTGGGAAACTGGGCTTAAGATTAGCTGATTCACAATTCGATAAGCCTGCAACTGTTGACATTCTTCTGGGAAGCGATGTTTATCTTGAATTTATTTTAGCATCCATTGTACGCGGTCATGATGTAAGATCCCCAATTGCACAAGAATCAGAGCTAGGTTGGCTTCTCCTTAAGGTAATGATTACACAAAATTATATTTACAGCGGACGTCGAAAAAATGTATCGTCAAATTCGAGTTCCAATTGACGACTCAAATTACCAGCTTATATTTTGGCGTAATCATCCTACGGAGAAATTAAGGATTTTTAGACTTGAGACCGTAACGTTTGGCACGGCCAGTGCTCCATACTTAGCTATTCAAACGTTGCATCAGGCGGCTCAGCATTTTCCTCTAGGTGCCAAAGCCGTACGTGAAGAGTTGTATGTTAATGACCTCATAGCAGGAGCCGACTCAATCGAAGATGCCTTATTGAAGAGAAATGAAGCTATAAGCGTTTCTAAGTCAACTGGGTTCCAGCTAAGGAAATGGACAAGCAATTCGGAAGATATGCTTCTTGATATTCTTCTTTATTCTTGATAAAGTGGGATTTACATTACCAATCGAAGCGGTTATTGGAATAAAGGCGTTAGGAATTCTCTGGTTGCCAAAAGAAGATTCGTTTTCTTTTAAAACTTTCTTTTCAGAAAGTTTCAACTACATGGGTTTTGTGATGCTTCAGAGAAAGCATATGGGGCGACCGTCTACTTGCGTGTCGAAGATGAGGAATTCAACGTCTACCGGCACTTGATGTTTGCCAAGACGAAAGTGGCACCATTCAAGACAGTTTGTCTACAAAAGCTTGAGCTCTTTGGAACAGTTATGTTAGCCACTTTGCTCGACACTGGCACTGGATCTGACAAATTTGGAGATACACGCGTGGATAGATTCTACGATTGCCCTCGCCTGGGTCACATCACCGCCAAGCCGATGGAAGATTTTCGTTGCCAGCCGTGTAGCAGAAATTCAACACCTAACGAACTGCAGCTGTTGGAAACACATTCCGACCCAACACAACCCAGCTGACTTCGCCTCGAGGGGTATATTGCAATCAGCAATTAAACGAAACGAGTTGTGGTGGAAGGGCTCAAGTTTCCTACGAGAGAATTGGAACTTTGAGATTCCCGTTTAACCCAAAAGAATCTACCCTGACTTGGAGCAATGAAAGGAAAACACGACCAACATTTTCCATGTCACGCAACAACTCGGTGAAGACAATGAGGTCATCAATCTTATGCTATAGCAATCTTCGTTAATAAGGCTTCGTCACATTCTAGCCTATTGCATTCGTTTTGTGTTTAACTGCCGGAAAAACCTGAAACAAGGTATGAAGGTTCAAGGTCAACAAAATGCATGTTGCAAAAAAGGTACATCCTGAACGTACCTTAAGCTTGAATCCCTTTATAGATGCTGACGACATTCTACGTGTTGGAGGGAAGTTGCAGAACTCAAACTTGGACGACGAACAGAGACATCCATCTATTTTGGCACCAGATTATCATCTCACACACCTTATCATGCACACAGAAACACAATCCGTGGTGGTGTTTCTCTAATGATGGCGTACATCCGCACAGCATTCTGGATTTTTTCGTTAAGGAGAAAGGTGAAGAAGATGGTGCATTAATGTATCACTTGTTTCTGTCACAAAGCGAAGTCAATGCAACAACTCATGGGGAACTTACCTAAGCCAAGAGTTCGCATGGCAAGACCTTTCTCCAGATCGGGTGTAGACTTTGTAGGACCCTTTGACATCAAAACCTGGAAAGGACGAGGTGCAAAAACAATAAAGGGATATTTTTCAATATTCATTTGCCTAGCAGTCAAGGCAGTGCATTTGGAGGTCGTGTCAGACCTTACGACACAAGCGTTCTTAGCGGCTTTCAAACGATTTATAGCTGCGCCGAACTGTACAGTGATCGTCAAACTAATTTTGTAGGGGCAGAAACGGAGTAAGGGTCGATGCTGCAAAAGGCGAAGGTTGACTGGGGGTCGGTTAGTGAACAACTGACTCATCTGCACACAAAGTGGACTTTTAGTCCTCCTGCATCTCCCAATTTCGGAGGGCTTTGGGGGCAGGGGTGAAATCGGTAAAGCATCACTTCAGAAGAACGGTCGGGGCAGAAGACTGCATCAATTCTAGAGCTTTGTGCCCAACGTCGGACGACATCGAGGACTTGGAAACGCTGACACCAGCACTGACACTAGACTCGTCGCAATTCCTCAAGGAAACACTGCTTTCGAGAGGGTAAGTTACCTTGAGCGATGGAAGCGGATCACCTAAATGACCAACTATTTCTGGCGCAAGTGGAGTACGGAATACCTGTCCAGAATGCAACAGCGCCCAAAGTGGATGACACGGGACCAAAATGCGGCGACTTAGTTCTCATTAAAGACGAGAAACTACCACCGTTACAATGGCGACTCGGACGAATCATTGCTACACATCCCGGAAACGACAAACTAATTCGAGTGGTCACTTTGAAAACAAGTACCGAAGAACTTACACGATCAATTGGGAAAATCTGCTGTTTACCAAACAACACTAAGGAAATGCAAACTACTCAAACAACACAAAACAAGGATTTCAGACACTAAATTAACGATATACATATATTTCTTTTATTCTTCATTTATTTCTACACAACACAACAACAATAATTTTCACCTCAGTCATTGAAAATTTCGTTCTAAATAAATGTACACAAAATAAAATGAAATTTCGTTCCGCAACACAACATTTTAAACAACACAACACAACATTTTAACAACACAACATTTATAAAACAAACACTTTAAATAAACTCAGATGAAAAATTAAAGACATTTCTTTTTTTTTGAAAAACAATTTATAAAATTAATAAAATATAATGATACAAATTAATAATAATTACTTATCCTAGATTTCCTACGCAACACAATACACATACATACAGTCCACTCTATGTTACACAAGGCATTCATACCAGACAACGTTGCAGAGTTCCAAAATGTCGACGGGAATTAGAGAATCAAATTTTGATTCCCCAAAACCCCGACGGCACTTGAAGTTTTCACTAAATACTCAACGTTGTCCACTTAAAACACAACACAACACTTTATAAAAAGAAAAACAAAACATTTTAAAATGTGATAGGAAGTAAGACTTCCTATCCACTGTTTTCCAAATAGTTCATGACGGAAAATTATTGCCTCGTGTCTGATCGCATATTCCGGGCGTTTTTCGGCTACTGCTCTCTTCAAACGGATTAATTGTGTTCGATAGCGTTGTCTATTGATGATTTCACCCAGTTTTAGCAGCTCATAATACAGCACACCCATCTGATCCTACCAAATACAGAGCATTACCTTCGCGCCATGGATATTCGGCTTTGCCGTTGATTTGGCTGATTGGCCGGGTTTCACATATGAGTTTTTGCGCTTGGGGTTATCGTAATGGATCCATTTTTCATCACCAGTAACAATCCGATGCAAAAATGACTTCCTTTTGTGGCGTTCCAGCAGCATTTCGGACAAGAAAAAGCTCCTTTCGACGCCTCTCGGCTTGAGTTCATGTGGAACCCAATTTCCTTGCTTTTGAATATATCTTAAACGTTTTGAAATGGCTGCTTGAGTGACACCCAAAAATTCTGCGAGCTTGATTGATTTATTTAAAAATCTTCCGCTATGTCAATTTGAAATCCAGGATCGCCAACAAATCATCACTCCTTTCAAATTATTGATTTTCCCACCCAGATCTCCACTGTCATAAAGAAAGTGATCTGTTATCCAATTAACTTGTATTGGATTAAATCGTTAAAGACTTTTGTATTCTTGATTTTGCACTGTGGCACCAATAGCATTCATATACGCATTCATTTGACCTACTGAGACAAGAAAATTTCAGTCTCATCTTTTGAACAGCTTAAGCTCATTGTGCTAAGACAAAGCTATGTTTTTTGCATACCAGAAAATAGAAAATGAGATGTGTCTCACTTGTTTAGCAAAAGCATTGTCTCTGAGATTTGTCTCAAGCTAAGCTATAAAAATTGAGATCTGAGTCCGAGCGAAAGCATTTTGCATACGACCTATTGTATTGAATCATACCTAATCAAACTTAATCATGTCACACTCACATAGGGGATGGTGTATACGTAATATTTTACCTTAATCTCATTTTTTAATTTTTAATGTCCTTTAGGTTGTAAATTCCAGCTGTTTTGCCCGAAAGGTATTTTAGTTCATACATATAATTGCCGATTTTTTTTGACACCACCATTTTTAAGAATTTGGGGCACAGCTTAGCATTTCTCCTGAAAACTATGTCGACAACTTTATAATTTCTTTTTGTACTGCGCAAGTTGAAGATTTGTGTTGATATTTGTGAGCAGCTTGCAGTGAATTCTTAAGGTGTCCGTGCAGCATATATAATTATTGCAAAGTCTTAGCTGGTGAATTGTTAACCATTGTCAGTAAGGATACTTTCAGGTACCCCATAAACAGAGAATATTTGGTGGATTGGATGTAAGAATACAAATTCCATAAGATGAGTTTGGGGCCTTATTCTTTTAACAATCATCGCATTCTTCAATAAATGACTTTACCTGAGAGGCTATGTTTGTCCAATAATATTGCCGTTTTTTCTAGAGTGTTTTAGCACTGCCGCCATGGGTGGAGCTAAGTGGTCGATGAGCCCAGGATATTAAACGATTAGTCAACCCCGAAGCAACCCACAGCTTCCAAGTTAAATCATCCTGCAGTGGATGTCCTGTGCTGTGTTTGACCTTTTTATAAACGAAATTATGATATGTGATATATGATATATAGGATATGAGAGGTTATTTCGTTTTGAAGCGCCAGTTGGTGCTTCTCGAGCTCCTCCTTCAGGAAACGGAGATCATCTGCGGATATATCTGCTCTGCTTAACCCAACTGTCACATTTACAGCTTCCTGTGTATATTGTGCAAGCTGCTCCTCCTCGCCTTCCTCTTCCTTACCATCGGACACGCCTGGCTCTATTTCCCCTTCAGGGATTAGTGAATTTGTCATGGACTCATCAATGCTACTTCCTTCAAACAAACAAAATTTCAATAGTATTCTTGCTAACCTTAAAATTATTGAACTCAGTACTTCTCTTAAATGATGATTAACCTAAAAGATAAATGATGTGGATTAATGGACTTAACAACAAGTAGACTTGAGCGATAACCGTTAAAAATTGCTATAAGTTGTGTAGTTCATCAAAATATTTAAAAAAAAAAAGGACGAGAAAAAAAAGGGATCTGAGCTTATGAACTTTTGGTCGTGTCGATGAACTGAAGGTATACAAAAAAATCAACTCTCTTTACTGCGTAACTGGATAGGGATCGGTATGTTAGTGGATATTTCACCGAACAAATACTGCCAGAATTTGATAAAGTTTTTATGTGTGCAACAAAGGGAAGAACTTATAGACTTAAGTGTCACCATTAACAAATTCGTAGGGCAAAAAAAAAATTTTTTTTCTTCTTAGCAACGGACGTAAATATGCTTACGAAGCTAATTTATAGGACTATCTGCTACTGAGAGATTCGGAAAGGGGAGTGGAAGTTAAAAATCGCTTGCAAATATTACGCATAAACAAGTCTATTAGGTGTAAGACAAAGATTAGACAACCACCCAGGAGATCGAACCTAAGAGATCTCTAG
The DNA here is from genome assembly GCA_907269105.1 of Volucella inanis. NCBI lineage: Eukaryota > Metazoa > Arthropoda > Insecta > Diptera > Syrphidae > Volucella > Volucella inanis. The sequence goes on along the minus strand of OU026154.1, from coordinate 59,259,030 downwards.
CAGCTCAGTCTAAGATAAGCACATGTGCTGCATTAAGCGGACAACGTTATGCGCCAACCTGGAACAGTACTTATTTAATTATTTGTTAATATAACTAACCTACACAATTACGGTCTATAGTTATTATAAACTATCCTTTAAACTGGGCACTTATAAGAAAGGGGGGTGTGCCTTGATGTTATGCACTTCTACCAACGGTCCCTTGATACACAAGATTGGAATCCAGACCTGGACTTCCAAAAACAAAACACTCCTTAAGGACCCTCCCAACTTCCATTCACTTACCCATATGATCTCCAGGCACAGGCAACCAGAGAGGATAGTTCGGGCAAGAAGTAGAATGGGGTTGATCAGTTGGTTGCGGCATGGATGCTTGCTTTTGCTCCGACTTTCGCTCGCCGAAATGGGGGGTGGGGGATCTTGCCACCAATATTGACCAAGCGCATTTAAATTTTTTTTATTTCATGCCTGGCTCCAAATTTAAAATGGTTAAAAATCGGGACCCGAATTTGTCCTTGAAAAACCGTCGACCAATCACCTTCTTCAGTCCCACATCAAGACACTGCACATCACTAAACTTCATACCTACTAAATCGCAAACCAAAAGAGATGTGAGCCAAGTGTAATGCTCAAAAACGGAACAACCCCCCCCCCCCCCCCCCTAATTGTTTAGCATAGGTTAGCTATGACACACCTAATTGTCTAGCATAGGTTAGCTATGACACACCTTGGCAGCTACTAGATCCGTATGTGGATTAATAACTACCCCTGTTTGGTTTATTTCATCTTTCGCAACCCGTTCCTCCCCTTTTTTTCTCGCCAGATAAAAACAAATTCTTACATTTGAATGTTAAGGCCCGTATCCCTGAAAAAGAAAGGAATGACTTCCCAAAAATAAAACTGAATTCTAGAAAACGTCTGCCAGCAGGCGCAGGTTATATCACACATTTAATCAACCAATTAATTGAGACCAAAAGACGAAACCTAAGAAACGTATATGGTTCGGATATAAGCTTCGAGGTTAATCATTTTATTGAATTCAAAAATAAAACGTCTTTGGAAACAACGATCTGCCCGATGGGGTGGGGGGGTAAGGACTACCATACTTAAATCTAACGTACACACATAAATAAATAATGAAAGTAACAATAGAAAAAAAATATCTATCAATATATCTATGGTATGTGTAAAAGTTTTAGGCTATATGGTATTAATTCCAAGGCATATATGGATGCGTAATTATGCTAAAAATCGATATCAATTTTTTATATATATAAATATTTTTAAATTTATTTTATATATGTGGTATGTTTTTTTTTTTTCAGTTTACAGTTGTGTGTGGTTTGTATGAATTGGTGTCATGTGTATGGATCGCGATGGCTGGTGCATGCTTATGCAAGGTTACGGTATGTGTGTATGGTTATTGCCGGTGGATGGTGTTGCATTTAATGTAACAAAAGTGTGAATATGTGATTGGATGTGTGTTGAGTATAATTTAGTGTGAAATATGGAATGGTATGGAATGAATGAGTGTTGGGCTGTTTTGTTGAAGAGTTTTTTATGCTATTGCGTGTGCGGGGGTATGAAATGTCAGAAAAGTGAAAATCGGATGAGATTCGGAATTAATTATTTATTATTGTTTATTATTTTAAGGTTTCGACTCTAAATGAATTAATTAACTAAGTTGTGAATTGACAAGTGTGTAAACGGGTATTTTTATTATTACTTGAGATGTAGAAATCTGAATATTAAACCATTTATAGACTATTGTTTGTTGAATTTTTAATTTGATGATATTGATGTGATAGGTTTCTAATATGTAGGTAGAAATTCAGCTGCGAGATTTGTTTCATGACTTATTATATAATTTGTTGTGATGTTGATTGAGATATTTGTCTTTAGATAGTCTTCAAATTTTGAATTTTGTTCCTTATTTAACAAGTTTCGTTTTCCTGAATATTTTAAGCTAACAATGAAAACAGCTACGGAAACTAATTGGGTCGTATCCCCTTGGAATTTTGGAACCTTAGGAAATTGGACACTTGTTACAAATTATTTCGTGGACCAAGGAATTAAGCCTGTATGTTGTGTTGAGCAACAGTTGATGAGCGAGTACAGCTTGAAGTCGAGGTGAAATCAAATAAATTAAAGTGGACGGTATTTTATGGTGAGTGTGTAAGATTTATCATATTATATGTATTTGAATATATTAAATTATTTGTTTTTAATTTTTTATTTGGGGAGAGTACGATAATTTTGGCGCCAAAAATTGATAACATTACTTTGTAGAGGGGTTAAAAACTATCAGTTTTTACTATGTGAGGGGGTGGTCTATCTCGCCCCGTTTAGGAATTAGGGGCAATTTTAGAAAAAAATGACTTAAGATGGGAAAGAAATTATTAAAAAAAACAACGGCAACACTTACAATAAAGTACTATACAGCATTTGAAAGCCTAAAATTTGCTCTTTAATATAAAATTTACATCAAATTATTCGTGTAAATAGCTTTTGAATAATTTGCATTCAAACTTAAATTTTTGGTAAAAAAATTAAAAAAAAAACCAGCCTCGGCTCTTCACCATCATCGACGAACTCAACGAACTCGACATTGACACCAGTACGGACGATGACTTCATTGACGAAACTTAAATACCTTTTTAATACGTACTCGTACATTGAACATTTAATTGACTACTCTTAACTAACACCTAACTAACTCACAAACTGACTGACTGGGACGAGGAATGCAATGCAAATCTACAATACCTCCTCGTGGTGCATTCTGGGTCACGCTAAATGATTTGCTATGTTTTACCTACAAAGATGACCCTATCAGCAATACTAATCCTCAAAGTGAGATCACCATAAATACCAAAAAAAAAAAAAAAAAAGAAAAAAACGTCTCATAAAAAATAGTTTTAGTAATTTTCAATTTTCTCATAAACTATTGTAGAAGGTATAAAGCCATGCGGTTTTTTGTGTTCGATTCAGAATTGATATGCGCATTAATACAAAAAACCAATTGGGTACATCATCTCACAATTTTGAATAATATTGATTTAAAAAAAAATTTTTTTAATTTCTTAACAAAAATTTAAGTTTGAATGCGAATTATTCAAAAACTATTTACACGAATAATTTGATGTAAATTTTATTTTAAAGAGCAAATTTAAGACTTTCAAATCCTGTATAGTACTTTATTGTAAATGTTGCCGTTGTTTTTTTTTAATAATTTCTTTCCCATTTTAAGTCATTTTTTTTTAAAAATTGCCCCTAACTCCTAAACGGGGCGAGATAGACCCCCCTGCCATTGTAAAAAATGCTAGTTTTTAACCCCTCTACAAAATACCGTTATCAATTTTTGGCGTCAAAGTTATCGTACTCTCCCAAATTTATTTAGTATTATATTATATCGGTTAATTGTTTAAGGTGAAACCTTTTTTCTGTGTTGGTCGCTTAACATGATAGTAGTCATATATGATATGCCGAATGCATATGATGCATTGGTGGATGTGTTTTTTCATCAAATTGATTTCGCAAGTAGGCGACCATTTGTTGTAGACCACCATTAAGCCATTGTTCATGTGAATTGACGACGACAAGTCTCATGAAGTGGTGGTCTGGTTTCAAAATCATGGGATGTCTTTGTCATAAGTCAGAGCAGAATTATCTAATCTACCGCCTACGTCATAAGTCAGAGCAGATTTGTCTCTATCAATAAAAAGGTTGAGGGTTTTGTACACCTTGGTTGACTTATGTTTACACAACTCGTGGAAGATACCAGGAAACATTTCTGCTGCACCTTTCATTTGGTGACAAAACTGATTTTAACCTCAAATTTTCTGTTTTACGTGTGTTGTTGGAGAATCTTTTCACATAAGCCAGAATTCATAAAGAGGTTATGAGTTTCGAGTGAGTTTGCATTAATTTTAAGATGTCATTTTCATCATTAACAGCGAAAACAATTTTGATTTCTCTTTTCACTTCGTTTTGTGGGCTGTGTGGGAATGGAAAATGAATGAAAGGCTGGTCCCGTCCACCAGAGTGCAATATTTTGAAGTATTGAAGGCAATACATCACGCGATACAAAATCCGCTGGATTGAATTTAGTGGGGATGAGACGCCAAATGCTGACATTCGTCAGTCTCCGTATTTCAGCTACTCGATTTAAGGTGAAGGTTTTCCATTGAGTCGATGGTGCAGATATCCAACAGAGGGTGATTGTGTATACGCTTTAATGTTTTGCGTTGGTAGTACTGATAGAGTGTAGCTCAGAAGCTTTGCCAGGACTACTACACCACAAATCTCCAATCTTGACACTGAAACTGTATTGAGTGGCGCTACTCTAGTTTGGGATATAAGTAAATGTGTATAAGTGACCCACCTGGGAATCTGGATGTCGTCAATTATGGCCAATTCCTGTTTAAGAGGTAACCACTCTCTACGTACTTCCACCGGAATTGGTTCATCCCATGATAGATCTTGTGGCCACAATTGTTGCATGAAAATGTTCGTCTTAACAATGCATCCATCCATCCATCCACCCCAGGGATCAAAGAGACACGCGATCGTTGATAGGATGGTCCTTTTTGAAACCAATTCTTCGACAGTGGGCTTCTGAAATGAAAACGTATTCGAACTAGGGTGCCAATTGATTCCCAACGTTTTTGTGTGCTGTGTTGTTCCAAAGCTAGGGGAGACACTGGTATCCCGATTTTCCTTCTGTATTAAGTTCAGCAGCTGTTGACTGTTGCTCATTCATTTCCTCAGATGAAAGCCAGCTGAAAGAAGTAGGTTTGAAAATTTTTCAAATTTTTGTTTGTTTGGAAGGAATCTGCCCCAGACACGAGATCATCAATGTTCATATCATTCTGTATCATATGAGCTGCCAGTGGATATATGTCCTTTCCGTCATTAGCGAGCTTCTTCAGCATACGATTCGCCAGATATGGAGCAGGAGATGTACCAAACATTAAGACATTTACCTTGAAAATTTTAATTGGGATTGTTGGATCCTCTCTACAATATAGGAGTTGGTAGTATGCATCATTTGGATGAGTAGATCCATCTTCTCGATGTCTGTTGTTAAGGTGATTTTGTTTATTCTCCACCTTAATATAATTGATATAAAATCTGTCTGTGTTTTGGGTCACGTCATAAGAAGATCATTTAAAGAACTACCATCCGCAGTCTTAAACGCAGCGTTAAAAACTACTCGCCGCTTAGTGGTTGTGCTCGATTGCTTAAAAACGGCATGATGCGGCACAACATAATGGAAAGGCGATTTAAGTCTGGGGTTCTAGATCATGTTCACTTCCTCCATCTGGTTGAGATCTAAGTATTCCCTTATACATTTATTGTAGTCCTTGTAAAGTGTTGGGTTGGTAAGCAGTCTTTTTTCCTGCCTAAATAACATATTTAGGCTAATTTTTTTGGGTTAAAATGAGTGCTGGACGCTGACTTTCTTTGAAAGGGAGTGCAACTTCAAAACGTTGCCCCGGCAATCGCTTGAAATTTTGTAGAAAATGTTTCTCGCAAGCAGTTTCTATTTCAGCCTAGGCCTTGTTGAATGGTGATTCCTCAATCTCACAAAATTTCCTTAATTGTGTGTCTATGTCGGATAAGTGAGGGGAATATTGCCTAGTACCAGCCAAACTGGGTTTTTTGGGCGGTCGGTGCAATTGACTCTGGTCCTCTTATAATATAAGGTACAACCACCTCACAAAATATTTCATTTCTCAAGAGTAAGTCGATACTGGAGGGTCTGTTAAAGATAGGGTCTGATAATTTTAGACCTTGTAGTTGTCCCTATCTACCTGAGTACAGTTTTCGATTATGCAAAAATCCTATTAAGGTTTTATAAATTTACCCTCGAGTCGAAGTTCTTAATTCTGAGTATTTAGAACCCAGGTTGAGTTCGACAAAGTTTTGACAGGAACCATTTTTAACTTGTCCTAAAACTTGGACATCAAAAAACGTTCTATGTTTTTTCACCCTTAAAAGTTGTGTCGCTGATTCTGTGATAAAAGTTACTTGCGATCCGGGATCAAGCAAAGCTCGCAAGTTAATATTTAATAATGTGGTAGATTTTACTTTAACTTTAGCTGTTGCCAAAAAGATTTGTGTGTTGGTATGGTCGTTTGTTTGAAGCAGTTTATCGATGATTGTTGTTGATCAGAGGGATGAAAAGAAGCTGCATTCTGTTTGCCTTGGATTGATATATGGTGCGTTTAATATTGGTATTTATTCAGTGTGTTTTGGTTTTGGGGCATAAATGTTTTATTATTATTTAGGTAGATATGAGTGAGTGGGTGCGACGATACTTGAACAGGGGGAGGTGGTTAGTGTTACGTATTTGATTGCTGTGTGTTGTAATTGAGTGTTATCTGATTAGAAGAGAAGGCCGATTGTGGGTGAGATTTATATATGACTAAATCGACTTCGGAAGTTTCTTTAACAGCAAAAAAATGATAATTACATCTAAATGCTGCACTGGAAAATCGAGATTCTTTAGCGAATGTAAAATTTTCGTCAAATTATTTAAGAGTGCACGGATCCCGGTAGCGCTTTCTTCACGGACGACTGGCAAATCATAAAACAATTTAAATTCCTGGTTGGCCAAAATCCGTTTAAAATCATAGCGGAATTTAGTTACAGGTTTTCACAAATAATTTTGATACATCCATTTATTTATTTATCTACTTTTATTTTTATTTTTATTTTTATTACGTACTTCATATACATGTTTATTTGTTACTTATATACAGGTAACTAGCAAATTGTACTCAATTTAATTTTTATCTTCTTAATTATTGTACTTTTTTTTCTTAGATTTCCTCCTTAAAAGTTCTGCCTTAAAATGCTGTTGTTGAATTCCACGTCGTAAATCTCTTCCTCTGCTCCCTTATTAGATTTCCTGTTCCAGCAATTTGCACTTATTTATTTTTGAGATTAAGGGGCCACGCACTGGTTTGATTTTAAAATTTTTCAAGGGTTTTTATGAGTAAAACACCACAAACTATTTTCCGATTATTTCCTTTTATGGCTTAGAAGGACCAAATTGTAAGCTGAGAATTCGGCTAAAGTTAAATTTATTTTTGAGAAAAACTATTCCAAATTGTGTTGCGAAAATTTACTGTCATAATACAGTATAAACTGGGTTGAAATAAAACAACTGCCTTTTAAAACGTTATTAAAATGAGTTCCTTTTATTCTTGAATGGTTTGCTATTTATACAACATTATCTGACCTTTAGTTATGACATTTATTGCATGATAAAGATTATTCAAATTTTCTAATGATTTGTGCTTAATTTGACATTTTTAGTACAAGTTTTGTTTGTTTACATGCCGGGTATTTCCTGAATTCATTTTTTTTTTTAAATTTCAAATAACTTAAGTAATAATATTTATAATAATGTATGAAACTGTTGAAACTAAAGTTAATGCCTTGCTAATACTACCCGTGACAATCCATCCAAAAAGGGTGTAGTGTTGAAGTGTAGTGTAGAAGTTGATGGTAGTGTTCTACTCCGATAAGTAGATCAACGCACTTCGTTTTATTAAATTGTTGATCTGCCAACTGCCAACTGCCAACTGCCAAGTAGAAACATCGGATATTTGTGAGGGTTGTGCGGATACTATTTGAGGTGATGTAATACCTTCTATCCTTATTGAAAAGTTCTTTACGTTGGATAAGAGTTCGGAATTCGATCTGAGATGTGTTTGCCGTTTTAATTGCGCTATACCATAAATGACCATTGGACTCTTTGTTAGTGGCATTTCCAGTATACACATCATTCTCTGTTATTATATAGGGTGATTCATCGTGAGACTTGATTTATAATGTAAAATAAAACATATAAATTTGAAAGTAAATTTAAAATTTTTATTATCGATTAAAAGAACAATTTATGACATCTTCTTCTTAAAAATGATATTATGTAAATATTGTTAAGAGTAAGTCTGAGGTGGTCCATTCGAAATGTCCAATTTCGGGCGACTCGTTCAAGCATAACACAAGTAATGTTGGCATCCAAAGCGTCAATCGTAGTTGAAATATTCCTGAAGACCTGAGACTTTACATATTACCAGAGTCCAAAGGTGTGATATCGCACGATCTAGGCTGCCAATTTACCGAAGCAAAACGCAAAATTAAGTGTTCACCAAAATGATTTCTCAACAAGTCCATTGTTTCACTCGCTGTATGGCTCGTAGCGTCGTCTTGTTGAATTCAGAGCTCACAGAGACCATGTGTTTGAATTTCAGGAAGCACATAGTCCATTAACTTAGCGCGATAACGGTTACCATTGACGGTAACATCCAAATTGCCTCATTTTTTAAGAAATATGGGCCAATGATTTCACCAGCCCATAAACCACACCATACCGTTTTTAAGATATGTAATGGTAGCTCTTGGTACTCTTCGTGGCCCCATTGAGCCAGAAATGGGCCTCTTCACTGAACAAAATTTCACGATAAAACACCGGATTTTCATTGAGTTTTTCCAAAACCCATTCACTGAAAATATGATGCAAACTCAAGTCGCCTGGCTTCAATTATTGCACAAGTTGAATTTTGTACGCTTTTAGTTCGAGATCATCACGAAAAATATGCCAAGTTATCGAATACACCAATCCAAGCTGCTTAGAACGACGACGAATCGATTCGTCACGGTCTTCGCGTACACTTTCAGCTACAGCTGCTATAGTCTCTTCACTTCTTGCTGGATGTAGTCTAACCGGACGAGTATCAGCCACTTATGTAAACTGGGACTCAAATTTGCGAATGGTATTGGCAATAGTGGTTTCAGTAGGTCAATTATTGGCACCGTAAGTTCCTTGAATCGCACGAAAAACATTTCTCACAGAACGCTGACTTTCGTAATACAGCTGAGCAATTTGGACACGCTGTTGTTGTGTGAGTTTTTCACAATGACTTGCCAAATAATACTAAATAAAAATAATAAAGCAGTTTTATAGGATTCATACGCGATCTATCAAGAAAAGCCTATTGAAAATCAAACCTTACGATGAATAACCCCTTATTTACTTATGAGCCAGAGTACAGGATAGCACGACACTATATAATTGCTCCACTGTTACTCATTCGCTTCACAGACGCAGTGCTAAGGAAAACATAACCTTCCTTTGTATTATTGACACCTGCCGTAAGTAAAGTGTTGGCGAGTTGCACGTGGACTTGCAATACAAAAGGACGTCGTAATTTGCTGACCTGTTGTCGAGTTGCTTAGGTTAGTGGAGTTCGATGTATGATTCCTCTTAACACATGATGTGTTTGACATACTCTTACTGGCTGCCAATGACCCCTTAGCAGTATTCTCCAAATTTAATAATGTATTATGACTTTTCGAACATACTCTCCACCCTCGAGACGAAAATTTTGACGATGTGTGTCAGTTAATTAATTAATGCAGCCGTTTGATGGCTTTACAAATGTCAAATGTCAATGGTGTCATTTGACATTTAGCAATGGGCTTGTTATGTATGAACTCCGTAAAAAGGTCAGAGAATTGCCGCCATTTCATATAATCTCCAACAAACGTTGGCCCGGTAATGTGTGGTAGTTGAAGTCCAATAGAAGGGCTTCTTAAGTTGCTACCAATAGTTGACTGTGGATGTATTTCATTAGATATTTCATATAATTGGATAAGCTTCAATCGCGTTTTATCTTTTAAGACGAAATATTGTTGTGCATTGTTTCCATCGAGTGCCGGTCTCTAACACTCTAAGAATCCTATCTTGATTTAAAAAAATATTCTTGTGATTTTTGAATTAAATCCCCAGATAGCCCATGAAGCGCCTGTTGCAGTGCTTCAATTACCGCTTGCTGCTTCCTAATTAGTCAAACTATGTTCGTATTATCATTTGGTTGATATACTTAGCATGCCTTGACTGAAGGTGGCTTTGATATAACCCATTTCTGCTGGGTATTGCACCTTGACCCACACTATCTTGAGGGCCATCCCGATCACTATGGGTAGTTGGGATATCATCATCTTGTATGGTCTTCAGTTTTTGTAAGATTTCTCTGCATGCTAAATAGAAGTCCTTTTGCACATGCACATGTTTTGTTTTTTTTTTTCAAATTCGTCCCAAAGTTTATTGTGATTCTTAAGTCGAGCTGAGTATAACTCTTTTGTTCGTTGATGTATTGGTTTCTTCTACAGACTTAGTTAAATCTGTAGAATCTCCGCCCCTGTTTTCTTTTGTTGAGATGCTAACTTGTCCATGATAATTGTATGTGCTCTATATGTTGATTGTACAATATATGCTCTGAACCTTGATTATCGTTGGAATGTTGGTTGGTGAATACCAGTGTCTAGCCCTGGTAAGCGCTTATTGTACTCCTATTGTACTTGTGTTGACTGTTTTGTATGATATTAAAGAATACCAGTATTGAGCCCTGGTATACGCTCTTAATTAGCATATTAGTTCAATTTGCTCCTTACCGCTGGTGGGAGGAACAAAACGAAACTAATCACGTCGGGGTCACTAAAAAATGTAACTATTCTTTTATTGTTACGCACAATAGATCAGCAGACGAAGATTCTTGTATCTTGACTGTTAGTGGTATTGTTGATGGTACACCAGAGCCCCCAAAAATATGCAGCTTCAATCAGACCGGCAACTGCTGGATAACCTTTGAAAAATCAGTCTTTATTTCAACACTTTTTATATAAAATTATAGCTTAGCATAGCATAAAAATTGATATAACAAAACAAAAGAAAACTTATTCTTATACCGAAATTATTCGTACCTATATTGCTTACGCAGCAAAATTCAAAGGTAGAATTTAATTTTATCTAAAGGAAACAAAAAAAGAGATAATCTATCGTGCTTATCACGTGCATTGTAGCAGGTGTATGGTGCATTGTTTGATGTGCATATAGGGTGTATCATCTGGCTTATTTATTTTAATTTTTTATAAAATTAATTCTTAAGACTAAACAGGCGCCTTGACAATTTTTTTTTATAGAGGCTGCATGAACGAGGAGAAGAAACAGACAATTCTCCACCTATTCTGTACATGCAAAGCTCTCTCTCAAAGAAGAAATCTTTACTTAGGAGCTTTTTCTATGTACAATGACTTAAGCGATCTAAAAAATACAGATGTCATCTGTCTCCTACGCTTCATTATAAGCTCAAATTGGTTGCAAAAGTAGAAGGATCACAGATCCACGTGGCATCACAATGGAACAATAGGCCTAAATGGATTGGTCTTTCCAACAGCCACTTTTACCTAATCTAACCTAATCTTCTTATCAATAAAATAATACATACTTGGATAGGAGCACGATGACAAAACGCCACGCTCGAGAACACGTCCCACACAAACACTTCACTTTGCGGTCGCAACGACACTAAACGGTGAGTGAGTTTGACCAGAGAAGATCTTTGAAAAGTACAGAGAAGCGTGAAACGCCATGATGTCGCTAATATCGAAAACAACTAACATCAATTTTTGCGTGAGCAAAATGCTCATAGAGCGGCTTCTTACGGGTCAAAGCTCTTTTTGCTTCTTTCTTTAAATTCCTTTAGATTGTCTTCTATTTATGTTTTCTTATTAGAGCGGAGATTCTGGATGAAACGTCTTCATTGGTACCAGGACCAATAATTTCGAAAAAGTCTTACCATTTTATATTATGTAAAAACCTCAGAATCATAAAAAAATAAAGTAATAAAACGAATACACCGGTTTTTTGCCACCGCAAATCAATGGCACGTGCGATCATAAATCTGCCGGACTCACTAATGACAACTTTTAGGAACCAGTAATTTACAGCATATTTAAATTTACAGCATATTTAAATTTACATCATATGTATATAAAAATCGCTTGAGATAGCTTTGGTGTAAATGGCGTTTTAAGCTGACGTTAACTCACACGTTTATTATTTCCACTAGTGTATGTGGGGTTTATCTCTAAGGTTGACATCATTTATTGAATATCTATAAAGGGCTTACTTTATTGTACCCTGACCCATGTTAGCGGAAATTGGTAACTGAGTTCAAATAAAGTTAATATCTTATTTAAGTCATCAGATATCTAATTTCTAAGAATGTTCCATTTTCTCTTTCACTTTCTCCAGGAAATGCGTAACAAACATAACGTTTAACTATTTTTTTCCTATGAACGTAACAAAAATAAAAAAAAAACATCAACAAGTTTGTTATATTAAATCTATCAGTTGTAACTGCTTCTTATTGATATAAGTCTCTGGAAGTGTTGGTATTTTCTGTTCCCTTTCTTGTGTATTAGGAGGTTGATCTTATTTTTCCTTCTTTTGTGGCAATACTGGAAGGTCAGGAAGATAAAAACTGCAATCGATAATATAATTCCCTTATAGCCTATAGTATGGTGGTTATATTGACTTTGTTATTGGTTGGGGAGTGTGTTGCTGAAATTCTGAAGGTTTTCCTTTAACATTTCGATATCTGTAGCATGATGCTTGTAATTCTGGATCTTGGATCGTGGCTTGGTACACTGAAGTCTGATTAATTGCTGAGTGATACATATAATAATCTGGTAGCTCATGGGTAGATGCCATTTCCTTGAGTAAGTAGGTACTGCAGCTTCACTAGTGATCTCATTTCTTCGGGTAGTGCATATAGCCAAAAGTTTGGGCTATAAAATAAGATTCAACAGGGATACTTATCCACCGGCTTTATGGAACATTTCTTAATTTTAAAATGGTGTTTGAGAAGAGATGTCTCACAGGCATTAGCGCTGAATCTGAATTTCTGATTTTATCTTCCTATAATGCGTAATATTAGTCTCGATGTAGGTTTATTATAAGCAATGGTAACGATGGTTGTATAGCAGCAAATGTTTCTTTTAAGAAAACTGCCACGGGGATTAATCGAAAAGCTTCGAACCCTTTAGGTCTATCAATTGTATTTTCATTTTGAAAATCGTGTATTTCTGCAAAACACTTCTTTCTATGGTCATTAAGCTATACATATCCGATGAATCCAGATCAGTTATGGGAAGTTTTAGTAATGGAGCTAGCTGCTCGTTTATAAATTGCAGCTATCGGTGCAACTGGGTAAGTGATATGAGCAGGGGACTGATCATTGTGTATTTACTGCAATATGAATTATAACGTCTAACAGTGAGCCCTGAATTCGTTGTCGCAGTTAGGGTTGGTTGGTGGCACAATATAGGGGATTGACAAATTCCTCTTCTTTCAAGAAACCTTTTAAGCGCGGATAGAAAGGCTTCGGTCGTAACATCGCTCACGACTTCGAAATGAGTGACTTGACAAAGCAGCAGAAAACTTCAAGTAAGGTCCATAAAATTTCCTCTAACATTTTCTTTTATTTTGATCTAAATTCTAAATTCTTAATTCCCAAAATCCATTACATACAAAAGGTCTTAAACAATTTATTTCTAACAAAAATATGGGAATAGTTAGAAACATTATATGTATATTCAATTAAGAATAAATATAAATATAAATAAATATAAATATAAATATAAATGTCACATTAACATATTTACAGTATTTCAGTGTAGATAAAACAATAAATATAGATTGTATAGATCAATTCAGTTCTTACTTTATTTATAAGAAATTTTTAAAATTGTGAAATACAAATATCGAAGAAAAGAAATAAAATTAATATTGACTTGATGAAAATATACTGATGTGTGTACATTTTATAAATAGGTTTAAGTTATAAAATGCAACAAAATTTGGATTTCATTATAATTGATATTTAAAAGACACATTTTTACTTTATGGAAAAACAAACCTTAACGTTCTATTGATATAAATGTCTTTGGAAAGTGCACTGAATAGTTTGCAAGATACAAAAGTGTAAAAGTTGATTAAGTTTAAAGATCGAAATGTTGGTATGCTAAACAGGGAATGAGCATTGCTTCAAAGATTATTGGTATTATTGAAAGGACTACTTCTAATAAAGAAAATTGTTAGGGCTTTATGATAGCATAAATGTTGTACAGATAGAAGTTTCAGGTTATTAAAAAACATAAGGTAGCTGTATGCAACGAAAAGCACATTTTCCATATAACATAGTTTAAGGAAATTCTTAGTTGCTAAAACCAACCCGGTAGCCAATACCATATTATAGTCTGGAATTGAAAATCCCAACGTAAACATTTTTTAATAAGCTTATGGAGCAGTACTTTTTAAGCTAATAAAAACATCGAAAAGTGAATAGGATGTAATTTTTCAAAGTAGAAATGTGATCTTGCCAACCCAAATTTTGATCAATTATGACGCCTAAGTTTTTACAGCTTAAATTTTTTTTTAATTTCAAAACAAAAGAACTACAAAAAATATTTTCATTATATAAAGTTTAACAGCCATAATGAAGAAAACTCAATTAGCGGCAGCTAGCTACATGGAACATAATTTTAATTTCCAGTGACCACTTGCGGTTAGGCTGAAGTAAATAAGTTTAGTCTTACTACATACCAACAGCTTGTTATTGGGAAACCAGATTCTTAGCAAATATAATATAATGCCATATGATAAACTTCCGCAACAAAGTTAAAAAGGTCAATTTAGTCATACGCAAATGCAAAGACTGGAACATGAGTACACATATATTAAAAACAGTAAGGGACCGGGGACTGATCCTTGCGGAATGCCGAGGTTCATGAAATCCTATGTGAAACAACTTATCCAGAAGGGTTTTGTGGTCATGGATTATGGGTTATAGTAAAATACGGCTAATATTGATGATAGTAAGAATTGCATCGTTTAAAAAGTGCATAAAAAACTGTCGCCCTAGCGATGTCCAATTATGAATTTAAAACTAACGCATACCAAGTCTGTAGAATAGTGCAGGCACAGTACGCTATGTTTATTACATGATGCCGCGAGCCCACAAATTACACCACACAATCATTTTGTGTTGCATTGGTTTTCCATGAATCATATAGGATTTTCCATGCTTTAGTTTTTTATTTGGGTATGTATCCATCAATGGAGAAATATGATTCATCAGAGAAATCTTTTTTTGCAAAAATTGTCTCTTCGTTCCAACATATATAGAGCGAAATAGCGACATCGTGTATAGTCCAATGGTTTTAGTTATTATGTCATTTTGATTTTGTTGAGGTACATAAATGCAAATCTACGGTCAAAGTCTTGCGTAAAGTTGTGTAAGCAATGCCTGTTTGTTGACTTCAACGATGATGATGAAGTATATCTTATTTTGAACACTTTGGTCTACAGTGGTGATATTTTGAGATATACGTACGGACCATGCATGTTGAAATTGCTTAACTCAGAAAAGTAATTATCTTAAACGAAAAAACAACGAATATCTCGAAATTTTGGTTCATATAAAAAGCCTCCGCAGTTTTTTGTCACTAGTTAGTGTTGGTGTCCATTTATCTAGAAACACTAATCTAATTGTGTCAAACAAACACGTTTTTGAAAGGTAACATGTCACGCTATATTTTTTGTGAAGACAACTGTGTTATTGCTCGTGTTAAAAGTTATACTGATTTGAATATGAGTGAAATATCTGAAGAAATATGATACGTGATGCTTTTTTACTATAAAAACTGATGGAGCAAGACCGGTACGGAAGCTATCTGGAGATAGCGGAGGCAATAAATATCAACCATATAACAGTTTGGAATCATCTAAAATGACCAGGCTACTCAAAGAAGCTCGATGTTTAGGTGTCACATGAAATTTAATTGATCGAAAAATGAAGCAATTCATTACGGGCGATGTTAATAAAATACGAGAATATCGAATGCAAGTGATCATATTCAAACCACAACAAACAAACACAAAACGTTGCGAAACGGTCAATTCAATCCTCTTCTGTGCACAACTCAACCGTTTGAATGAAGCTATACGAAAGAGCGGCCAGAATTGGCCAATAGAAAGGGCATTGTCTTCTATTATGACAATGCTAGGTCACACACATCTTTGATGACCCGGAACAAATTGACGGAGCTTGGTTAGGAAGTTTTGATGCATCCACCTGTATAGCCCGGACCTTGCACCCTTTGATTATTATTTGTTTTGGTCTTTGCAAAACTCTCTTAATGGTAAAAAGTTGGCCAAAGAGCCGCCAAAAATCACTTGACCAAGTTTTTCGCTGATAAGCCACAGAAGTACTACACCGATGGAATTTTGAAGCTACCCGGAAAGTGGCAAAAGGTCATAGATAATAATAGCCAATATGTACTTGACTGAAATTGATTTTGAATATAGAAAATTTTTTTCAAAAATGTATCAAAAAACCGCGGAGACTTTTTATATGGCCCAATATAACTTGTTGCATACTAAACGGTTTCATGAACCAAATTACCTTAGTTTCCATTTGGCAACTGTCATGATGAATTCGGTAAATGGTTTTTAATAGCAACCAGCATTCACACTAGAATGCTTTCTTGCAACTGGTCTAAAAAAAACAATGTTTGATTATGTATGTATCTAAATTTAACATTAAAGGAAATTATAGATAGGTTCAAAATTATTTGTACAAAAACCTGTTCCCGCGAGAAAAAATTTCTAAAACAGAACGCATTTAAGAGAGTAATGCAAGAGAGTAATGAATCCTAAAAGACATTCATTTTCGCAGTTAACTAAAATCAAGTACGATGAATAGTTGACTAGAAAACAAGAAACTAGCTTCCACTAACAATTTTGTATCCCCATTAAATGTTCGATACCACCCATGGAGCAAAATAGCCACTGTTTGGACTCAGTTCCTCTTTCTTCCTCTTTCTAACATATTTTCAAAAAAGTTTAAAATATGTTGAGGCATTATAAGTGTATTCATACCCACTTGAGTGTTAAGTTCTTTTGGAAAAATAGAAAAAACTGGATAGTTGATTGTTTTATCTCCAATTGTTTTAATAATTATCAAATATTATGTAGCTTTTACTGTTGCTTCAGTTATTATAACTATTGGTAGTATTTCTGTTGTCATTGATTTTTTCGTCACTTTGTCTATTTTTTAATCTGCTTACCTGTTGTCGAAATAATAGTTCGCTAAGTCCAAATTTCAGTCGATTTCTCAGTATATATCCCAACTCGTGCCAGCCTCTGATGCACTTAAGTTAAATCATAATTCATAACAGGACATAATACTAACCTGAGACAACAATGCTTTGCATTCATTCAACTCGCTCAAAAAAAACAAAATATATCCATCAAAAATGGATGCAAAAAAGAAATGAAACGCAAATCGTATCAACAAATTTGTTAATCTTAGCTGTGAACGAAGTCAAGCAAAAAGGATGACTTTTGCTCAAGCAACCTAACATGCGGATATGGAAAATTTATAGGTATAGAGCACGTGTAGGTACTGTACATAGTAGGTAGGATTAGCTTTGGATTATTTGGTCGTTGTGTGTTAGGTGTATTAAAAACAAAACCATAAGTAATTATGTTGGCTTTACGTTCTATTCGTGCTGGAAGAGTGTGAACGAAATGGGAAATTTCTATACTATAGGATACGAGTATGTACTATATTAAGTTTACTTTGAGTTGTTATTTTAAGAGAAAGTGTGAAACGAAAAACCACCTCAAAGATGAGAATATGATAATTTTAGTGTAAAAGCGTTTTTTATTAAGCTTGAATTAGGTAATAAAAACGCATCAAAACAAGAAGAACAAAAAACTCTTTACTCACACGTTATATAATTATTGACTTGATTAGCTTTGAGGCTTAGATGAATCCACTAATACACAGGTTAACAAAGCAAAAAAAATTGTTTGAGTTCTTATTTCCATAATTATTTTCTAACTCTATATACTGAAAAATAACTAAACTAATCAAAAAGGCTTTGCTTTTGTACCTTTTGCAATGAT
Source organism: Volucella inanis (assembly GCA_907269105.1). Taxonomy (NCBI): domain Eukaryota; kingdom Metazoa; phylum Arthropoda; class Insecta; order Diptera; family Syrphidae; genus Volucella; species Volucella inanis. The sequence goes on along the minus strand of OU026154.1, from coordinate 59,241,197 downwards.
ATGAATGTAGGTATACATACGACAGCGAGAAACGTGTTGTACTACGTAAGATCGGGAAGGAGTGGTGGGAGAAGATTTGATATTTTACTCATGTTGTTTATTAGCTACTATCCGAATGCATGTCACAGCGATATAATGTATATTGTGTAACAGTTGTTTCAAAATAGAATTTAAAGAGCTGAAATTTATCGTTTTATATCAATCCCAAACTACTACTACCAGGTATGAGAGCGATGTTTTCGTGATCAAACCAAAATCAACTCTTACGAATTAAAGACTTACTTAAAGACCTCTAGCTGCCAAAAAGTAAAAGAGAAGTTCTAGCTTCTCAGTTGAGGCATTGAGATTAGCTTCAAATAAATGTTCGAAGACGGACCCTGTTATTGTCATTATGTTATCTGAAGAAATCGGAATTCCGTGTATTCATTCTGATTGGCATCTTTTAATAGATAATTTCACTAAATGCTTAAAAGCTGTCTTTATCCACAATGGAAATAGATTTTCGTTTAAACATTTGCCTTCTTCCGTGATGTTCAAATTACGAGAGCGTGAAAATTTTGCAATACACCTGGCTAGTGCTAGAGGATTTTACAATGGAAACGCAAGGCGGGTATACCAAACATCCTTACTAGCATTATCAGCAGAACTCACGGCCTAAGCGAACCAAGATCGAGATAGAAAATATAATGCTATATGTGACTTATTTGTCCAGCCTAAACACATATTGATGTCTCCATTGCTTCATGAAGGATTTCCTTAAAGATCTTCGTTGAAATTCTGAAACTTTTCAATATCTTAAAAAAAAAAATTCCCTTAGTCATCCGAAGCCAAAGTAAGAGCTAGTATTTTTTTCATACCACAAATAAAGAAGGTAACAGCCACCAACGTTATTTAAGTTTATTTATTTAATCTACAATTTACCAATCAACCAACAGTTAAACATAACATAAAATTATATAACATAAAGACAATTATTTTCGTCTATTTTAAGATTAAATTCCACGGAACGAATAAAATTGTAATACAGAAATTTGGAAAGAAAACGAAACTCTTTTCTTTGACGAAAAAAAGAGTATAATCGTCATAAGAGTACCTTTTATGCGCTGCATTCTTAACATTTTTTAATTAAATAAGTCTTTTATAGTAAGAAGCAGGATAAGTATTTACTTTTTTACAAGTCATGGGTACATTGATAAATATAACTTTAAAAGCGTAAAATTTTTGAAAAAACTGGTTGAATTATTGAATTTTCAAAAATTATTGAAATTATATTTATTGTTCCATAAAGTAGGATGACATTGTACAACAAACGTATATAAATGATCAGAGGTGAAACTAAATCTAATAATTTATTCATCGAATTAACAATGTATCTAATTTGATTTTAGTTTAAAGATGTTAATGAATCAATTAATAAAATTTCAACATCAGAACATAAAAAATATGTCATTAGTTTGAAGTCATAAGCTTGCAACCAAGTTATATTACCACAGTTAAAATCTCCATGTACACAAACATTATAAACTGCAAATTCAGGCAATATATGTAGTAACTCTTTCCATATTCTCTTCTCTTCCATATTGTAATTGCCGAATGAACTACGCTGTCTTCGCATTTCAACTCCAAACGTCTTTCCCACTTACTTACTTACTTACAAAAAATATTACAATTCCTAACAAACTGAATTTTGTATCCTAACCAACTCAAGTCTATATTAGATTAATTGAATACCTAATACAACAGACAACTCGACCTTGTCTTCACATCCGATTCGGATGTGTCGTTTATAAAAGTAATCATCTTCTTTACACCCTAGACCGTCTTCATCCCCCCTTGTCAATTATATACTTATATGAAAACGGCAACATACTCATATGTGTTGATTCGGAAAATTTATTTACTTTAACAAACCTAAAAGCCTTATCAGCAACATTTACTTTGACTTTATTACAGAGACAACTAATAGTGATCTTGCCCTATCAGTTTTCTATTCATTATTTTCTCTTGGCTTGCCCAATCGATTTTATATACCTTCCGAAAGGACTGCATTTCAACTCTTCCCTGGTTTAACAAGGAGTTGCGCTCTCTCAGTAATAACAGAAACAAGTAGGTGGCTCAACTTACACAAATGACTAAGAACTCGATCTGATTCCGACCATAATAATTATCGATTTGAAAATAATCGTTTTTCTGAAGTTTGTGAGTCTCTTTACTTTGACTACCTCTACCGCATGCAATTAAGTTTCATCTAGCTTCTAGCAGTTTGTTAATACCAAAAGAAAGTCAGTCGGGTAACCATCTACTCTCTAATTTCTTAGTAAATCAGCTGCCGACTTAAGAACCATTGGAAAATTGTTTACCTGTCAATTTAATAAATCTTTTTCTAGACACATAACTGAACCCGATCCTAGTTACTTTGGCGACGTCATCCATCTCGCTAAATATAACAACATATTTGGTATCTGAAAACGAATCTTATATTATCCCTATACATTAAAAAGAAGTAAGGCCGAAATTGACTATTATAGATCCATAGCAAAACTCTCTTGCATACCCAAACTTTTCGAAAGCATAGTCTATCAACAACTGCTTCCGTACTGTAGGCCAATTATCTACACAAATCGGTTGAAAGGTAAATCAACCACCACTAACCTAACTGAGTTCGTCTTTAGGACGCTTTGTGCTTAAGAAGACTGTGATGAAGTCGATTCAATTTCCACAGATTTTACCAAGGCATTCGATATAATTTCTCACCAACTTATCATTTTTTATTATTTTAAGGCATGGACCAAATCCTATTTAGAAGACCAAGAATACAGAGTCATTTTCGGATCTTTAATATCCGACTCCACTAAAGCAAATCTGTTGTTCCTTTGGGTAGCCACCTTGGACCAATCATCTTTATACTGTGATGTATAAATCTCATATTAACGAATTCTGATCTTTCTATTTTCGCTGATGACATGATAATCTCCAGTCATTTCACTGCCTTCTGGCACCCATTGCCTGCACGATGACTTAAATAAGTGTTTGGTTTGGTGCAAGCAAAATATTTTGAAACTTAATGTCAACAAATATAAAGCGATAACCTATTCCCGCAAACATCTAACCCACCCCCCAAGAAACTACTTCATCTGTGACGATCCTATTGAATTTCGACTCACATATTAACAGCATTTATAATGCTATAAGGCTAACTCTGCACTTGGCTTTATCAAACGCTGATAAAAAGTATTTTCCAACGCTAACGTTACAGGGTCCCTAAACATTACTTTTGTAAATTCTCTTCTCGAATATTGTAAATAAGTTTAGTTATCATATAAACAAATCCACATTTAAAGAATTGAAGTAGTCCAACGCAGGCTTATCCGTTTCGCTCTTCGTGATCTACTTTGAGCAAATCCATATGTATTACCTCTCTACTAAAATGAACTAAAACTAATTAGCATACATACCATGAAATAACGTCGTGATGTCGCTGATGTACTTTTTATCCACCAGTTATTGACAAGAAACATCGATTGCTCGAGAATAACGCAATACATTTCAGTCACTTCCAATCTCTGTAATCTAAGAACTTTCCCACTCCTCTCGATCCGAATTCACCTCACCAATTGCGGTCACTTTGAATCAATATCTAGAAAGTTGCGTATAACAAACAACTAAGCCGAAGTCTTTGACCTAAATAGCAGCAAATTCGAAATCAAAAAAACACTGATCAATATGCCATTCCCTTAACATCTCCCCGACCACCATTTCCCCATGACCCATTAGGTTAACAATATCTTTGTTAGTTTTTTAAGAATACTTCGTTTGTTTTTGACATTTAGAAAGGTTAGACGTATTTTGTTAGACGTTAAATAAGGCTAACTCTGCACTTGGCTTTATCAAACGCTGATAAAAAGAATTTTCCAACGCTAACGTTACAGGGTCCCTAAACATTACTTTTGTAAATTCTCTTCTCGAATATTGTAAATAAGTTTAGTTATCATATAAACAAATCCACATTTAAAGAATTGAAGTAGTCCAACGCAGGCTTATCCGTTTCGCTCTTCGTGATCTACTTTGAGCAAATCCATATGTATTACCTCTCTACTAAAATGAACTAAAACTAATTAGCATACATACCATGAAATAACGTCGTGATGTCGCTGATGTACTTTTTATCCACCAGTTATTGACAAGAAACATCGATTGCTCGAGAATAACGCAATACATTTCAGTCACTTCCAATCTCTGTAATCTAAGAACTTTCCCACTCCTCTCGATCCGAATTCACCTCACCAATTGCGGTCACTTTGAATCAATATCTAGAAAGTTGCGTATAACAAACAACTAAGCCGAAGTCTTTGACCTAAATAGCAGCAAATTCGAAATCAAAAAAACACTGATCAATATGCCATTCCCTTAACATCTCCCCGACCACCATTTCCCCATGACCCATTAGGTTAACAATATCTTTGTTAGTTTTTTAAGAATACTTCGTTTGTTTTTGACATTTAGAAAGGTTAGACGTATTTTGTTGAGCTTGGCGATTTTCAATTATTATAAAAAATGGAGCAAAGAACTTGCATCAAATTTTGTGTAAAAAACGGAATCAGCTATAAAACAATTGATATGTTAACTGTGGCAAACGGTGAGTCTGTTCTAAGTAAAAAAAATAAAAAATTTGCAAGTGGTACAAGTTTTTTTCGACTACCGTGGCGGAGTGCATCAGGAGTTTTTACTTCAATATTGTACTGTCATCAAGGAGTATTACCTTGAAGTTATGAGCCGTTTGCGAGTAGCAGTACGAAAAAAACGTCCGGAATTGAGAAAAAACAGTGCATGTCTTTCGCATCACGATAATACGCATTCATAATTGCTTATGAAAGATCTTTTGGCAGAAAACAGAACGACAATATTAACAGGATTTGGCCCCATGCGACTTCTTTCTGATCTTAAAAATGAAGAGACTCATAAAAGGACAGATATTTACAACGATTGAGGAAATAAAAACAGTATCGCCGGTAGAGCTCAAGGCTTTACCAAAAAATGCTCACAAGAAGTGCTTCGAGGGTTGAAAAAAGCGTTGGACCAAGTGTATTATATCTGAGGGGGCTTACTTTGAACAGAGCAACATTAATATTAATGAATAAATAAATATCTTTATTAAAATATAAAGTCACCTTACTTTTCGAACACACCTCGTTTATGCAGCTGATGGGGAATGCATACGACATCAGTTTCGACCTCAACAGCCCCAAATGAGCATTTCACAGCAATCAAAACCCCACCTCCATATAATTTAGGGACATTTAATCGATGGCAACGAAGTACGTAGTATAAAGAAATAACGAATAACCTTTCATCCTCAATGTCGTCATAAAGCCATGTCTCAGTCAATGCAAAAATATCACATTCACAAGCAACAATTACAAAGAAAAACTTCTAAGGCTAGAACAAAATCTGCTCATATTTTGATAATACGAGTACATACATATTTCCATTTCCGTATGGTTGTTGTTATGCAAATGCGTATGCAGACGAATATTTGTTTCTGCATTCACTGGTGATGTCATTGTATGGGATGTATATATTATTGAATTGTTCTTGTTTTGTTGCTTTTTGGAGCGGTTTGAATTTTTCTCACATATAAATTCACAAGCCAATTGTTTACATATGGTGCACAATTCAACTTGCCCATAGGAACGCTAACTTAAACTTAAAACTTAAATATTTTAGTTTTGAAAGAAGGTTCCGAGAAAGGGGCAATTGCATTGTTTTCGAGCTTGGCACAAGCATGACTTAAATGTTTGTTCACATTTTATTGAAAACTGTCCAAATTGAAAATTAAAAGCACTCAAAATAATGGAATGGCAAATTTGATTTATTTGCAGTTTGATTAAAAACAATTTTAAATATTTCTGTGCAAATATTGTGTTAAAATTTTCCACAAAATAAACCACATTTTATACTCTATGGCCGTGCTGACCGCCGACGAGTGCACACCCGTCAAGTTTTTACTGCTGATTTGCAAGTTTGCTGCTCGTGTGTGGATAAGAAAAAAAACGCGCGAGGATCTTATCTTTAGTTATTATTTTACTGATAATGCAACCGTCGAAAAGTGCATTTGCGTTTCAGCATTGATACGACATCCGATGATAAGCATGTGTGGTTTTGGTGTGTATAAGGTTCCTTAACTCTCCCCCTTGTAAAGAAAAAGTGTCTTCACTTTCGAGCCTGTTGGGCACGTAGTCTTATCATTTCTGTTTGATACATTTCATCATATAATTTTCTTTGTGTGTTAAAATTGTGTTACCACGATCTTCTGCAACTTTATATTTGTTGTTCTTTGTTGCCTTCTTGCTGCGTCTATCCGTGTCTCCTTTTTTATATGTAGTCACTTTTTTTGTTTGTTTTTATTATGATATTTCAAAAGTTATTCTTGTTTTTTTTTTTTTTTCTTGTGTCTTCTGTTTTAGGATATTTTTCACGGTTAAAAAAAAATCTTGTGGTGTATGTCCTGTAGTTGAATGGTTTAAAATTAGGTTTACTTATATTTTCGTTTAAAATATGCCTGTTTAATACAAAACATGAATAATATACTAATGTACTTATATTAAAAATTATATTATATAAAAAAAAATGTACCTGGGAAACAAAGCCCTTATATACAATTGTTACATAAGTGGAATGTGTGATCACCACAAATTGGTTTACTACATAAGTTACAGGTTTTTTGGGTTTTCTTGTCCTTATTATGTAAACAGTCTGTGCATCTTTTTCTTTTGGGAAGTTATTGAATGGGAGTTGATGGACCGGCACATAACCACATAACTTTATTGCCTCCTTGACATGACGGCGCTGTGCTGTTCCACTTCGTCTCATCATATGAGGCATCACAAGTTCCTTAGTCTCCTCATATCTTTTCGTCCTACTGCATAAGATGGATTCAACTACGTGAACATAATAAACGAATTTATGGCAGCTATGTCTAGAAAATTCAGAAAAAGCATTAAAGGCTATCTTCGTGTTTGACTCCTGCATGAATAAGTTCTCGGCAACTGATCCAACTTGTAGTATGTAATAATTTCATGTTTTTTTTTTTTTCTTAGTAAATAAACATCGCGGTTAAGTTTTGGAACATATCTGACCAAGCTAAATTTTCTATAGAAACCAAAGCAACTTAAAAAAATATCACAATCTTTGTTTGGCTTTATGTTTTGAGGAACTTCACGTTTTTTTTTTTTTTGGTCTAATTGTTCTAACTAGAATCAGTAGTTTTTAAAGAAGCACTTCTGCCAGTGACAAAGAAGTAAAAAAGTTATCAGTTTTTACATTCCTACCACTATTTACTATTGTTGCCAAAGGTTTGCCTAATATTTTTTTGAATCAGTTTTCCCGGTTGACGTCCACAGTAAATCTTACCAACAATGGCGTATGCAGTGTATGAATCGCACATTCAATATTTTTTGACTCCATATTTTCCAGGTTTGCTTGGGATGTACTGGGTAAATGGACATCTAACCCTGAAAGTCACTAGTTGCTCGTAAATGGTCACGTTTTCTTACGCAAAATTTGACCAAATATAATCAAAGCGAATTAATCGGCTAAACATTTTAGACCTTGTTACAGGCATGGTGGCCTTATATTGGGGGTTGATATCCATGCTGGTAAAGAATTCTCGTGAAAGTACATCCCAGGAATAAACCAAAAAACTTGCAGCTCGTCATCATCTACGTCCTTCCATATGATTTTTTTTTTCAGTTGCAACATGCCGGCCTTCTCTATTCGTGCAATTTAATATCCTCTGACAAATGTCCGATGAAACAAAATGTTCTAGACAAGATTTCTTCGTAGCAGCTCTAGTGCCTTCGACTGGACCAGGATGAAATAAAATGATATTATGACTTCCACTTTGTCTTGCTGGAGGTGGGCTCTCGTGCCAGTATATACCACTTTTTGAAACTCTTTGAGGTATTCTACAATATGTTCTTGATTGCTTTTAGATTGCGAAACTGCATGTTCTACACTTGTCCTGAAACTCTTTTTGGTATTCTATGTTATAGATTGCTTTCAGATTGTGAAACAGCATATTCTACAACTTCCTTCACTTGTTCATCTTCTTAAGACTCTCCATATCTCGATTCTGCCCATGGGCTATTTTCATCGCTGCCAAAATCTTGTGCCTGTTCAGCTTCACTGGAAGAAGATTCTTCTAAACTGTCTAAAATATCTTGTTCCGAATAATTTTCGAGAAGACTCATGGTTTAGTTTTTTTTTTTTTGTTGAACACTATGGAAATTATATATCTAACAAAACCAAAAAATAAGAATTTATTGAAGTAACTGAATCGTTTGAAAACCTATCACACAAGAACTGAGTACGAATTTTACAGAGTTGTAAAATCGTACAATGCAGATAAGCAGTTACGCTTCCCACGCAGATTCATTGCAGTCGATCTAAAAACAACTGTTAAGGATAACCGGGAAGCTGGTACGTGTGTATATCAGGTAGCAATGTGGTACCTGACTGGATGGCTTCATAGTACGGTGCTAGGGTCAAAATAACCCTGTTTGCGCATTAAAGGGGTATCGTGCAACATTCAATTCTTGTATGGCAGGGGGTACTTGTATAGTACAGGTACAAAAATAGTTTTAAACATTTCGAAAAGATAATTTAGTAGTGCATACAATTCTTAAATGCTTTGGGTACATCTGAGCAGCAAAAAAAAAGTTATGGCTTTTTAAACTCAAAATAATGAAAATTTTCGGTTCCAATTTTTTATTTAAAATGCATTTTTCTTAAAAATTTCCTAAAAATTATATTTAGAAACTTTTTTTACGTACGATCAACAGATTTCTTAGTAAAAGCAATTTTCTGTTAGAAAAAAATTGCCAAAAAATAAATGTACTGGGTGACTTCTAATTAGGAGGTGTAGCTATTTTAAAGGCTATAACTTCTAAATAATTATTTGTTACTCTTTTTTTCAATTTGATGCTGCGGTACATTTGCAAAACTGTGATAATTATTTCCACAGCTTTGCAAATGTACCACAATTTTGTTTAAACTGATCTACAATCAACATTTTGCTCTTTAAGTGAACAGCCGATTGATAAGTTGACATTCACAAAATGTATTAAAAACGTGAGTTCGCGGAAATAGTGTTTATATAAGTGTTTTAAAATGGAAACGCTTCATTGGCAAGATTAGAGTACCAATGACAATACTTCCATCCTGATAAATTCATACCTAGCGCCGTTTCCTGAAAACGCGGTTTTCTCCCTGTCAGATTCTCTCATTAGTATTTGATGAAATCCTGATTCGATCACCTACTGAAAAAAAGTTTGCTTTTCCTCGATTTTGTATTGTCATATTCACGTCTGGTATTTTATACCTATCCGTTAAAATTTGAGCGTTGATTTTCTGAAATTCTATGACCCTGCGCCTTTTTGGTTTTCCTTCATCGTCGGTACCTTACTTCGGCACTGTTTAGATCGGTGAGTTATATGGGCTTCTGCTAGGTTTTATTATATGGTTATCTAATAATTTTTGGATTTCTTCGTTAACAATCTCATTGTCAGCTATGGGGTATGGATATTGTTGTTGCCAAATAGGTTCGTCAGCTTTCGTTCTAATCGTAGCCTGAATGGTTGTAGTGAAAGACAGGATCGCACTATTACCTCCTTGTTTTTCATTATTTCTTCTATGTATATTCTTCCTACATTTTCCATTGTCCATTGTGTAATTTATTTTTTGTTCTAAATTCACAATTTCGCTTTTCTTTATTTTGTATTTTAGGCTTAATTTCTGCTTTAATAGCTCTCAAAACTTGTTCAACCAGAATCATATCGAAATCTTGAAGCTCATCAATTTCATAAAAGGTTAAATGCTGATCAAATAATGTTGTTTCTTTTTTCATATATGCTATCAAGTCACCAAGTAATGAATTTGTTTTTATAGGCTTAATTTGTATAGAAGTCCCTATCCTGCACTTAGAACACTATCAATTAATAAAGTAACGGATGTACCTGTGATTCCATATCGTCGTTGAAGATAAGTTAATCCGTTTATTCGCCTAAAAAAGTACTTCCTGTTTCATATAGCTCCTCGTACTGCGGTGTTACTGATTCTAATTCAGCTTGTTTAGTTTGTTCCGCTGCATCTTGCGTTGATTGTAGTTTTGTGATGAAGCATTTCTTTCTCTCTTTTCTATTGGATTGGTTGTTCTGAAGGGGTTTTTGGTTAGGAGGATTTTGTCTGGGTCCGTTGTTCCATCTAGACTGTTGGTTGTTGTAATATATTGTACGCACGAACTGTCTTGATTCATATACTTCCATTGGTGCGGGTTTTTTTGTAGTACTATTGTGGTACAAAATCTTTTCGATGCACTTGGTTGCCAGGATTGAACTTAGGGCGTTGTGGCTGTGGACGCCTTTCTGGTTGCTCGGTGTATCCTGGTTGTGTGTGAAGATGTTGATATTCATTGTCGTGGTATATTGTGCATGCAATATCGTAGGATTTTGCTAAATCCTTCGCATTGTTGGAATAAAATGTTCTTCTGGAAGATGAACTGTTAAGTCCCTTAATGAAGGTACGGACAGCATCCTAATTGGCGAAGGTCATAAGAGTTGCCTTCTCAGCTTCATTAGTCATATCAATTTTCGAGAGTATAAGGTTAAGTGCTTGGTTACTCTCATCATGATACTCGGACAAGTTTTTCCTTATTTTTCTTATCTTTTTCATTTTATCTTGAAGTACATACAACAACAATCATATACTTTGATCAGCGTAAGTATAGTTAAGGCGATTTATAATTGAGTAGAAATTCATCTTGGTGTTATAGTTAGTAAGAATGTCCGCTGCTTCCCACTATCTTAGTGTGTAGTACAACAAAGCATTGTAGTACTCCGCTTTGTTGCCATTAAATTGAGACAGGGATTTGAATACCTTTCGAATAGCTTTTGCATCGGAGATTGCAATGTTTACATTTATTCTTAATTTCGTCAATTGCTGTGTTAATAAATCAATTTAGGCAGTTAGTGTTTCTACTTCTGCCATAGCTGCTGTTTTCTTAGTTTTCGTAGTTCTTAAGATGGGGAGTGGTTACTTCTCTGTCGTTTTGTAGATTCGAGGGACAGTAATCTTTTCATTCCCTGGTTTCGTAGTTCGATTGTGGCTTTTTGTATTGCACGAATTTTGTGCGAGTCCTATATCTCAAGGATATCTCTATAGCCCCCAGTTATTTCTTCCTCTGTGGAAACGAGTAAAAATAAATATATCGTATTTTGCTTCCACTTAAACGCACTTGCTTTATTTAATATATTTTTAAGACTGACTTAGTATGAGCTATTCTACAATTTTTGAGTATCGGTAATGGAATTATAGTTGTTTGTTGTTAGTTATTATTTAAGGATACATGCATGACTATGTTCTTCTACTGATAAGGCAACCGTTGATTAGTGCATTTGCGTTTAAACATCATCTGCATCTGATGGTAAGCATGAGTTATTTTGGTGTGTATAAGGTTCCTCCCGCGTGCTAAAAAAAAAACAACAGCACAGTGCGGGTATCCCAAATCTCCCGCCCACGGTCATAGTACTGTTACTTACACTTGGTCACTGTTGTTGCTGTATTCATACGGCACGGGAAATGGCTTAGTGCATGTGATAACCGATGGAAAATGGGTTGCAAGTGTGAGTTTTGTTGGTGTACTGTTTCATTTTGAGTTAAGGGCATAACACCTACAACAATTTGATTAGGTAATCCAACGTCAGTATGTTTTCCGTGTTTTTGTGTTTGTTTGTAATTATGAGTATTGAATTCAGGGTTGGCGTAGCTAACATACGCGGTCTAAAAAGTTATCACTTTTCTGCGTACGTCCACGTCTGTTAATACAAACTAGCTGTTTTGGCACTTAGTGAATTACTGGTAGATCCCCGCCCACACCTCTCAGTTCACACGGATCTGAAGTTACCTGGCTACGAACAAGTGTCAGTATTCTTCTCTCACTGCGGTCTCACAATTTGGGTGCGAACTCCACTACAATGTGATCCGTGTTTCAATCCGGAATTCAACTTCTTGTTGCTAAAATTCTATCGCCGTAAGCAAATTATCCTCTACTGCTTTATTTACAAAAGCCCCAAACTGGAAAGCAATTCGACCTGTAACGAGTTCGATGCGCTGTCTCACTCCATTCAAAGAATTGTAGCCCTGTGTCCTCATACTGAAATAGTTATTATGGGCGATTTTGTAATACACAATTCTGGGTGGCTTTGAGATTGTAGACAGACAACACCCGAAGGACGGTGTGTTGAGATATTCGTTGCAGAAAACAACTTGACCGAGCTTGAAATGAGTCTACACATATACCAGACGTTGATAGTCATACCGCCAATATCCTGGAGTTGTTTTTTACTACTCACTTTAATAAATACAAGGTTAATGTGCTATCCCCTCTAGGCTCGTCAGACCACTGTTTCATATCAGCTAATTTCTCCTATATCGACAACACAGTTAGAGAAAAGATTCCTAAAACAACCGTTTGGCAAAACAAAAAAGCCAATTGGAGTGGACTAAACAGCTTCTTCAGGGGTTTTAACTGGTCGTTATGTTTCCTTGATAACGATGTGGATGCCGCTGCTGATATGATCACAGACACAATTCTCTTTGAAATGAGCTGTTAAGAGGCTGTCCGTCTTAGAGAAATGTTTTTTGGGTGCTACAATACCAACCCCACTGAAGAAATTTGAAAAAAGTTTAAATGAGCCAAGAATGATTGGAACGCCTTTCTTAAGCGTGTGAAATTCCAATACGACTAAAACTGAGGCAAAAAATACCACAATGTCCCGATGATAGTAAAAATGTTTAGTCGTTCGTCAAAACCATTAGAAATTCTGCCTCACCCTCTATCCCAACGCTTATTAAAAATGGCATTCCATTGGGCTTCCTGGACAAGGCCGATTTGCTTGTTGCACACTTCGCGGCCAGATTAACACTTCCATATTGTGCTTTGTCTCCGCCTAAACATGAGTGCTTCTTTAATGCGACCAACCCACTTTCGCATTCGTGTAGAAGCAAGTACTCTTATTTATTTATTTTTTTTTCTTAATAACCGCAAATCGGCTAGTTCAGACGGTATATTCCCCATTCTTTTGAATACGTATTCTTTCTCGCTGGCAAAACGACTGTGTTAGCTTTTTGATCGGTTCTACTTTTTAGGACACTTTGCACTTACGTCCAAGGTTATGGAAACGTTAAAATATCTCGCAACACGAAAACTTTGCAATGACGGCTTTCGTAGCAAAAGGTTCACTGGTGATTTGATAACATGTCTCACCGAAAAGTGAAACTAAAGCGTTCATCAATCTGATGAAAGCAAAATAATTGCACTTGATATTTCTAAAGGCATCTGATAGAGTTTGCCATCAGGTTCTTTTGTTAAAATGCGTGCTTTTGGTATTGATGATTCTTTTTTTAATGGAATATTACTTTTTGCAACCCAAGATTTAAATTGTTCAAAAATTAATCCTGGTGTGACCCAGGTTTTCGTTCTTTATCCCGGAATTCTTTGTAATCTGCATCAATAACCTCTTATTCGCTACTTCTAATCCAATATATTCCTTTTCTGACGACAGTACTCTTAGTTTTTCACATTCGTTAGCGGATTTTTTTCTTCTGCTCTAGAATGGGAACGGCAATGTGTGCCCAGCTTATTAAATTTCGATATACACAGTATTACTAAATGGAGAACGAACCTTCCAAATTAAAAACCTACAATTATTCTTGAATGGCACCTGTATCATCGAAACTTTCCAGTTTTGGTATGTGTGTCAATGACAAATTACGTTGAAATAACCACATATTCGATGTCGCCAAAAATGCTGCGAAATGCAGGTGCCCCTAAGATATTCTTGTATGTGTTAGATAAGAATCAAATCCGATAAAACTCATATATGACACCAGTAATACAGTCAGTTGACACCCTCGAACACCAACGTAGTGTTACCTGTCTTACCCTGTTATATTTGGATTTTTTTTGCCACCAGTGCTCCGGCGAAACTTCTAGTATCATGCCACCCCTTTTAACTTTGAACCTTAATTATTTACCACGCAAATGCCATCTTCGCTTTTAGAACCATCTGTGAAGAAACCAATGAGGATTTTTTTTTTCGATTTCTCTGAACATTTATCAATATGGTTGGTGAATTTTTTTGGAAGCACTACGTGCATTGGATTTTTTCAGTGACAACTGTGGGGGAAAATTTGAAAATCGGTAGCGTTGACTTTTCTGTCTCACATATGAGATTTTCATAGTTTTCGAAAACTGTACTGCATTTAAAATTGCCGAAATTCTTTTACGAGTTAATAATAATTGAAGTCTAATAGTATGAGCGACTCTGGTGATGTTGTAATCTTGGAGAAGAAGAGTGAGGTCAGATATTTGAGCCGGTGCTGAAGTGATAAGAGGCTACTATCTGTGACTAAATTCTTAATGGGAGTAGTCCTGAATACTTTTAAGCTTACTTTTGCAGAAGTGTGGTATGGTGTTGAGATTTCTTGTAATTTCAATTTGGAGCATTTGCAATAAACCACAAGCCCATAGTCAATCTTTGAGAGAATTATTGATTTTGTAATGCTTACAAGTGTTTTAACATAAAAGAAGCTGTTCTTATATACTAGTATTTTAATAATATTCAACCTGGCGGCTATGCTTTTCTTAAGTTCTAAGCAATTTATCTTAATTTTAAGATACTTAATGTTATTTAAGTTAATTTAAAGTTAAGAGAAATATGTTTAGTGCAAATAGATCTTTTGCAAAAGTGTGGAATCAAAGTTTTTTTCTGTGGAAATTCTGGAACCCGATGTATTATACCAAGTTTGGAGTTTTTCAAAATCTTTAAGAACCATGAGGTAACAGTTGGTAATTCCTTAAACTTGGCGAAAACGATGAGATCATCAGCATGCAAACAAACAGAAGTAATTAGCTGGCTTGATATTTCCCAAAATGTCGAATGTCATTAAATGCTATAACAAATAAAATTACGGAAAGAGGAGATCCCTAGAGTTTTCCGTTTTCTATGCTTTTAACGCTGAAGGGAACCCCGTTTATTTTAGCTCGAAATGTTCTAATGCATAAGAACGATTTTATATTGTTAAAATTTTTTGGACCACTTTCCAATTTTGTCAAATAAAGCCTAATTTTCTGAACGCGAAATCGCGTTATCTTTGTGGCGTGAGGGCAATCCTTCTTCAGAGTTCTGAAAATAAGCTCTCTATACAGAATATTCCGTTTGGCGTATGAGCAGACATTTTTTTCCTCACATAATATTGAAATTAAAATTGAAGTTCAACAATTTAGCTTTACGTTTTTCTCATCGTAGATCCTTTAACACTAACACTAAATCAGACATAAATTAATAAAATTTTACTGGTTAGAGGGTATAATTCCTATCATCTTTCAGTAATAGTTAATCCACTTAGGTACACTACCAACAATTATATAAAAAGGGGTATATTTAGTAAGTAAAAGATAATTAAATTATCTTAAGAACAAGAAAATCTCAATAATACTAACGACGGCGAAAATGATCGTTGTTCTAAGGATAATAAGTCTTTGTTAATTTTGTTTTAAAGTTTACTTTTGTTAAACAGATACGAGTAAATGACTCTAACAAAAAAGTTCTTAGTTTAAAGACTTGATTTTTACATACTAACATAATTTAGATCAAATTGAAAGATAAAACCAGTTAAGATATAATTCAAATCTAAATACTTTAGCGAAAATCTTAAGTATGGTTTGCATAAAAATTGCGTATACTGAAAAAAATTTTAATTATCCATATTGTAGCTTATGTGCGAGAAAAAAAAATTTATTTTTTCTATTATAAATTATTTATCTTTCCGCTGATATCAAATATTTTTCTTAATTTGTATTTTGAATATGTTAATTACCGCTTGACTTTACATATTTCAAGGGCGGATGGAAATGCATTAATTTAGTTCATATGAGCTGATTTGTATTTACATTTTAATAAGCTTTTAGAAAGGCTATCCACATTGATTGCACTAATTTGTGCCTAAATATTTTGGGAAGGTCATATGGGTTTAAAATGTTTGTTTTTACACATATAGTGAATTTATGTAGTTCCAAATAAAGTAATTGGCTTTATATTCTTCCAAGATGAATCAATAAAGATTTGCTACCCTATCTATCTGTGATATTATTATTCTACGAACACTCTTACTAACAATTACTTAATAAAACTGAAAAAAAAATGAAAAAAAAACATTGTTTCTGTTGAAGAATCATCGAACCTCAATTTATTACGTATTTTGCTATGTTAAATAAAAATGTAAAATAAGGAGATATGGTCTAGAAAAGGAATTTGATAAGCGGTACATTATATCTATAACCATCAGCTTCTGCTGCGGGTTGATTTTCTTCAGTTGGTGGAACTGATGGGGGTAAATATTCAGTGGGTGGAGCAGCTGATGGTGGTAAATATTCCTTTACCGGTTCAGCAACTGGCTCGGAAATAATTTCATCAACAATTTCAGGTTCTGCTGAAAGCTCACTTGGTGGAAGATATTTAGCTGTAGGGACAACAGGAATGACTGGTGCTGGCACTTCTACTGGAGGCAAATATCCGGTACTTGGAGCTAGAACGTCTGGAACAGTTTCTTCCGCAGCTGACGCTGCAACTGTAGGTGGTAAGTATTCCTTGACTGGCGCAGATGGTAATTCGAATATTGGCGAAGGAACATTATACACATAGCCGGAATGTTTTAAGTGTGAAACGTCAGCCGTAACAGATACGATGAGACAAACAACTGCGATGTACAATCTCTATAAAAATCATCTTTATTGGTATCTTAAATTGAATTGCTCCGAATGTGTATTTTTACCATTTTGTCCTCAATAAAATAGATGTTCAATGCTACTACGAATGTTGTCGATTGATGTGGCTCTTCATGTTTCGACGATATTTATAGCAACCAGTTAAGTAAAGGTTCAAACTCATCAAGGCTTATCGCTCATCTTGATTCACAAAGTAAAGCATCGATTAACGTAACACAAAGTATTTGACGTTTAAAAATTAATTTTCTTATTATGTCTTGATTCTAATACAAATAGAGTTTGCAAATAATAACTACATAAAATGTACTTTTATTTTTTGCATAAGAAAATGAACCAACGGCAGATTTAGTCATAACTTTCATATCACTGTAAGTTAAGATGTTAAGAAGTAACAATTTTAGCTAAACTAATGTGCAAATATACGAGTATGTATTCAGTTAGTTTAAAAAACTCAAGAAGTGAAAGGCAAAAATATTAAATTTATTTGTAACAAATGAAAGAATTAGTCATGTTGCCTTTTATTAATTAATGTATAGATCCATACATTTGCAAACATATGTATGTGTGAAGGGTTTAATTAACCTGTATTCGATACACATATTATACATAAGTAAATGTAGGTATGTACAGTACTCAGCCCAGTACAGGGCAGGCATACATACAGTTGAATATACATATTTTAGAGAATGTATTTTTCCAGATCATTGTATTCAAACTTTATATGGCGAATAACTTTAAGTTAATTTATTATCATTATATTGGCCGTTAAACAATTTATACATAAGCAACATCTTTAATTCAATAAAAAAAAATTTATTTTGCACAATGAAACCATTATCACTAAATTCAAAGCGAACTCCGACGTATATTTGAATTTAGGCATACGAATTTAAAATCGGCGACTTGGTATTTTTTAGGTACAAGTATCATTATTTTTATTAATTTGTTGACATATGTATATCTATTTTTAATTTTTTTTTATTTTGAAGTGTTATCTTGAGCATATTTATTTTATTTTATACAAATACTTTTTGAGATCTGAATTTGGGTTTAATAAATAAATATTTTGGAGCGACAGCCTGGTGTGGGCCAAGGTCTAGCTTCTCGCACTCATTTTGTGTTTCTCACTTTGTAATTTTTTTTTTTTGGACTCCTGAGCAGGGCCTACTGTTTATTGCCGGTTCTGAACGGCTCTCTTGAGAAGCTTTTTCATAGACAGAATTTGACTTTCGGAGGTTTGCCATTGCCCGCTGAAAGGGTGATGACGATTTTGAAAAATTTGCTATTGTGTTCCTACCGAGATTCGAACCCAGGTAGGTGGCGTGACAGCCAGTGAATCAACGATAGCGCCATCGCCACCACGTGGTTTTACACGTACTTAAGCTCAAGTATCCTTCATAGTACAAGAAAAAAAAATAGAAGGATGTCATAGGTATGACGTTTAATCCGTTTATGTTGATTTTAGCATTAAGATAGAATGAGAGGAAGTATATATTAATATAACCGGTAAGAATATCATCGTATATGACAGCACGAAACGGACTTAGGCTAGTTGCTGCGAGCCTGAATATCGTTATATCTGGAACACAGTTTCTCAAATTCAGTATTTATAAAGTAGAATTTGACAATTTTTTTAATGGGGACAGTCAACCAATATCAGAACATCCTCAGGTGACAATACTTAGTTGCAGCCAAGGTATATTTAGGAAAAATACCGAGAGGAGTTTAAACGTTCAACGAATGCAATTACAACTGAACCTGTATTAATCACATATCCGTCACAAATATTATGCAATTCTTTTTATTTTGCTTAACACGAGCCATGGATTTAGAAGGTATTTTTTGGGGGATATTAAATGGGATTTTGGCTTTTCGCGTCATTAATTTTTTTAGACAGATTGAATTGGTTTGCTTTTGGTAATATTTTTAGGGAATCGTTTGTTCTATTCTGAAAAGGTCTAGTAAGTACCATATCAAGAGATTTTCGGTTGGATTGTTGGAAAAACTTCGGGTTCATACACAATTTCAAGTAGTATACTTGTTGCAGACGGAATTCATTCTTTCCATTGAAATTCCGATATCATCAGGTATGTCACCGAGACTCAAAAGATGTGTACACATAGTTCGCTTTGCACAAAATGTTAGTTAAGTGTGGATCAATTGCGCATTATGGCGAATTAAAGGGTTTCGTTGAGAGCTCATACAACCGTAGTGAATCAGTTTTGTTTCCTCTTTCTTTCTTTTTTTTGATCTTAATGTTCTTTTTCCGCTTATTTGGAGTGATAAAAAAATAAATAAATAAATGGCGCGACAGCCCGGTGTGGGCCAAGGTCTAGCTTCTCGCACTCATTTGTGTTTCTCACTTTGTGAATAATTACACTCCTGAGCAGGGCCTACTGTTTATTGCCGGTTCCGAACAGCTCTCCTGAGAAGTTTTTTCATAGGCAGAATTTGACTTTCGGAGCTTTGCCATTGCCCGCCGAAAGGGTGATGACGATTTTGAAAAAATTGCTATTGTGTTCCTACCGGGATGATAGTAAGTGGAAATTAATTTTCATTTTGATAGCTCCAAAGCCACTCCTCCAACATGGCAACAGCCAGGAGACTTCTCTCTCTCTCTCTCTTATATCCACCGACCCGCCTAAAGGACCAAACAAAAAACTAAAAACTTCTTCAGAAATATTTTCTGATTACCCTCAACTCCCAAAAAATTCAATACCAAAAAACCCATGTTTTGAGTTTATCGTATTTTACAGCAAAGAAAAGCCCCCCATAGGTGTATTCGAAAAAATTATCGGCTCAATCTGTACCAAATATAAGAAGATCTCTTTTGAGTGATGCATCGGTTCTCATTCTAACAAAAACCCAAAAAAAATGTGTGCAAAATCATTAAACCCAGTTCCCTGAATATAATTTTCCCAGTGACAATAAGACTTTACCCCAATTTTAATTTCACGAAAGGTACAGCATATGCGCCCTTTCTAATCAACATTTTTGGGTGAAAATTATTGCTGAGATCAAGTGAAAAATGTAAACGAAGTGACGGTAAAAAAATCAACTGGCTTGTTATTTTTCTTTGATCTCTTTCGACTTCCAATGGAATGTCGGCAATGCCAACTGCTTGAACATACAATAAAATGCTGTAAGCGAGCATCCTCTTGCGTTACCTGCGACTTTCCTTTACATATATGTTTCATCTATCGCTTGCCCCAGATATGCATAATATAAAGAAATTTTAGCAATAAAAACCAAAACTAAATCATCTTCCTAAGCCGAATCCAGACAAATTTATAAGAAATAGCACCTTATTTTAACAGTCTTCACCTCTGATCTGTTATATATCAAACAAACTTAAACAAACTTCAAATGCCAGAATCCTATTCCCCATACAGACTACCTGGTTACCTAATTCACGTCACAGAGAACAAGAAAATTTTGTTTTTTTAATGTCAAAACCCCAACGTAAACAAATAATTAGCTATCAACACTATTGCTGTCCCACAAATTAAATATAAGCAACACAAAGTAATAGTATCCTGGTGGAACAAGCAGTTCAAGGATCTTTGAACACAAAAAACAAACTGCCATCTACACCCTTAAAAGATACCCATCAATATCATATCTCATTTTTTTCGTAGACTCTTTTCCACAGAAATGTCAAAATTGAGAAGAAAAGGTCCTTTGAACTCTGCACCGCAAGCATAAACCGAAACTCTGGGGTGATATAAAAATATTGATAGAAAACTACTCGAAACAATTACCTGTCTTTTCCAAATTGCGCTGGGAAAACTACAATAATATCGTCATTATTATTCACAACAAAACTCCCATAACTCCCATAACCATTGAACTACCCATCGGAATGATCGAAATAGGCTTTGCTATAAATTTTGCTAAGGAAAGATTCGATAGAATTACCAAGAAGATGCTAAAAGGCAACCCGCTGGTTTTGAAATAATGACTATCGAATGTATTTAATAAAATATCTACAATGAGCATCATTCCTTAGGTCTGGAAACTGCAATTATGTTACCTGTCCCTAAGACAAAAAAGCAATCCACCTCCATTAATGGATGCAGCCCAATATCCCTTCACACGAAAAAATCATTGATAAAATTATATCTAAGGAACTGTATTGGTTTCATGAAAAGGAAAACTTATTACAATAGATACAATTAATCAAGTTGCAATTTGAACATGGTCGAGGGACAATTGATGCGTTGCTGCATGTTAACGATTACCACAGCTTTATCAAGCAAAAATCATGTCTGGATTTTTTCAATCAATTCGAAAAGCCATTAGATCGCGTTGGTATCCATATCATAAATACTAAACAACTAAAACGAAGATAAACGTAAAGCACAAAACACACTAACATTTTTAACTTACTTCTATTGTACTTACAGAATAATATTATGCATAGACATTATTGCATTCCCACTGATATGCAGCTGCACGTATATCAAGTAACCAGGAACCAAAGCTTGGGAACACTTCTTTTGAATTTAAATTTTTAGAATTTTACAAAACAATCAAAATTATGACAAAGCCAAAATTTAGTCCATATGATACATTTTTATGATATTGCAATTCTTAATTTTACTAAGGTAATTTACGTTTTCAAATATGATACCTATCATCTAATTTTATTTTGTCGGTAAAATTCGTAAAATTTTTATATATAAGATAATAATTTAGATAATAAAATCGGGTTTTTTTTTTTTTGATATGACAAATAATGGTCTAAGATTTCTATTTTGCAATTATTAAACTGTATTAGAACGTTATTTAATTTTTATTAAATTTGAATTTTTTATTAAAATCATTTCTTCATCTAACAAAATGATTTATGTTTGGTTATTTTTAATCAATTTACAATTATTTTGAAAAATAAAATGTTTACCTATACTTAATTCGTTTAGGTATTTTAATTCTTAATACTTATAATTTACATTGTTGTATTCGGTTACAGTTTATTTATGATAATCAATTTCTTGATATTAGTACAATTATTTTCAATTGAGTTCGTTTAAATTGTTTTGAAATTTGTATTGCAAATATTAGAATATTATATTTTTATTGGTTTAGTTTAATGTTTTTCACTTTATTTATATGTAGATATAGATTTAGTATTATTTTGTATTTCTTCATCTGTTAAAATGTCTTGGATGTGTTCTACAATATTTTATCTCAAATGTAACTTTTTAAAACAAATGTAACTTTGTAAAACAAATTCTGTTCAATCGTTCAGCTAGATATACTGTTTAACTGTCGCAAAATTATTTCTCTGTCTCTCTTGATTATATTTTTAAGCTGTCTAAATGTTTTGTTAAAACTTTCATTTATTACAACTTTCTGGATTAAATTACTAATTGAATTATGGTTATTTATTTGTTTATTCTTAAGATAGTTTTTAATATTTATTTTATTATGTTCGTCCAATGTACCAAAAAGCCATTTCGATGCTTTTCCTACAATATTAACTAATCCTCTCTTTCTCTTTTTTCTCTAGGTATAAATGTTTTTATTTTATTCGATTAATGTAACATACATATAGGTTCTATTTTAAGTAACTCTGTGTGTTCAACGTCAAGATTGTTTATGTTTATTGGTGTCATTAAGCAAATTTATTATGTCTTGTAGTTTGATCATATGAATAATTGTATCTGTTTCAACATCTATGTCCACGTCATTTAGTTTGATCTGTGTTAAACCTATTTATTCTTTTATATCTTATACACGTAATAGTCCTTTAAGTGGTGTTATTAGTAGCATTAACGATATTATTGTAAAAAGCTGAAAATTTTGGTTGTATTTAAATACTAGTAGTATGAAAATTTACCAATTTACTTCTCTCAAATTAGGTTGATGCTTATGCCTAACAGCTTTGTAATTTCTTATTAGCCCTGTTGATCTTTCTTCAATATAATATTTGCCTTTTTAATATTCTTTTCTTTTATATACCTTAAGTTTTGTCTTTCCTTTTCAAAATTTATTCTTTTAAATTGAACTTCGTTTGGAGTAGTTTTAATCGTTTAATGTATTCTTTCATTACAGTTTCGTTTAGGCTGTTGTACTAATCTTTTAACTAATATATTTTTTTGTTTAATTTTAAAAGCCGATATTTTTCTATTATATTATGATGCTATGAAATCTCTCTATGTCGAAATTGTCGGTATGACTATTAGGTTTTAAAAGATGAATGTCTACATTTTCATTCTGTAAAAGTTTCTTAATGTGGAATGACCTTAATTCATTATCAGCTATAACCTTTTAAGTTTTCCTATTTTAAAAAAATAATTCTCTTATTCTTCTACTATTGTAATGTGATTGCTTTCTGAAAGGTGGTATACTAGTCCAAATTTCGAAAACTTGTCGGTAATTGTTAGAAAACTCCATTTTACTATGACAAATGAATTATTTCGTTGAGATCTTTTGACATTTCGGTTAACTAAAACTTTGTCTTCTGTCTTCTGTCTTATTTTACTTGTTGACATACCTCACATTAGCTTATAACTATTTAAATTAATTCCGTTATTCGTGATAATAAATTGTGTGTTTAATTGCATTATGAATTTCCTGAAAACCTAAATGTAAGCATTCTCTTATATGATAGATAGATGGATATTTGTTTAACGGCTTCTACCTTAATCTATCAAAGTCATATAATGCTATGTATAATACTCGTGTGGAAGTGTTTCAATTTCTTGGGTTTTGTTGTTGGTTAGAATTATTTGAGTTTTGTATCTGTGCACACTATCTTACTTGATTGGTATATGGTACATACGTTTTTCATCTGCTGAATGGATAGTCGCATTTGAATCATCATCTTCTATATTAAATACAAAATGTAATACTAAGTCATTACTAAGTCATTTTCATTACATTACATTACATTTAGAATTTTCTTTATGAGGGGGTGGTTCTTCCTTTTCCTCCTTATGACAAAGTCCTCGTTGGGCTCAATTCTGCTCAAAAAATCTGCCACTCTGTTTTCTTTTTCTTTCAATTATGCTATCTCATATTGATATTCTTAAGAGCAATCTTTGATGTCTGGGAGTAAGATCTTTGGATTTATATTTGGCATGCAAGAATTTAATCGGTTGGTAAGTTGTATTGTACAAATTTTAAATTATATTAATTTATAATTAGTTTACTGACCATATAATGGCGATATTCTTGTAAGTGGCTGAATACGTTATTTATAAACGAATTTATTGATATGTTACCTCGTCCAGTAAAGGTAGATATGTATTTTGCTTGTATTGACACTTTCTCAATATTGTCTAGAGTTCTTTCTCTCTCTCTCTCTGATCTGCATTGCTTGAATTGCTGCAGTTAGCTGTTCCACTTGTTGGTATTTATGCAGCATTTTTGATATTAGTTCTTCTATCTTCGGCATATTTAATCCTCGTCAGTTAACGTTATAAAGCTTAGCTTTGTCTTTTTTCATAAACTTTCATTGTTTTGATATAAATATCAATATTTTTCTGGTTTTCTATTCATTCTGGAATTGTCCATAAGCTAGTACTCATACGTTGAGCTGTTCGGTCGCATTTTGTTTTCGATCCCATACTTAAATTGAATTTTATTTTATTTTTCTGCTAATGTCGCGTACTGTACGTTATCATTAAGAAAAAATAAATAATATAAAAACATAAAAAAAGACAAAATAAAAAACAAACCCATTTCAATATTACCCAGTGACCGACACCAATCCCGACTATCGTCGCCTGTGCGAAAGACTGAAACCCCCAGTAACCCTTAACTCGGTCAACGTCGATTATCTATACTCATCACATCTGCCGTTCAATTCAAACCGCCACTGTATTCAGTCGCCCTCTTCATTCATCGACTGCTCTCGGGTTCTGTGGACTGCACTTCCCTTTACAATTCTATCTCCTTGACTCTAACCCACAGCACCTATTATGGCTCTAACGAACCAATCTCTCGCATGCTCCGTAAGGTCAACTCAAACCTCCCACTTTTTGATTTTAACCTGAGCACTTCTCGTCTTAACCCTCGACCCTTGTACTGTAAAATTTTAAGTTATCGTGTACCTGTGTACTCAGTACCCTATAAGATAAGTATGGAAGACTGCATTTTTATATGTGATCAAAGTAAAAAAAAATGTTGTTTGTTTAAACCTAAATAACAGGCTTCTGCGATTCCTTATCAATGTCCTCGCTGTGATGTGAATTTGACAACAAAAGAACATTCTTTTTTGTGTTACTCGTATAGCTTACTACCTGCATGCACCGTGAGAAACAAAAAAATTGAACTAAATTTTCCCGAGTTCTTTTGAATTCCCTGTCATTTTTTGTAAACTACATTGGTAATTGTGGTTTTCTGCCTCTCATTGTGTCCACTAATGTAGTTTTTCTACTTGCTAGCTCTAAAGCCAGTGACACAGATGTAAAAAAATTATCAGTGGTAACGTTAAAATTGTCATCCAAAAAACCTTCTAAAAGATGCATCACAAGTCCGTGTGCTATGCCATCCGAACGATTGTCGGGTTGCTGTCCTAAATAAATTTTTCCACGCAAAGGATAATTGGTTTTGGCATCTTCAAACCAAAATATTTTTAAACCATATCTGCCATATAAACCATATTAGGCATTTGTATATTGCCGAAATGAACATCTGCCTCTGGTAGCTACTAGTTGTTCGTCTATAGTAATCTCTTTTGATGGATGATAGAGTGCAGTGAGATTTGATAGAAATTCGTCCCAAGTATATCTAAAAGCTGGCAGCTTATCAGTTTGCATGCGGAATTCTCTTTTCAATCGTCAAACCGAACAAAACGGGATATTTGTTCAAATCGTTCTAAAGACATGGTACCTCTATAAAAAGGCATATTGTGTTGATCAAATAAGTCCTTAGCTTCTTCTTTTGACGATTTTTCGGCACCTGCATACAGTAACACTGTAAAGTATGCATAAATCTTATCTGCATCCGTATCATACCATCGACGAAGTATCTTTGGTGTTGCTGACAAATGATTGTCTTCATAGGCCCTCCTCGCTTTCCTGTTTGTGTCAGGAACTATAGTGCCAATAATTTCTGGGCTTATCAAACATCCGAAAGCATCGGCTTTTTTTGAAAATATTGTTTTGCATTTTGGCTCATTCATTCGTTCGTTTTGATCATTTCTTGCCCTAGATTTCTGAAAATCATCTAGCATAGACAATCAAATATCAGAATGACGGACGTTCCTAGCTGTGTAGCGCATTCCTCAGTTTGGTCCAACAGGTTCATCCTCCTGAAAATCCTCCTGATGCCGGTCATCAGATTGAATCTGCATATATTGGGTCTATAACTTTAATAAACGTGCGGTTTGCCAAGAGATGGCGTAACGAGTATTATTCCATTGTTATTATTTCATTGGAACATACGTTGGAAAGCTACTGTCATTGTAAGTCATTTCAGTATATGTCATTCATTTGAAGCGTAAACAACAATAATTTTTTTTCACTCAAATATGCCAAACTTTATGCCTAAAAAAGTGTTTTTGCGGGGAGTTATTCTTCATTACTTTAATATGAAGAAAACTGCTGCCGATCATCGTGTTTTGGTAGAAGTTTATGGTGAATATGCGCTAGCTGAGCGAACGTGCCAAAAGTGGTTTGCACGATTTAAAAGTGGTAATTTTGACTTGGAAGACGATGAACGTCCGCGGCAACCAAAAAAGTTTGAAGATGAATAACTGGAAGCATTACTCTATGAAGATTGTTGCCAAACATAAGAAGAGCTGGCAGCATCTCAAAACGTTTAAAAGCAGCTGGATATATATTTAAAAGCAAGGAAATTGGGTTCCACATGAACTCAAGCCGAGAAACGTCGAAAGGCGGTTTTGCATGTCCGAAATGCTGCTGGAACGCCACAAAAGGAAGTCATTTTTGCATCGGATTATTACTGGTGATGAAAAATGGATCCATTACGACAACCCCAAGCGCAAAAAATCATATGTGAAACCCGGCCAACCAGCCAAATCAACGGCAAAGCCGAATATCCATGGCGCGAAGGTAATGCTCTGTATTTGGTGGAATCAGATGGGTGTGCTGTATTATGAGCTGCTAAAACTGGGTGAAATCATCAATGGACAACGCTACCGAACACAATTAATCCGTTTGAATAGAGCAGTAGCTGAAAAACGCCCGGAATATGCGAACAGACACGAGGCAATAATTTTCCATCATGACAACTCTTGACCGCACGTTGCTATTCCGGTTAAGAACTATTTGGAAAACAGTGGATGGGATGTTTTACCCCACCCGCCTCATAGCCCAGACCTTGCCCCTTCTGACTACCATTTGTTCATTTGTTCCGGTCGATGCAGAACGCCCTCACTGAAATACAGTTCACATCAAAGCAGAATATCAAAAATTGGCTTGATTCATTCTTGGCTGCCAAGCCGGCGCAGTTGTTTTGGGATGGGATCCACAAATTGCCAGAAAGATGGGAAAAAGTGATAGCTTCAGATGGGCAATACTTTGAATTATACTATCGTACATGTTTTTCTTAAATAAACGTTCAAATTTTGAAGAAAAAAAAACCGCACGAATTAAAATATATACCCAATATATTTCTTCTTCTTGTCGCAAGTCATCTCCTACTTGTTCAACGCGTAAATCAGGAAGGGGCACATCTAGAACATGATCAGGGTCAACTTCTGAAAGCTCTCCATCATCAATATCTGCTTCAGAATCTTCAGAATCCTCTGAATAAGCACTTTGCTGATCAAGTACATGTAAATTGTTATCAATAAAACTCCTGTTCAACATCATTCAATGAAGCAGAAGGTTTTTTTCAATAGATATGCAACTCATTTCGATTAATTTTTTTTAGAGCAAACCAAAAAAAAAACACATTCCTTAGAACAACAAAATATAACAGAAAAACAAAACACACAAAAAATAAACAGATTCAACAATTACTAACCAAAAAACCATAAAAAAACGAAAGTAACCAAAAGCAATAGATAATACTTTCACTAATAGGTATTTGCAGTAATATTTCAAAAAAACAAGTAATCACTAGATCGTCTCCGCTGGTAAAATCTCCCATTTACAACATAATTTTGTTCAACGCAAAAAGCAAAATCTCTGAGAATGCTAAAAAGCTAACGGTTTCAATAAAGATGTATAGTGATATTTAAAATAATATTTAATAATATTTAATTCATAATCAAGTTGTACGGCTTAGAAATTACATTAAATACTACTGCCACTACCTATTCTTATTACAATGCTAATGTTTTATTGATTTATTTTGTTACGATATCATACACACACTTTATATAATTAACTTGATTATTTCCTTTATTCTTAAGGAAAGAAAAATAAATAAAATAAAATAAAATTTCAAAATTTAAAGAATTCTTGACAATTCCAAAATTCCAACATTTACTGATTTCCAGAAGTCCTTTATATTAACAACAGATGCTTCAAACACTACGTTATGTGTTCGGTAAAGACAGACCAATAACTTACATCTCCAGATCTTGGGCTCTCGACAACCTTCAGAATTATTTATATAGAGCAAAGAAAAGACGAATTTTAACAGACCATCACCCACCGACTTTTGCTTTGAGCAACCGTAATACAAATGCCAAGCTGAAGAGATGGATTGCGAGAATAAAAGAATACAAATATGAATTAGTCTACAAGCCAGGAAAACGTATCTCGTGGCCGACGGCTTATCCAGACTCAGGTCAGAAGCCAATATTTTATCAACATCCGATTTACAGACCATGCACAGTTCAGACCTATTGCAACATTGTGAAGCTGCTTTAAATGTTTTTTTTCGAATCAGCTGGTTATCTCAGAAGGACGAGAATTGTTCGCATACGAGGTACCCCATTGCAACATTTGGGAAACATTGCCCCCGCTTCCGGAAAATAACTGGGGAATCCTTGAGCAATGCCCTAAAGGCAAAACTAAATTATAACGTGGTAAATGGAGTAAAGATTCCCAAAGCATTTATTAAACTCCTTTAGGAAATATCTAAAAATGCCTTTTTTTTAAACACAAGTTTAGAATAACACGGAGATAAGTCGAAGATTTGCGTAATGAGGAGAACAAAATCAGAATCATTCAAGAAGAGCACAATTGAAGGGAGCTAGGTAATAAAAATTATTTTCGTATATTTGTTGTTGTAAATATCCTTTTTTCAAAAATTTATATTTCTGTGAGAGCAAATCTCGAAAATCACTATTCTCAGTATATAGCTCCGAGATATGAAAACTAAAAACAACATTAATTCAATTGTTTTTTTTATGTACTTTAGGAAATCATCCCTTTTATGCATGTCATAGACTAATAAATACGTTAAAATTTGATTTGAAATTTTCTCAGTGTCCAGTACACGGGTCCAGGATTAAACTTGATCTCCTCCACCATTCCCTTACTTCCTAACTCTTAATTCTTGTAAGTTTTTTAAGTCCTAGTTTTTTAGTTAGTATAAGCTTGCAATATGCGAAATAAATGTGGGCGGTAGCTTCCACTAAATCCACCAAATTCAAAATACATGTAATGAGAATACTAACACCGTGCTTTAGAGCTTTTTTCCGTTACACTGGATAATTCGTTTTAGAACTATCCTACCGACTGCGCCACAAATATAACGCGATTTCGCGATTATCCTGAAAAAAGGCATTGTTTGATTTAGTTTACAGAAAATAAGGCTTTATTTAAACGAAGAGAAACGTACAGCACGAGAGATTCACACTGTATATTCCTAATTTACTTGTACTTATAGACCAATTTTATCCATAGTGGACATTATTGCATTCTCACTGGTATGCAGGTGCATGTATGTATATCAAGTGACCAGCAAGCAAAGGTAGAGAACAGTTCTTATAAATTTTTATTCTTGGAATTTTATCTTGAGAACATTTCATTTGAATTTTATCGTTTGGATATTTCTATTTCTTTGAATATGATCTTCTGTAGATCTACTTTTGGAGACGGTAAATATGCTGACTTGTATATAACTCGCGCGTGTAACCCACCCTTATCAATCCCAGAAGATATTTCTTTCCGTAGTTCACTAAAAAAAAATCGTCGCTCTTGAATTTCCCGGCATAACAATATAAAGGCACATGGAGAAGTTCAATACAATAGTCTTTGAACCTATTAAGTGATTGCAGTGGGACATATTTTGCACAATGTTTACGTAATCTTATAACAAAAATTACCAGTTATCGATTTCAAATCTAAATGATTTTATCTATATGGTTTTTGTAATTGGGTAAAGGTGCGTGACTCCCATCAAATCGCTTTGTCATTTTTGTTCAGTATCGTTTTGCAAGTCATCATAGAAAAACTCACGCTACAACGGCATTTCCAAATTGTTCAGTTGTATTACGAAAATCAACGTTCTGTGAGAAATGTTTTTTTTGCGATTCGAGGAACATGCGGTGCGCATAATCGACCTACTGAAACCAGTATTGCCAATACCATTCGCAATTTTGAGTCCCAGTTTACATTTTTGGATGATTCTTGACTGGTTATACCACATCCAGCACATAGTGAAGAGACTATAGCAGTTTGAGCTGAGAGTGTACGCGAAGACCGTGACGAAACGATTCGTCACCGTTGTCAGCAGCTTGACTTGGCGTATTCGAAAATTTGGCATATTTTACGTGAGAATCTCAGCCTAAAACGTACAAAATTCAACTTGTGCAAGAATTGAAGCCAGGCGACTTGAATTTTCCTTATATGTTCAGTGAATGGGCTCTGGAAAAACTCAATGAAAATCCGGTGTTTTATCGTGAAATTTTGTTCAGTGATGCAGCAAGCCCATTTCTGGCTAAATGGATACGTTAATAAACAAAATGGCCGTATTTGGGGTGATGAGCCACCCGAAGAGTACCAAGAGCTACCATTACATCCATTAAAAACAACGGTATAACGTGGTTTATGGGCTGGTAAAATCATTGGTCCATATTTCTTCAAAAATGAGGCAAATCAGAATGGTAACGTCATTGACAATCGTTATCGGGACATGTTAACGGACTATGTGCTTTCTGAAATTCAAGCACCTGGTTTGAGAAATCATTTTTGGGAGCACTTAATTTCACGTAATGCTACGGTAAATAGGCCGGCTAGATCGTGCGATATCACACCTTTGGACCATTTTCTCTGGTGATATGTAAAGTCTCAGATCTTCAGGAATAACATAAGTCAGCTGCGATTGATGCTTTGGAAGCCAACATTACTCGTGTAATGTATGTTTAATGTGTATCCGCAAGATACCAGTCCCTATGCTCGAACGAGGCGCTCAAAATTGGACCCTCTGAATGGACCTCTTCAAACGTAGTCGCGGCCAACATTTACATATTATCATTATCAAATTGAATGCCATGAACTGTTCCTTTGACCGATAATAGAAATTTTAAATTCACTTTCAAATTTGTTTTTTATTTTGCATTATAAATCAAACCTTTATAACCCTTTACATGGCAATTAAAGTTTTGTTATGTTCCCTTGCGGAACAGCAAAGATACGTAATTGGGTAAATTAACGGAAGGAAAAAAAACACTTTGCATAGGGACGTAAGGGGCTACATATATACAGTTTGATAACTTAATTCAGTTGTGTAAGAACACTGTTTCTGATAACTGTTACGTCATACAAAATGCGTCGAAATTCAACAAAGAAGTCATAAGTTAATAATAATGTACACTAATAATCGTTTTTGAATGTACAAATATATTATATAAATATATCTTGGTTAAGGACAACCCAAATATCATCTGTACAAAGCTCTTTAACTGTTTTAAGTCCTCTTTACTTAGACCTCGGGATTTTATATATTTTGTATATATTACAAATAGCAGAGTGATAAACTTATTGTGTAGGTTATTATACGAGATTACAGGCAATTAATGAAAACTATGAATGAGTTATAAATTCCCAATTCCCAATTGCCGAACAAATCATTTTCGACCTTATCTGTTCATTAAAATACACTTAGTTATGGAATGCGAAAAGCATTCGCTTACAGATCTTCGAATATATTACTGTCATACGAGCAGGTACGAGATTTAACTCCAGCCATCCAGCGCCTAATGATATCAATAGCACAATTTTGAAGCTTGATTATGTTACCGAATCTTGAAATTATACATATATACATCAAATTATATATGTATATATTATCCTAAAAATAAAGTTACTTCAATAACACCTATCCGATCACACCACCACTCCAAAATCGATATATATGGCTAATCACCGATACTATACGATATCTTTTATATTTAGTTAAAATATTTCTCTAACTACTGTGATATTTATATTTATGTTTTATCTGTTGATAATCGATAAAGGGATTGTTAAATAATTTATAAATGGTCACCACACGAAAAATGAAAAAGAGTGGAGCAAAATGAAACACGTCCTATTCACTAGGTTATAATTTTTAATGTGATTGGTTTATCCCCAAAAGGCATGCAATATACTGAGTCTTAATTACAATCATTTATATTGGGAATTTTCTGCATATCATTATTACTGGTAATACAGTGGATTACTAAGGTTTTACATTTACTCCTTTTACATATATTATATTTTACATTATCATATATTTTATTACATATAATTAGTTAATCAAATTGAAATCTCAAACATCCTCCCCGGCCTTGAACATAGTTCTCAATATGTTTCGACCCTTAATTTCGTAAAGTGTCTCTGTCTTTATGTTAGTGCTTTCCTTGTCGATCACCCACAGCCATCTTCTTCTTCGTTTGTTTTAATCATCTTCGTTCGTTATTGATGTTTATTGTGTTGATTGCCGAACTGGTATAATGTGAAGTGTAAGGTTGTGTTGTGCTTCGAATAAAAAATAAAAAGAAATAAAGGGTTTTACTCAAACTCTGAAGTTCTTAGTATGGCGATATTGAAAATTGTAAGTATGGTGTGTTGACCAGGTAATTTAAAGTAAATTGACAAATATTTGAGTATGCCTTATTGGGTCAATGGCCATTGTTGTTGCAACTGTGCATCGTATTTCACAATGAAAGTTGCTCATCCTTCTTCTCCTCTCTTTCGAGCTCGTAGTACGTGTAGGAAATTTGTAAACGATTTGGATTCTCGTGAAGTGTCCTGTTGTTCAAGAACTAAAATTTGCGAAATGTACATTTTGTACCTGGGGGAAAAAAAAAATTTGAAAAAAGGGCATTAGTGAACATATTTTTTTTTTTTTTTGTTTTTTTGGGAGAAAAAATAAGTGCTTAGTATGAAAAAAAAAAGATTAATAAAACGACGGCGCGTTTGTGGTATTGCTATTGTGTGCGAGTGAAATGGTTACGCATGTGTTTGCTTGTGTGTAAATGGGTGTATGTTTTTGTTGATGTGTTGTACCAAAACAATAAATTTTAGAATTTTCGTTGGCATTCTGAATTTTATAATTTGCCGTCGGCATTTTGAAGGTTTTGTATAAATATATTTTATGAACATTTATTATTGTTGATTTTTATTGTGTATGTTTTGTAAGAGATGATAAGCGATTAAATTAATTTGTCGTCTTTATATGTGCTGTTGGTCGGAAGTAAACACATTTTTCTGATCGGTAGTTTTATTTCTCCATTTGGTGTTTTCAACTTGACAACCCTCACCAGGTTATCTGGATACGTGCTTATGACGCGTGCTAAACTCCATTTTGTGGGGGGTAGGTGATCATCCTTGATCAGGACTAGATCTTATATCTTGGGTTGCTTCTCAATTTTATGCCATTTTGGGCGCTGTTGCAGACGCGTCAAATATTCAACTTTCCACTGCTTCCAGAATAGCTGTTGTAATTTCTGGAGGCGGTCCCATCGTTGTACATGTCCGCTCTTGATCCGCGCTAAGTCAGGTTGGGGGATTGAGTTTAGAGGTCGTCCAACAAGGAAGTGTGCGGGAGTGAGAGCGGTGAAATCGTGAGGATTGTCGGTCATAGGACACAATGGTCTCGAATTTAAACACGCTTCTATTTGATGTAGAAGCGTGGTGAGTTCCTCAAATGTGTAAGTGTCGGTGCCGATGATCCTTTTAAGGTTGTATTTTATTGATTTTACTCCGGCTTCCCACAGTCCGTCAAAGTGTGGGGAAGCTGGAGGAATAAAATGCCACTCTATTTCTTCTTTGGAGATCGTTTATACCACATCTTTCCGATCAAACTTCGATTTCTCAAATGACTCCCCCAATTCCTTTTTGGCTCCAACGAAGCTCTTACTATTATCGCTAAATATATGCGAACATAATCCTCTTCTCCCTGTGAACTGTCGTAGGGCTGCGATGAACGCGTTTGTAGTAAGGTCGGTCACCAATTCGATGTGTATGGCCTTGGTAGCCAAACACAAAAAAATGGCAAAGTACGCCTCTAAGGTTTTAGCCCCCCGTCCTTTCCATGACATTACTTCGATCGGACCTGCGTAGTCGACCCCGGAATGTGTAAATAGTTGGAAGATGCGCACTCTTGGGGCCGGTAGATTGCCCAGTTGGTGCGACGTCTTAGCTCAATACCGAAAGCAGATGGTGCAGCTATGTAAATGTCCCTTAACACAATTTTTAAATTTCAGGATCCGGTACCTGTTGCGCAAGTATGCTGTTGTTTGCTGTAGTCCTCCATGAAACGTTCGCAGATGACCATCAGCAATCAAAAGCTTTTTGAAATGATGACTTACTTTGAGTATGATTGGGTGTCGTTGATGAAATAGAAGATCCGCCTGTTGCAATCTCCATCGACTCGCAAGATCCCATCAGAGCTTGGGGCTTTGGCTTTCACGTCGGGAGTAAACGTGTCTGCCTATACAAGGTTTACGGCGAACAGTATGGCAGAATGAATTTCGACTGGAGAGAGTAAATTACCTTTTCTCGACTCAGGTATGTTTCGTAAATTTGTTATAAATCGTTGACAGAATGCAATGAGCCTTATAAGTTTTGTAAGATTAGAGTGTTTTGATATTAGAGATTAGATTAAAATCATTTTTTAACTGAATCCCCATGTGAGCTTTAATTGACCGTTTCTAATCGTTTTTAGTTAAGCTCGTCGGTTGTTGTGGACATTGAAAATCCCAAGATTCTCACAGAAAATCTGGACCATTCCACCAAAGTCTGTTAGCATGTAAGGCAGAAGGCGTTGTTCCTCTGGATGCTATATCCGCAGGATTCATTTCACTGGGAATGTGTTTCCAGCTTTCTGGTCTCACCAGTCGTTGTATTTCAGCTACCCGGTTGTTAACAAATGTGGCTCACTTAGTTGGAATAGCAGCAATCCACGATAACGCAATGGTTGAGTCAGTCCACGCATATTGCTTCACATCTGGAAAGCCTAGAACTTTAGAAGTATAGTCCAGCAGTGTTGCAAGAGTAACAGCTCCACAGAGTTCAAGTCGTGGCACTGTTTGGGTTTTTACTGGAGCGACTCTGGTCTTGGACATAAGCAACTGTACATGGATTACGTCATTGGAATCGAGAACTCGAAGGTATATAGCGGCACCGTAAGCCTTCTCGGAAGCGTCACTGAAACCGTGTAATTCTAGTTCCTTAAGAGTGCTTTGCGTGTGGATCCATCGAGGGACGGATCTTTTCAAGTTGCGGCAATTCCTCACGAAAAGCGTTCCACTCCTTCTTCAACTCCAATAAAATAGGCTCGTCCCACTTCAGCTCGCTACGCCACAGTTTCTGCATCAAAATTTTGCCCTTGACGATGCAGGGTGAAATCCATCCTAAAGGGTCGCAGAGCTTAGCAATGGTGGACAGAATTGCCCTATTTGTTGGGTCAGCAACGTCGAGTTGAATGTTCTGAAAAGAAAGGCTATTGTCTACTGGAAACCACTTAATTCCTAGAGTGTTGACGTGATCTGGGGTATCTAAGGTCAAAGAAAAGGCAACTTCCCGCTGATCTACAGGTATTTGATATAAAACCTTGTTGGAATTGCTTGCCCATTTCCGCAGATTGAACCCTCCCGCAGCCAGCAAACTGTAACTTCATCACGCCTCAACACTGTTTCCTCAACAGTTTCAGCTCTAGCGAACAGATCGTCTACATAAGTGTCTTCTAGTTGAGCAAACCTACACAAAGCTCCTTCCTTCGAGGATCCGAGCTCAGGTCTGCTCCCTTCCTTAAATGATAATGAAACCTCGTATCGTCCGCTATCCAACCTTTTCGTCGTTGCCTTGTAGAACTTCTCACATACTTTGTCCTCATATATTTGGTGAACCTTAAAGGGAGTTTCTTCCATTTCCCAGAAACGTTGGAGTTGCCTTCTGACATCAAGTACTTGAAGGAAGTTCCTTATGGTTCGACTGTACTATCTCGGAGTAGATGTCGTTTCCCAATAGCAGATCGACTTCGGCGGGTTTATAATAGGTCGGGTCAGCTAGAGTTAATCCGTGTATGTGTTTCCACTGCTTTGGTATTAGATCGTGGGCCGAAAAGGGGTAGCGTTTAAGTGTACTGTAGATAAATGGGATTGTGTGGGGGTGTATGTGTGTTGGGTGGTGGTGACCGAATTAGACGCTGCATGTGTTGTGTAGTGTTGGGTATTTGTTGTGTGTGAATTGAATTGTGAGTGTGAAGGGGGGTTCATGTTTAAAAGGGCGCGGTGAAGCTGTTGGCAAAAGTAGCATCAGACTCTGCTGGGACAGTGTTGGGTTGCGTGACTGTATGCCAGACAATTCTCGCATATGCCGATTTTATTCACGATATTCCTGCGAGACGCGATGTCCATTTTTAAAGACCGGTTGCAAGTCCGCAGTGAATGAGGCCCCTTATTGCACAATTTAGAGCTGAACTGACTCTTTTGATTCTGCTTCAAGTAAAACAAGTTTGTTTTTGTTAATGGTGCCCTAGAGATCTTACTGACTCCTATATCTTCCCGTTGACCAACTGCCTTCAATGTCCTAAACCCCGTTTCTAAAAATTCAGTGAAACCTTCAAACTTTGGTAATTCCTTATCTGTCCCTAGCTTTTCTTCCCAAAGTTGTTGTGTTATTGCGGGAAGTTTTTTCACTGAACAAGAGATAAGGATAACATCTCAGTGTTCCACCGGTACATGTAGATTTTTCAAAACGTGTCGACATTCCACTGATGTATCTAGCAATTTTTTCAGATGTGCAGCGGTCTCGTGGCTTCACCGCCCAAACAAGATTTCAAATAATGCAATTTCTCAACCTCTGTTAGTGCTTTATTTGTATGTATTAAAGATACAAAAAGACCATGAAATAATCTCCAAAATTCATATTCCCCCAAAAAGACTGGTAAATTTATTTCTGGCAATCGAATCATGTTCTTATCGCTAGAGGTACTTATATTATCACTTACCGGAGCCTGAACTGTTGCTTGAAGTTTATCCATGCTATCTAATAGCGATATTTTGTATTCCAGGTAATTGTCCTTAATCCTGTCAAAGATTTCCTCTAATTCATCCTCCTTTCCATCTTGAATTGAGGATATTCCATCGATGTTATGTTGGGTACTAATCTTGAAATTTTCCTCCAGCACGGCAATCCTGTTGGAGATGTAATTTTTTGTCCTTTCCTTCGGGGATCTCTTTC
Source organism: Volucella inanis (assembly GCA_907269105.1). Taxonomy (NCBI): domain Eukaryota; kingdom Metazoa; phylum Arthropoda; class Insecta; order Diptera; family Syrphidae; genus Volucella; species Volucella inanis. The sequence goes on along the minus strand of OU026154.1, from coordinate 59,203,808 downwards.
CAAAATTTTCCCAATCCTTTGTAATTCGCTTTAGCAAATTCTTTTGGAGCTTTAGAGCAGTGCTAATTTTTGAAATCAATTAATATTAAAAAAAAATACTCGTAAGAGAAAAAAAAAATTAAAATGAGGGTGTATTTCAACTTAAGCAGCCTGAGATCTGCAGAAAATTGATTTGAAATCGAAACGGTATCCCAGATGTGTGTCACAGTTATAGCGGATATCCCAACGGAGCCTTTGCGGTAGTCACGGACTCAACGGTAGTAGAACTGTGAGTGAACGGTGAGCAGAACTGTTCACTGGAACGGCAAAATGGTCGAACAACGGAGATGACGGTAGTTTTGTTCTTCACTTTTGTCTTCTTTAAGTTAATGTCTGTTTTTTTTTTTTTAGTCTTATATTATAGTTTTATCACACACGTTGATTGATTTACTATCAATCGTAACCACACGAAGGACCATGAAAACCGATAAAAGGATTTAGGTCATCACACGAACAAATTAAAAAAGGCGGAGCAAAATGAAAAACGTCCTGTTCATTTGCTTATCAAATTTATTGTGTTTTATCCCCAAAAGGTATGCAATATACTGGGTCTTAATTACAATCATTTATACTGGGAATTTTCTGCATATCATTATTATTGGTAATGCAGTGGATTACTAATGTTTTACATTTACCCCTTTTACATATATTATATTTTACATTATCATATATTTTATTACATATAATTAACTAACCCAATTGTAATCTCGAACATCTATCTAGTGCTGGAGCATATACCCCGCAGTCTAGGTGTTAAACTAATTTGTCAAGCTACTGATATGAGTAGAAAATATTGACATCATTGATCACTAAGAGCTAGAGATTCGGGAAATCTTACTCAAGGAAACCATAGCTTTTCGACTTTGGTATAACAAATACGTTGAAAACTCCTAACTCAGTAGACGAAATTCATGCTCTACAAAATATAGATATTGTCAGATCTGTGGTAGACGATTAACAGGAAAGATAATGAGCATTTTTATCTTTTGTTGGATATTTGATCCAGATCGCCAAAACATGTAGATAATACTGACTCAGTCACAACAAGCAATAGTGCTGTAATAAAGAGTATCTTCCCATCACATTGACATTCCAAGGTTTGAGACGAAAAGACAGACCAAACCTGATCTTAGGTTAGGTTTGATTAGGTAAAATTAGCGGTTGGAAAACCAACCCACCTAGGCCTATTGACCCGTTGTGCTGCTACGTGGATCTATGATCCTCTTAATCATGGAACTAATTTGAGCTTATGATGAAGCGCAAGAGACTATTAACGTCTGTATACTTTAGATCGTTTAAGTCGTTGTAGAAGAAGGCTCCTGGGTGGAGTTTTCTTCCCTGGGAAAGAGCTGGACATGTACAGAGAGGAGAGGGATTGTCTCCTCTTCCTCCCCGACAATGCAGCTTCCGCATAAATGGCTTGTAAAAGCGTCAAGCCTTCTTGCATGCCTACCTATAACGCAGTGTCCAGTGATGACACCTATAATGGCGCTAAAATGTTTCCTATTTAGAAGAATCCGACCATTAGAGCGATTCAGATCCAGCTTTGGCCAGATCTGTTAATTCGCTAGACATGTAGGTGGCCGTGGTGCAGTGGTATATGCATAGACTTCTCAAGCAGAGGGTCGCGGGCTCGAATCCCGTGCAAGGCAATTCTCTGAAAAATTATTTTCATAGAATTTGTATGTAGTTATATGAAAATCCCGTCGGCGTCAACTTTACCTGAAGGCGTAACACTGATGTTGATTTGGTTGCTGGCTGGGCTAAATGTAACGCACTAATAACTAGCACGTACTAAGACCCACTGGTTGAGGATGCACTGGCTCGTATGTTGGCTCACCGGTCCATCTTAGGTCTGTTATTTTATTAGCATCCAGCTTAAATAATAGCTTACACGTAGCGTGTATGGTAATGTATTGGGTTGTGTTGAATTTGTTCTTAAATTCTAGCTTTAAGAGTTTTTTTACTATCAATTATATTTAATGTTTGAGGAAAAATGAAACCACTGTTTTCTGTTCGGTGTTGTAACACGTTATAAAATTTCGGTTTTATTTTCAGTTTCTTACTGTCTGGAAATCTGTACAAATGTTAATGTTTTATGTTACGTCGCTAAACATTTATTGGACACTTGACATTTGTGTTTAGTTACGTTACTTTTTACATTTTGCAGTTAGCAATATAAGTTATTAAATGTTCAAATTAAATATTTTATAATATATAAACATTTGTAATTCTTTGCTCAAACATTCTGCTCCCACGGTGTACAATGTTCAATATAATATACATAATTACCATATCCACTTCGGATCTTGTTGGTTGCCCTTAAAGGTATGCTGTATTTCTTCTGAACGATATCCTAACCTTGTTGACTCATTATCGACCCTGATATCCTCCTGAGTATATAGTGTAATCTCACGACGTGTAAAGCCAAATGTAATTAGTAAAATGTATACAAAAAAAAAAAAAAAAAAAAAAAAAAAAAAAAAAAACACGTACAAGTCAATCAGCGGCTCCATTTGCACTCATTATGATAAAGCTGTCGCAGTGCATATTTGCGTCCTTTTCGCAAATTATGTTACGTGGAGTGCAGTAATTCCCTTTAATTTTAAAATTGTAATTCATGATGCTGCGCGTCGGTGTTGTTGTTTTGGTATGAATTTGTTTAATTATGAGTGTAAGTCCCATTTTTCTTTTGTTTTTATTCCTTTGTATTTATTTGGTAAGTTTCGCTTTTTTACCAATTTATATCTGATTTCACGTGATTTTAATCGGTTTTTATTGTTTTCGCGATCGCTGTAGTAAAAGTGTGTGTGAGTGGAAAGTATAAAAGAGATGTTTTAAAATGTGTGACGTCCATTTTCTATTTTTGGTTTTATTTGGATAAAGTGCTTTATATTTTCCCTTTTTTATATTATTTAATTTGTGTCGATTGGTATGGAATTCAGGTGAATTGATTTATTTTTGAGTGATTTGTTGGCTTTTAATTCATTTTTTGTTTAATTTTTATCTTTATATTTTAATATTATTTGATTGAACTCATTTTCTTAAGTATGTGTGTGTGTGTATGAATGGGGATAGTAGATGGGTTGCTTTTATTTTGTTTCCAGTAATTAATTTTAATATTTGTTGATATTAAGCGAAATAAAATGTATAGAATCGGGTTTTAAGTTTTGCTGTGTGTGAAAATTTAATCTGTTTTATAATTTAGTGGTCTCTAATTAGAATCTTATGAGTTATTTTCTGTGGGATGAGAAGAATAAATTGTGCTGCAGACTTGTGGACTGTATGTTTTGTGTCTGAAAATTATTGCTGTGTTTTGTTCTCTGGCACAGCAAATTATTATGTTTTTTTTTTTTTTTTTTGTATGTGTTGATTTATTAATATAACATAAGTGAACTAATAATTATGAAGTACTCATTTAATCTTTGCGTTTATTGCAATCCTGTATTAAAGGAATTGCTCGGTAATGGACATATTTTTGATATGGGCAGTTCTATTTGTGTTGTTTGTAGCGTTACCTCTCGTACCAAATCATCGGATCGCGGATGCGATTTCAGCATGCGTCCTAGACTCCATTTTAATGCGGGCAGCCGTTCATCTTTAATAAATACTAGGTTGCCTTCTTTTATCTTTGTGTATGTTTGTCGAGTCCATTTCGGTCGTGGTTGAATTCGGGCGAGGTACTCGTTGCTCCACTGCTTCTAGAAAGATTGGACCAGGGTCTGTACTCTCTTCCAGCGCTCAAAGAGGAAAATTTTTTCTTGGCCGGGTGTCAAGGTTTTAACGTCATTAACATCGTCTGACTGTGGACATAGTGTTCTAGAGTTCAGACACGCTTCTACCTGTACGAGAAGCGTGGTGAGTTCTTCAAAGGTCAGAACCTGGTTTCCTGTTACACGCTTGAGGTGAAAAGCCGAGGGAATAAAATTCCACTTAGTGCCTTCGTTTACTAACTCACCTGCCACATTTCTCCAATCCAACTTCGCTTGTTTGAGTTGACGTTTTAACTCATTGTTCCTTACAATTTTCCCTCCGAGCAACCAATCTTCTGAAAACTGCTAAAGATGCTTGAGTCGCCATATCGCTGACCAGTTAGACGTGTACGGCTTTTGTTGCCATGCACACAAATATCGCCAAAATAGCCCTTCAATGTTTTCATGTTGCGTCCTCTCCAAGTTTTAACGTCAGTGAGACCCGCATAGTCAACTCCTGTAAAGGTGAATGACTTCGTTACATTGTTCTCGCCTTAGGGTTATTGCCCATTAATTTCACCAACGGTTTACCTCTAAATTTAAAACAAATATTGCAATCCTGAATGTTCTTCTTGACTACACTTTTCAGATTAAAAATCCAAAACCGTTGGCGTATGTAGGCAATCATTTTTTGGCTACCAACGTGAAGTATTTTTTCGTGAGCATCGGCGATGTGTATCGTTAATGTGAGGATTTTAAGTATAATTGATTGGTAGAGGTAGGGACGAGTTGGAAAGTCTTCCACCAACTCGTAGAATTCTTTCCGCGTCTTGAAACGGATTGAGTGACGTATATCCTTTAGTTTTGTCATTTTCCTCTTCTTCAGCAAACATTGCCTTTTGTGTTAAATATATTACTCCTGTCAGCGTCTTTTTCAGTTCCAGCGGTGCTAACATGGCTGAATACTGTTCCGGGTGTTTGCTTCTGTGTCGAAAACTTAAACAATAGGCAATTAGTCGCAATGCCATTTGAAGTGTTGAAAATTTTGCTAAAATTTCATTAATTAAATTATTGTTTTTTCTTGCTACGCAATGATGGACGGCCAAAGAACGGGCTTCTTGAGAGGTACTCACGCAAGATGGTTTCACAGGGTGGTTTGCGTCCCAATGAATCTGGCCCCTTCCACCATAGTTTTTTGTCGATGATCATCGTAGGAAAGGCTCCGCGCGAGACTATATCTGCTGGATTTTGCTCCGATGAAATATGTTTCCATATGTCATTGCTGGCCAATTTCTGGACCTGGGAAACACGATTTGCAATAAAAGTTTTCCATTTTGACGGAAAAGCTCTTATCCAGCATAAAGCGATGACTGAGTCGGTCCATGCATATATATCACCTGCTTCTAACTTCAGGATTTTTGCGTTTCATGAAGAAGTTTAGCCATCAATACCGTTCCGCATAGCTTCAACCTCGATAGTGTGATTGTCTTTAAGGGAGCCACTTTCGTTTTTGAGATTACCAGATTTTGTGACGCGTCATTAAATTCATGGACCTTATTGTTTTTGTCAGTGTTGATCCAACGGCGAATCTGAAAGGCCACCCATTCCTTTTCCAGTTCCAGCGAAATCAGCTTATCCCATTATAATCCTCTACCCCAAAGCTACTGCATAATTATTTTTGCTTTGAATGTGCAGAGTGAGACCTAGCACATTGCCTCACAGAGCTAAGCTACTGAGGATAAGATGGATCGTTTTGTGACTTCGACTTCCTTCAACTGCACGACTTGGAAAGAGAAAACATCTGGAATAGACAGCCACTTGCTGCCAAGTGGCAAAAGGTTTCTTACTTCTTCGAGTTTGTGTTGAGTTTCCGGAACAGCATCAGCTCCACTGATAACATCGTCAACATAGGTCTCTTCACTGACGACGGTAGTGGCCGTAGGATATTTGTACGCTTCATCCTGTGAAAGTTGCAAAAGTACTCTGATTGCAAGATATGGGCCTGATGCCGTACCAAAAGTTACCATATTCAGGCGATAAATCCGTAAGTCATGGTTGGGATTTTCTCTCCAAACAATCAGTTGGTAGTTGAAGTACGCACGGATTTTCGGTGATTGGGATGACGATACCTTGCCTAATAAGATCCATCTCAACTGCGTCCGTTGTGCTATTGGACCTGTGCACTTACTTCTCTTCACAACTTTGCTAATAACTATGTCTGCATAGACAGCAACATGTCAAACTTCGCTGGCACGTTAAAAGTCGGATCTGCCAACTGCAATCCATTGATGTAAGATCACTTTTCTGTATTAATATATTGGGCCGGAAAGAGCACAGTTAGTGTCTTTAGTACAAGAGCTTGCACTGGACCTGTAAACTTCGATATAAGGACGCCATGTTTAGGTTGACAATTTTTTTTGTTTCTTCACTTCTGACCTCCCCCAACCCACTAATTTGGCTAAATGTCCATCTTGTCTTCAGGTTTAACCATTACACAGCTGCTTCTGTAATGAAGGAATCCTCGGAATCATTGTCCATGAGGGCTCTGACTGAGTATTATCAAGGTTCCATCAAAAGCTGTTGACAGCAAGACTTGTGAGTGGATGTGTGTGTGATGGACTCGATAATTGTAGTTTGTTGATGGCCCACTGACTTCCATCTGTGACTGTTTCTGTGTTTGATTTGCATTGCCAGGTACCTTCGGATTGTTTGGCTGTGTGTTAGTTTGAATGCAGTAATTGTGTGAAGCGATAGACCATTTATTTTGTGCTTGCTGTTGGAATTGAGAAGAATTTGGATTGTGTGGAACAAACTGAGAGGTATTTGGGTTGAAAGATGTGCACGTTTAGTTTGATTGATTTTGATGTGAGTGAGTGAAGTAAGGAATTGTGGCGCAATATTTCGGACTTGGACATTTATTTTTGAAATGGCTTTGGGCAGACTTTAATATTGAAAACACTTTGTTTTCCTTGGCCTACATCCATCTCCAAAAATTTCCTACTCTGCCTCAAAGCATGTTGTCCCCTTTGACAAACCTTGCAATTTATTTGTCGTTTTTGCATCTACCGGGTGTGAGGAACCTGAATTGAAGACTTCGGTTTTGTTACAGTTCTTGCTGTAGACTGTTTTTGTTCAACTGCTTCCAGCGTTCTAAATCTACACTGTACAATTTCAAAAAATTGTGTTTTCGGAAATTCCTTGCTGTTTCCTAATTTTTCTTTCCATAACTGTTGGGTTGTATTTGTTAATTTTTGCAGGATAATAAAAATTAAAATGGTATCCCAATAACCCACTGGTACCCTTAAATTTTCTAACGAGTGTATAATTTCCTGTGAAATATCTAAAATATTCTTTATGTCTACTGTTGAGTCATTACTCATGGTAACTTGCTCGAAAAATAATTTTAGCTGTGTGTGAACTAACACACTTTTGTGGTAATACCGATCTGTAAGTATCTCCCAAGCACGATTGTAATTGCCCTTGTGAATGGCCAGGTGTTGCAGCAACCTTTCAGCCTCACCACGAACGTTGCACTTTAAATAGTATAACTTCTGGATTTCCGACAGCGTTGAGTTGGTATGTAACCGAGAAAGTTGGTAGAGTGATAACGGGCAGCTTCAATTCGGTTGTTCGTCCATCACCGTTTTCAGTTGCGGTTGATGGCGTTCCGCTAACTTTCGGCGCTTCCTCGGATTAACCTTTATCAATAGCATCCAGAACCTCCACAATCTGTAGTATGCTGCTTTTAAATCTACAACCTTTATCTCTGCTTCAAACTTCTCCATGCTAAGTATCTGCTGATGGTAATGCTTCGCAGTCATCATTGGCTTCTTCATCGTCTCCAGACGCATCTTTAGGTAATTTATTTTTCCTAGCCTAAATTTATCCGCTTTATTAATATTTGCCCTATTTTGTTTAATCGCAGCATGTGTGTTTAATTGGAGCTTGCCGTACGACATTTTATATGGTATATACAAATCAATTTAATTATAAGAGCAGAAGAAAATGTGCAGCATCCACCTATGTATGATTCTTTAGTTTGAAAACTTTCTGGTGTGAATCCTTAAATCCTCGAAACTCTACGCTCGGATGTGGTAGTCAAATTAAAATTGTCTTTAAAATGATCTTTAATTAACTTCTTTTTGCTCGAATGGACCAAAAAATGTATGGTAATGTGTTGGGTTGTGTTGAATTTGTCCCAATTGTTGTTACTATCAATTATATGTATTTAGGTTTAAGGAAAAATAAAACCGCTGTTTTCTGTTCGGTGTTGTTAGACGTTAGACAGAGCTCCCTTAATCAACAAAATGTCAATCTGGAACACTACAGTGATTTGGAGGATGAAAGGAGAGATTTAGATTTAGCTTATTTGAAAAAACACCGCCACCAACCACGCTTTCGGTTTTAGATTCATCTGCAGAGAAAGGGATAGACTTGTCCTCCATGAAAAAATCTTCCTCCCAGAAGCATCTAGAGTGAAAAGTCTTTGTCAAACCGAAGTTTAGGTATGGTGTAATCGATGTTCTCTATGGATTCCTGATATATTAAAAATATTTGTGTGGCCAAATAAATAATGGGAACTCAGTACTCCGCGTGCTGTTGACAAAACGTGCCACATGGGCATAGTACCCCAGCGTTAAGTCCCGGACCCTACAAATTAATTTGTATCGTTCCCTTGATAAAAATAATAATAATAATATTTGTCCACTTTGTAGTCGCCTTAAGGCGAATAGCTGCACTCGAAACTACTTGCCTGTTGAAAATGTCGATGGGTGTCAAGTGAAACAGAACGTTTAGCACCGCGAAGGGAGTGGAGCATAGAGCTCCGTTTATGCATAGACATACTGTTCTCTGGATTCGGCTAAGCTTTTCAGAGTTGACTGCAATGTCTAAGGCCGTCCACCAGACACCATAAGTGTGTATCGGTCTTATGACCGAGATGTATAGCCAGTGGATTTCTTTCAAGAGAATAAAGCTAATGTAGCTTTTTTGACTCTTTATTGAATGTTAGGTTTTTTCAGTTTAGTTTCCTATCAACGGGTTAATCTGTTAAAATTTAGCTGAATGAGTTCTTTCAAGCTTACCTGAGACGACTATAGCAACGTCGCCCGCATAGGCAATCACTCTGCTCCCTCCCGCTTCCAAGTATATCAGCAGTTTTTAACCACTAAGTTCTAAAGAAGGAGAAAAAGAACATAGCCCTGTGACGTGCCTCTGCTAACACATTTTTGGCAGACGTCCCACCCAGTTTGGAGTTTAGCATAAGACTGATCGACTCCTAAAGTGAGTCGCCTACCTGAAGATGTGATAGCGCAGGCGTGATTGCGAATGTGTGGACGTTCTTAAAGGCGCCCTCTATGTCTAGGAAAGCAAACATTGTGTAATCTCTGAATTGTAGGGAACATTTGATGTGGCTAATCAGCGAATACAGAGCCATTTGGTAAGCCGTTGATAAAAGTCTTGGATCTATTTTAGCTTGAAAATGGATATCAATCAGTCGTTCTAGAGTTTTCAGAAGGAAAGATGATAGACTTATAGGTCTGAGGTCCTTTGGGACATCATAAGAGCATTTTCCGGCCTTGGGAATGAAAACTACATTAACTTCTTTCCATGACAGTGAAATGTGGATCAATTCTATACAGCTCCTCATGATATTCTCTAGCGTGGGCAAAATAATATCTGAAGAACTTTTTAGTTCGGCCGGTATTATACCGTACGGACCCGCAGATTTGTATGGTTTGAGGCTATGCAGCGCCTAAAGCAGTTTGTCTCGTGTAATCAGACCATGAACTTTGTTCACGTTTGCATCAGTCTTATTTTGGGTAGTGTTGGCCGCGAATGAGGAGCTACCACGGTGGTGGCCGTGGTGTAGTGGTATATGTATAGACTCCTCAAGCAGAGGGTCGCGGGTTCCAAACCCGTGCGAGGCAATTCTCTGAAAAAGTCTTTTCAAAGAATTTGTATGTAGTTATATGAAAATCCCGTAGGCATCAACTCTGACAAAAGGGCATAACACTGAAGTTGGAGTGGTTGCTGACTGGGGTAAATGTAACAAACTAACAACTAGCACGTACTTAAGACCCACTAGTTGTGGATGCACTGGCTCCAGTTTGAAAACCACCTCTGGAAAAATACCGAAACCTAAAACACCTGAGTTTCAAACTACTACACCACCCGCCCGCGCCCTGAAGAAAAGCCAGAAAAGGTTTTTTCATATCTCGTTGGTGCGCCCGCGGGATTATAAAAAATAAAGTTGGTATCCAGAAGCAAATTGAGTGATTCGACGCTTGAGGTTGTCCAGTTCTTTCAAACAACTAGGCATCAGAGGATTTGTAGAGAGGATTTTTCTTAGCCACGATGCCTCAGAGGTTTCTTTGATTTTGTCACAGAATGATCTTCAAGATTGACGCTTTGCTTTCCTCAGGTCTTTTTTATATATTTTTAGGGATTCTATGTATGAGTCCCAGTCAGTCACTTTTCTTGTATTTTTGAAAGGTTTAAAAGTTTTCTGCAAGTGTTTCTAATCGGTCCTAGTGGTGAAGTCCACCAGTGCGGCTTTTTCTTGCCCCAAGGTTGAATCAGAGGGCAGGAAGAAGCATAGTCTGATTGAGAGACGGTGAATTCCCTGACTTTCATGCCAAGCTCATTGGTGACTCCCGGTGGACTTGAGAGTTCAGAGGATAGTGTTTTTGACAGTATTCGTCTGTATTTTTGCCAATCAGTTTTCCAATAATTTAGGGGGAGACTAGGGGGAGCATCATCTGTATCTGTGCAGTATCAGTAATCTGCAAACGAGTGTTCAGTCGATACCATCCAGTTCATTAGCATTTGAGTGATGTTGTCTGACACAAGGGTAGCACTTCCTGTCAGTTTCTTGTTATAAAAGTGTGTTCATTTCCAATATTGCAAACAACGAGGCTAGTACTTAAAATATAATCAAAAAGTGACTCACCTCTATCGTTGATGTCGGTACTACCCCATACCGTGTGATGAGCGTGAGCATTGCATCCGATGATGAGGCCAAATTTTTTCCTTCCGGCTTCCTGCATCACCTTTTCAAGGTTAATACCAGAGAGAGGGCTCAACTAATCGTGGCCAAGATACGCCGATGCCAGCCAGTAGGAAGCTTTGGCAATCTCCAGCCTGGCGACGGTTAATTCGGGGTCGCTGAGGTTAGGAAGTAAGCAAACACTAAGGCTACGTTTCACTAGTATACAAGTTCTAATCTTACCTTTGTCTTTTGTATAGAGTGGAGCGTATAAAAGTGTCCCAAGTCCACGAACCACGCCTTCCACGATCCATGGTTCCTGGATTAGAATGATAGCTTCTGCGTTTTTGGAGAGACGCAGAATGAGTGCGGTTGAAGCCTTTTTTTTATTGGTGGAGATAAATTTAGTGAAACCGTATCATTGCTACAGTTTTCCAGATTGACCTGTAACATGGTTTTATTGGAGTCCTCCGATCCTGAAAATGAGCTCAAGAGCTCATCTTCTTCCTCTGATCGTGTACGATCTCTTTTTATTTCGTCATCGGTTTCCATCTCCGATCGAGTGTCAAAAGAAAAGGCTGATGGCTTAATAGTTGCCTCGGATGAATTGCAGTCGTCGCTGTCCGTTCCTGGAAGGGATATCGACGCTCCCGATCTAAGGCTGAATTTGAAGTTTCGCTTTAAGGAGGATTAGGTTGCTTATCAGCATCTAGCTTATCCTTTTTACCATATAAACCGTAAGGTGTTTTGCCTCGAATCCGAACCAGATCATGCCTTTAGTCTGCGTTAGAATGTTAAGGAATTCCTTATTGATCACAATCAACACGCATCTATAAAAGCCCCTTAGCTCCTCCAGTTTCGTGGCTTTCCAGTCATGAGTCGGAAGGGTCGGGTTATTGAGACGGATGATCTAAATATGGCTTTCTGGAGATGAGGGTTCTGCTGGAATCCAGGTCCGGGTTCTAGGTCTGCTAAGGATATCCTGCCTAAAATTTCCCACCCACAACTATTTCATTCAACAAAGAAAAGAGGAAATTTGTTGACATAGGCCGCGTAGCTGAATTATGACAAATAATTGTTTTATGTTTCTGGATAAATAAACTGCTCATATTTTAAAACATAGCATGTTTGGTACCGTTGAAAAAGTTTTAAAAGTAGTTCGTAATTCAGTAACAGAAAGGTACCTTGTACAATTGTTTTGAAAAATATGTAAAACCTTTTTCCCTTAAAATATGAGCACATTTTCCTAATTTCAACTATATCTGGAAAAGTTTTAAATGGATTACAAAACTTCTTATTTCAAACGGAGGTCCTTAATTGTAACTTAAATTTGATATTTCTCCAGGATTTTCAAATTTGTATGTCCTTTCAGTTCTTTCCAGCTTTGGATTTTCACTTCTGACGTATAAGACTATACATATGTACGTCAAAAAAAAAAAAAAAATTAAAGAAAATCGGAGATAAGTACTTTTTAGAACTTCATCCAATTTTATTAATTTTTAAAAAAGTTTGTAAAAAGCAATCTGTGTAATTAAAAAATAATAATAATAATAAATTCAACTTGTTCAATAACTTCGCCATCGTTTGTATAGTTTTCTTTTGGATGTAGAGAGCCCAAGGGCATTCAAATGCGAGAAATTGAAAACGAAATAATCGAAAAACTAAACAATGGAAGGCGAAATGAGCTTAAAATGAGCTAACTAAAAGACTGAGTTTTTTTCCAAACAAATATAAACCAAATAATTGGAAAAGAGATTAATAAAACTGCTGAAACAACAAAATGCAAAACGACTAAAACGAAACAACAAAAAAAACGAGATAAAAGGACGAAACAAACCATACCCATAAGTATGTATATCTATTTTTTTTTTTTTTTGTCGTATGTTAAAAATAACAAGGCAAAACAAAAGAACATTATTACGCAAGGACGCATCCGCCCTCATACATATACACAGTCACACATCCGGCGGGCTCCAGTGGTGGATTGCTACACTGTCCCCGGATATATAGTTTAGCTGCGAATAACCAATAAGCACTCCCATGTCTAAGATCGGAGGATAAAGTCAGACGAACTCCGACAAACTTACACCGACAACCCGACTTGCTACCGTCTTCAATACATACTAACTATCCCTCAAGATGGCTAAGAACATTAAAACATTAAAAAACATCTGACCCAGAAAGGCTGGCTAAGTAGTCTTCGTGTGAACCAAAATGGAAGACAAAAAGTAAACCTACGGTAAAGAACGAATTATTTTTACAGTGCAGTGATGTCCCTGACGGCCAAGAATGAAATCATAACAATACTGAGTCTTCGGCGTATAGCGACGACTGGAGTAGTAGATATAACTACAAGCGAGGATGTTCAATGAATGACATATTCAAGAATCAAGATCTTAATGAAAAGAAAATGGAAAATTATCTGGTGAAATGTTTTAAAACATCGGAACTCGGTAGTTGCAATCCTCTTAATGCAAGCCGGAAAAAATGCAACAAGAAGCAATGCGGGTGGACAGCAGCAGCTAGAGCGGAGTACGGCAAAGATTTAAATAACTTCTACCATGAAATAAAGGTGATAATTCTTACTAAGCCAACTCCTAAATCATGCATATGCTGCTGGAAGGATTCAAAAACTATGGCTTCAGTGAAGACATTCGAACTATTACTCTCGGCTAAAAAAACGAGAAAAATTTTAAACAATACCATAGAGCGGGCATCCAAAAATTATAAACATGACCTCAATAAGGGAAACAAGTGAGGTTAGCTCCGACGCTCAAGAAGTCAGGGGGAAATTCTTACTCAGCGGACTATTTTCCCCAGGAGAAAGTGCAGGATTTAAATACATACACGCAAGACACCTAAATGACAGAAACCAGATGTCATGTTGATATAAACAAAAGAGGATTAATTGTTTACGGATATCATGTGAAAAGCAAAAAGTTGCCTAACGTTTAAAGGAACTCAACGAAGAAGAAACACGATTCAGGCGAACACAAAAGGCCGGGGCGGAGTTATCAGCAAATAATAGCATAAGCTTACATAAAGCGAACATAGGAGTTCTTGGTCAAAACATTTGTTAGTCCATCTGGACCTCAATATTTGTTGCAATTAGCCTTCATTTTTAACATTATTTCACAAATTGCAACTTGGTGGTCGCTGTAAGTGTTATTTAATCTTCCTTATTAGCGACCTGTTTGCGATGGTAATATCGATGACTCAGTCTACACTATGCTAGTATTACCTACATTGGATGGGTCGGTTCCAGGAATTGTAAAACTTTTTATATGAAACAATCCCAAACATTTGTCGAACTAACCTGTATGTGCCCAATAATTTAAAATCTCTGTTCGAGATTACAATTTGATTAATTAATTATATGTAATAAAATATATGATAATGTAAAATATAATATATGTAAAAGGGTTACATAAGTAATCCACTGCATTACCAATAATAATGATATGCAGAAAATTCCCAATATAAATGATTGTAATTAAGACTCAGTATATTGCATACCTTTTTAGGATAAACCAATCACATTAGAAATTATAACCAAGTGTAATAGGACGTGTTTCATTTTTCTCCGCTTTTTTTCTTGGTTCGTGTGGTGATCCCTTTTTAAGAATATAACAAAGCTTTTATCGATTTTAATGGTCCTTCGAGTCCTTAAAATAAAGAAAAACAGTAGACATTAACTTAAAGAAACTATAGACAAAAAGTGAAGAACAATTCTACCAGTGAGTTTTTTTTTAGGGTGCAAATCGGTTTCCCGCGTCATGCAAATTCTTTTTTTCTTAAATTGTGTTTTAAAAACATAAGGCCAACAAAAAAATGCAGTAAAATCGCAGCTATAACCTTAATTTCCGTTGTTCGACCATTTTGCCGTTCCAGTGAATAGTTCTGCACACCGTTGGACTACTTTGCAATAGCACATCCACCGTTGAGTCCGTTGCTACCGCAAAGGCTCCGTTGGAATATCCGCTACAACTGTGCGACACACATCTGGGATACCGCTTCGATTTCAAATCAATTTTTTGCAGATCTCTGGCAATTTAAATAATCTAAGTAAGTCGAAATACACCCCCATTTTAATTTTTTTTTTTCTCTTACGAGTATTTTTTTTTTTTTTTTTTTTTTGATTTCAACAATGAGCAAGACTCTGAAGCTCCAAAAGAATTTGCTAAAGCAAATTACAAAGGATTGGGAAAATTTTGGAAAGAGATCCCCGAAGGAGAGGACAAAAAATTACATCTCCAATAGGATTGCCGTGCTGGAGGAAAATTTCAAGATTAGTACCCAACATAACACCGATGGAATATCCTCAATTGAAGCTGGAAAGGAGGATGAATTAGAGAAAATCATCGACAGTTACGATTAAAGACAGTTACCTGGACTACAACACAGCGCTATTAGATAGCATGGATAAACTTTAAGCAACAGTTCAGACTCCGGTAAGTGGTAATATAAGTACCTCTAGCGATAAGAACATCATTCGATTGCCGAAAATAAATTTACCAGTCTTTTTGGGCGAATATGAATCCTGGAGATCATTTCATGATCTTTTTGTATCTTTAATACATACAAATTAAGCACTAACAGAGGTTGAGAAATTGCATTATTTGAAATCTAGTTTGGGCGGTGAAGCTGAGCCTTCAACATTTAGTCATTGACAACGGAAACTATAAACCAGCATGGGACATTCTCACATCTCGCTATGACCATAAACGTGTCCTTTTTAATGCACCGCTGAGAACCTTTTTCGCACAAGAAAACATTAGCCACGAGACCACTGCACATCTGAAAAAAATGCTAGATACATCAGTGGAATGTCGACACGCTTTGAAAAATCTACATGTACCGGTGGAACACTGGGATGTTATCCTTATCTTTTGTTCAGTGAAAAAACTTCCCATAATAACACAACAACTTTGGGAAGAAAAGCTAAGGACAGATAAGGAGTTACCAAAGTTTGAAGGTTTCACTGAATTTTTAGAAGCGAGGTTTAGGACATTAGAGGCAGTTGGTCAAACTCGTTTTACTTGAAGCAGAATCAAAAGAGTCAGTTCAGCTGTTAATTGTGCAATAAAGGGCCTCATTCACTACGGACTTGCAACCGGTTTTTAAAAATGGACATCGCGTCTAGCAGGAATATCGTGAATAAAATCGGCGTATGCGAGAATTGTCTGGCATACAGTCATGCAACCCAACAGTGTCCCAGCAGAGTCTGATGCTACTTTTGCCAACAGCTTCACCACTCCCTTTTACACATTAACCCCCCTTCATACTCGCAATTCAATTCACACACAACAAATACCCAACACTACACAACACATGCAGCGCCTAATTCGTTCACCACCAACCAACACACATACACCCCCACACAATCCCATTTATCTACAGTATACTTAAACGCTACCCCTTTTCAGCCCACACATCAGGTCAACACTTTAAACGCAGTAGAATCCCATGGAGACGTGTTACTTGCAACAGCGCTGGTGAAAGTAAGATCCTCTTGAGGGATAGACGTTACACTCCGCGGATTGATAGATTCGGGCTCAAAGGCCATCTTTATTACTGATCGGGCAGTCAAGAGATTAGGTATGAAGGGAAAACGGACTTTCGTAGAGGTATCCGGGTTGGGGTCTCTGCACTCGGTCTATGAAACCAGCACCCGAGCCGTGGCCTTCTTCCGGCCCACGATCTAATACAAAAGCAGTGGAAACACATACACGGATTAACTCTAGCTGATCCGACCTATTATAAACCCGCCGAAGTCGATCTGCTATTGGGAAACGACATCTACTCCGAGATAGTACAGTCGAACCATAAGGAACTTCCTTAAAGTACTTGATGTCAGCAGGCAACTCCAACGTTTCTGGGAGATGGAAGAAACTCCCTTTAAGGTTCACCAAATATATGAGGAAAAAGTATGTGAGAAGTTCTACAAGGCAACGACGAAAAGGTTGGATAAGGAAGGGAGCAGACCTGAGCTCGGATCCTCAAAGGAAGGAGCTTTGCGTAGGTTTGCTCAACTAGAAGACACTTATGTAGACGATCTGTTCGTTGGAGCTGAAACTTTTGAGGAAACAGTGTTGGGGAGTGATGAAGTTACAGTTTGCTGGCTGCGGGAGGGTTCAATCTGCGGAAATGGGCAAGCAATTCCAACGAGGTTTTAGATCAAATATCTGTAGATCAGCGGAAAGTTGCCTTTTCTTTGCCCTTAGATACCCCAGATCACGTCAACACTCTAGGAATTAAGTGGTTTCCAGTAGACAATAGCCTTTCTTTTCAGAACATTCAACTCGACGTTGCTGACCCAACAAATAGGACAATTCTGTCCACCATTGCTAAGCTCTGCGACCCTTTAGGATGGATTTCACCCTGCATCGTCAAGGGCAAAATTTTGATGCAGAAACTGTGGCGTAGCGAGCTGAAGTGGGACGAGCCTATTTCATTGGAGTTGAAGAAGGAGTGAAACGCTTTTCGTGAGGAATTGCCGCAACTTAAAAAGATCCGTATCCCTCGATGGATCCACACTCAAAGCATTCTTAAGGAACTAGAATTACACGGTTTCAGTGACGCTTCCGAGAAGGCATATGGTGCCGCTATATACCTTCGAGTTCTCGATTCCAATGACGTCATCCATGAACAGTTGCTTATGTCCAAGACCAGAGTCGCTCCAGTAAAACCCAAACAGTGCCACGACTTGAACTCTGTGGAGCTGTTACTCTTGCAACACTGCTGGACTATACATCTAAAGTTCTAGGCTTTCCAGATGTGAAGCAATATGCGTGGACTGACTCAACCATTGCGTTATCGTGGATTGCTGCTATTCCAACTAAGTGAGCCACATTTGTTAACAACCGGGTAGCTGAAATACAACGACTGGTGAGACCAGAAAGCTGGAAACACATTCCCAGTGAAATGAATCCTGCGGATATAGCATCGAGAGGAACAACGCCTTCTGCCTTACATGCTAACAGACTTTGGTGGAATGGTCCAGATTTTCTGTGAGAATCTTGGGATTTTCAATGTCCACAACAACCGACGAGCTTAACTAAAAACGAGGAGAAACGGTCAATTAAAGCTCACATGGGGATTCAGTTCAAAAATGATTTTTATACTCTAATATCAAAACAATCTAATTTTACAAAACTTATAAGGATCAATGCGTTCTGTCAACGATTTATAACAAATTTACGAAACATACCTGAGTCGAGAAAAGGTAATTTACTCTCTCCAGTCGAAATTCATTCTGCCACACTGTTCGCCGTAAACCTTGTATAGGCAGACACGTTTACTCCCGACGTGAAAGCCAAAGCCCCAAGCTCTGATAGGATCTTGCGAGTCGATGGAGATTGCAACAGGCGGATCTTCTATTTCATCAACGACACCCAATCATACTCAAAGTAAGTCATCATTTCACAAAGCTAAGACGTCGCACCAACTGGGCAATCTACCGGCCCCAAGAGTGCGCATCTTCCAACCATTTACACATTCCGGGGTCGACTACGCAGGTCCGATCGAATTAATGTCATGGAAAGGACGGGGGGCTAAAACCTTAGAGGCGTACTTTGCCATTTTTGTGTGTTTGGCTACCAAGGCCATACACATCGAATTGGTGACCGACCTTACTACAAACGCGTTCATCGCAGCCCTACGACAGTTCACAGGGAGAAGAGGATTATGTTCGCATATATTTAGCGATAATAGTAAGAGCTTCGTTGGAGCCAAAAAGGAATTGGGGGAGTCATTTGAGAAATCGAAGTTTGATTGGAAAGATGTGGTATAAACGATCTCCAAAGAAGAAATAGAGTGGCATTTTATTCCTCCAGCTTCCCCACACTTTGGCGGACTGTGGGAAGCCGGAGTAAAATCAATAAAATACCACCTTAAAAGGATCATCGGCACCGACACTTACACATTTGAGGAACTCACCACGCTTCTACATCAAATAGAAGCGTGTTTAAATTCGAGACCATTGTGTCCTATGACCGACAATCCTCACGATTTCACCGCTCTCACTCCCGCACACTTCCTTGTTGGACGACCTCTAAACTCAATCCCCCAACCTGACTTAGCGCGGATCAAGAGCGGACATGTACAACGATGGGACCGCCTCCAGAAATTACAACAGCTATTCTGGAAGCAGTGGAAAGTTGAATATTTGACGCGTCTGCAACAGCGCCCAAAATGGCATAAAATTGAGAAGCAACCCAAGATATAAGATCTAGTCCTGATCAAGGATGATCACCTACCCCCCACAAAATGGAGTTTAGCACGCGTCATAAGCACGTATCCAGATAACCTGGTGAGGGTTGTCAAGTTGAAAACACCAAATGGAGAAATAAAACTACCGATCAGAAAAATGTGTTTACTTTCGACCAACAGCACATATAAAGACGACAAATTAATTTAATCGCTTATCATCTCTTACAAAACATACACAATAAAAATCAACAATAATAAATGTTCATAAAATATATTTATACAAAACCTTCAAAATGCCGACGGCAAATTATAAAATTCAGAATGCCAACGAAAATTCTAAAATTTATTGTTTTGGTACAACACATCAACAAAAACATACACCCATTTACACACAAGCAAACACATGCGTAACCATTTTACTCGCACACAATAGCAATACCACAAACGCGCCGTCGTTTTATTAATCTTTTTTTTTCATACTAAGCACTTATTTTTTCTCTCAAAAAAACAAAAAAAAAAAAAAATATGTTCACTAATGCCCTTTTTTCAAGTTTTTTTTTTCCCCCAGGTACAAAATGTACATTTCGCAAATTTTAGTTCTTGAACAACAGGACACTTCACGAGAATCCAAATCGTTTACAAATTTCCTACACGTACTACGAGCACGAAAGAGAGGAGAAGAAGGATGAGCAACTTTCATTGTGAAATACGATGCACAGTTGCAACAACAATGGCCATTGACCCAATAAGGCATACTCAAATATTTGTCAATTTACTTTAAATTACCTGGTCAACACACCATACTTACAATTTTCAATATCGCCATACTAAGAACTTCAGAGTTTGAGTAAAACCCTTTATTTCTTTTTATTTTTTATTCGAAGCACAACACAACCTTACACTTCACATTATACCGGTTCGGCAATCAACACAATAAACATCAATAACGAACGAAGATGATTAAAACAAACGAAGAAGAAGATGGCTGTGGGTGATCGACAAGGAAAGCACTAACATAAAGACAGAGACACTTTACGAAATTAAGGGTCGAAACATATTGAGAACTATGTTCAAGGCCGGGGAGGATGTTTGAGATTTCAATTTGATTAACTAATTATATGTAATAAAATATATGATAATGTAAAATATAATATATGTAAAAGGAGTAAATGTAAAACCTTAGTAATCCACTGTATTACCAGTAATAATGATATGCAGAAAATTCCCAATATAAATGATTGTAATTAAGACTCAGTATTATGCATACCTTTTGGGGATAAACCAATAACATTAAAAATTATAACCAAGGGAATAGGATGTGTTTCATTTTTCTCCGCTTTTTTTTCGTGGTTCGTGTGTGATCCTTTTTAAAGAATTTAACAATCCTTTTATCGATTTTCAATCTCTCATAATGGTAACAGTATGTGCTTCCTTCTTGTATCTAAAATTCTGTTTTATATTCTACTAACGGTCAGCTGGTACCATATGTTATATATTATGTCTCATGTTCGCCTCAAATTTTCGACCACACAAATCTGTCTTCTACTTCTCACATCACTTCTATATGTCCATATTCCTGGCTTACGTGGATTTTTGACAAATCATATAGGCTTGAATTTTAAATGGGTCTGACGGTATGGATCCTAAACTGCTAAACTAATTCACTGAAAAGGCTTGATACATTTTGTCATTAGGCCTTGTTTACTCGTTTGTTATATTCAGGGTATTAACGGCCTTATGCATTACGGCTATTTAATTTTTTAGATAGCACACAATTGGGTTCATTCTCGCATATATTCGCTATGTGCCTTCTTTATCCGACTTAAAAGACAGCTATGATTTGCTTCATATTGTTAGACTATAGAAAGATTGTTAACTTATAGAAATTTGGATATATCATTCATAAAATTTTAACTTTCTCGATTTTTAGGAATCTTTTGGCCGCTTATATTGATAGACCTTAAAGTATTGTTTAATACCTACTAACTCACTACCACTTCTCTCAACTTTTTGATATTATCTATAACAAATACCTCAGCCGAATGGAATCTACCATAATTTCTGAGGGAAATAACCAAATACCGACCAATTGCTAATTTATACTACATTCTCAAGAGCATCGTTCACAATGCAATGAATATTCTTGGGCAGCAGTTTTCTTCATATTAAAGTAATGAAGGAGAACTCCCCGCAAAAACACTTTTTCAGGCACAAAGTTCGACATATTTGAGTGAAAAAAAATTATTGTTGTTTACGCTTCAACTGAATGACATATACTGAAATGACGTACAATGACAGTAGCTTTCCAATGCATGTTCCAATGGAATAATACAAGTTAAGCCATCTCTTATCAAACGCACGAAGTTATAGACCCAATATATATCCGGGGACAGTGTAGCAATCCACCACATAGTAGCTGGAGCCCGCCCGATGTGGGACTGTGTATATGTATGAGGGTGGATGCGTCCTTGCGTAATAATGTTCTTTTGTTTTGCCTTGTTATTTGGAACATACGAAAAAAAAATCGATATACATACATATGGGTATGGTTTGTTTCGTCTTTTTATCTCGTTTTTTTGTTGTTTCGTTTTAGTTGCTTTGCATTTTGTTGTTCCAGCACTTCTATTAATGTCTTTACCAATTATTTGGTTTATATTTGGTTTATAGCCTTGCAGTCACTAGAAATTCAGCGGTTATTCGTAAGGCCAAATATATATAAGGAATAGAAATAGTTAAGAGGAGAAGTAAGAATTTCTAAAAGAAATAGGATAACAAACTTCAGGTTTGTATGGTTCGGTGTAGACGACAAGTGTAGCATAATTGTAAAACATCTACGATACTCGAAGTCACAAAAGATTAAGTACAGGCCAGGACCAGACGGGGTGCTCATCCAATTGGATGGCAAAAAGTCTGATTTATAAGCCTCATCCGCATCAAGGCATAATTCGGAAATATAAGCCTGATTTGCGTTCATGTCTCAAGACCTTAAGATCCCTTGAGAGCGGATGTGTTTTTAATAGTGTCGTGGGGTGCACACACCCAAAGTTCTTTAATTCCAATAATTTTTTTTAATTACAAGTAAATCACTATGAACTGCCCAAGTTGTAAAGAAAAATTCGATCGAAGTGATCTTTTTAAAATAGAGTGTAGTGACTACAAATCTTATTTTTATTCTGCCTACGTTAATATACTGCAAGCGGATTTTGAATATATGTGCTCCAACAATAAACCTTTTCGCTGTGACAAATGCACAGCACTCCGTCGAAAATCGCTACAACAACAACTCGAAGCTTAAAAAAAATGCAGCAGCTGTGAGAAACCAACAACAACCGCTACACCAAACAGCAGTACAACTACAATGGAGCAGACGCGCTTATCACTTCTATATTTGGTGATCGTTGCAGCAAAATTATATTTATTAATTATTATTTCTAGAAACATACTAGGGCTTTGTTTATGGCAGCGAAAAAAGTTAAAATAGAAAAACACTATAAATACTTATGGTTTAATTAATCTCAAATTTTGATGAGAAAGATTGATAATGGTAAGGTTGTCGTTATAAGATCTTTTGACGACTTAACAGGAATTGAAAATTAACAGTATGAATAATAGCTTTGATCTTATAAACGACAACACTTCCATTAAAACCATTAAAAGTTTCTATGATAGTATGTTTTATTCTAATTCTAAGAGTGAAATACCATTCAAAACATTAGAAGCATGCGTCAAAATTTTGATTTATCTTATTATTCTTGACGACTTTAATGTGGACGTTTTAAGTTGTAACACTGCAATTGACACGTATGCATCCTTAATGGCAGACCATGGCTTAACATTGTTCATTAATGAACCTAGAAGACTGATTTCTTATATATAGTTGGTCACTTTAAGAAATTAGAAAGCAATCTATGTACGGGTGTTAACTTTGATCTGAAAATTACTGATCATTGTTTGAGCAGTTTATTCCTAAATATCTTAAATAGCAAAGCTAAAACCATAGTAAATCAAATGTTCTAAAAAATGAGAAAGTTGGAATCACCGACCCAACAGCAGTCGCAAGCGAGTTTAATGACTACTTTGCTTCAGTGGGACAAATATCTTTCCCATCAGGCTTCCAAGCATCTGGCCTTGGGGACCACACACCTGCAAGGAATAGCTTCTTATTTGAACCTATTACAGGGTTTGAGAAAAAAATTCAAATTCTTATGGTAACAATGGTATTTCTAACATTGTAATGAACAAATTGCCCTTAATGTCGTTGATATTTTAGGTCATATTTTTAATTTGAGTATCTTTTCTGGAAATTTTCTAGATTTGTTACAATGTGCTAATATAATTCCTGTTTATAAAATGGGCAACAGACAAGAGAAAAGCAACAACAAACCTATTTCCTTACTCCCTACAATTTTGAAGATACTCGAGAAAACCGTTAAAAGAAGAATTCTAAAATATCTTAATGGTATAAAATTCTTCAGCGAAAGGCAGTTTGGGTTTAGAAAAAGCCTCTCTAAGGAAGATGCTCTGCTAGACTTTTGTTGCGATGCTCTCCTAGTTGTTTACAAAGGACTTGATGTTAAAAAATGTTGCGCCGGACTCTTTGTAGATATTACATGGTTGACCACATCATTCTCTTGGACAAACTGCATTCTGCGCACTTCAGCGGTTTTATCTTAGAATAGCTTGCATCTTATTTAAAAATAACTGAAAACAAAAAGTAAAAATCGGTAATAATTTAAGTAGTTCAAAGATTATCAATATAAGTGTACCCCATCCGTTTTTGGCCCTATTTTGTTCCCAATACATGTCAACTCTATTTTTGTAATCCCATTCATTGGTAATGTAAAGGCTTTTGCCAACGATTTTGCACTTGCATATGGATCAACCAACATTTTAAATCTAGTCGCTGACATAAACCACAAAGTTCACCTGCTAAAACCTGGTTCACCAAACACAAGTTAATAGTAAGCAATAAGGCTAAATTGATGTATTTCAGTTTAATAGTGCAAGATTCCCCAGGCTTTGACATTTTATTTCATGCATCTACCTGTTGTAGACATAGCTTGATAAACTGTGTTTGTGAAGTGCAAAATTCCAATGTATGACGAAAATATTAGCTGCAATTCGAATTGCTTCAAAATAGAATTATCTAAGCATTATAAATATATAGGTGTTACTATTGATCGAAATTTGAGTTGGAGTGAGCACATCTCAAGTTTGAAAAAGTATTTGCAATCTTCTCTTCGCATCTTTGATCGTATAAGGAATTATTGCTCTACACAGACCCTTAAAACAATTTACTTTGGGATTTTTCACTCCAGACTCCAGTATGGAATAAGCGCATGGGGAGGTAAATATCTCAATAAACTACAATACAGTAACTGACTGTCCTACAAAAGTCCGAAAAAAGAAAAGTATGCAAATCAGCTCGCCTAACCAACTCCATAGAATTATTTAGAAGAATGAATATAATATAATAAAAATGTCACTAACTATTCTCCAAATTAAGATACATATGCATAGTAAGAATCGTTAGGCAACCTAAAATAGAATACCTAATTGAGAATAAAGAATTAAAAAAAAAAAAGATGCCCTAGAACTGACACCAAAATTGTGCAAAGACATCTTAACACAAGGCTTGGTAATGAACCCGTCTCTGAGCGGATCATCGGAATACAGCGCGTGCATAACATCACATCCGCTAATGCATCCGGGTTCTTAGAATTCATAACAAAACGTAACCTCTTAATATCTCTTAATACCTCTTAATATCATGATCCATAAAGGGACTTTTCTATTCCCTAATCAATTAACCATTAACTACTGCAAATATCCCAGTATTTCCAATGGACACTTATCTTTTATTTGTCAACTTCAAAGCCGCATATGATATGTATAAGGATGAGCAATACAACGCCATGTCTAGTTTTGATATCCCAGCCAAACTTGGCTACTTTCTGGTAGTTAGGGACTTCGTCTACCTTTGGCTCCGATACTAAGTTAAGAAATCAGACTCAGAATTACTTTTCCCAATTTGTGGCTTTTTGGGTTTAGAAGGCAACTCAGTAAGAAAGCACTCTCTCGTAAGACCAGACTAGCAAGACCCTAATTATCCCAGTGCTGGTTTATAGCACAGAGGCTTGGGCTATACCGAAAGCTTCTAACTCAGCGCAGGCAAATGGAGGACGACCTAAACCATCTTGGAGTGTGGTCGTTGAGCAAGATGGCAGGAGTTCACTGTAGCTGGAGAGCCTTGAAGGCTAAGGCCCACGTTCACCCCAGAGCTTAGCGCCACCTCAGTAATTAAGTAAGTACCGTGTTCGTATGCTTCGTCATTGCTCTTCACAAATTCGATGAACTTTCCTGTGTAGTTAATTATCAAAATAACAGCTTCTTTGTAAATAATACAGTGGAAATAGCTTATAATGGCATCGGATACAACGTCTTATTGCTTTTTACGTCGTACTTCACATACGAGTTGTGCCTCCTTTCAAAATAGAACGTAAAAAAATATCGGATACAATAATTTCGTTTACAACGAAATATTGCTTACAACGTCAGTATTTTGTAACCCCCTGATTAAATGAAAACGGATACGAAGGCCACCACGTGCCGTTTTTAGAATATTCTTCGAATTGTTGTCGAATGAACAGTTATTCCCAGACACTATGAACCGTTCGGCGGTTGTCAGTTTTTTGTAAGTGCTTCAGCTAATCGAAACTGTTTTGTATTAAGTAATTAAGTGTTATACGATTTTCATTGTTTAGTGTTTCAATGAAAATGGCTTGAAGACAATTTTCAATTGAAGAGAAAGCTCACATTGGAGGACTGTGAAACAAAAGCACAAACCGCAAAAGAATTAGGGATAAGCCACTCTACAATCATATCAGTTAAAAAAAAAAATTGCGGGGCTATAGAAAATTCATTTAATGAGGGATGTCCAACCAATAAAACGACCAGGTCCAGCAAACATTCAGAAATAGAAGACCTTATTTTAGAGTGGTTTAAGCAACAAAGAGCAAATAATATCTCAATAAACTCGCCAATCATACAGAGCAAAGCGAACGCCTTTACTAAAATGATGGATAAAGAAGCTGAGATCTTGAATGCATGAGTACAACGTTTCCGAAAGAGACATAATATCGTCTTTTGTAAAATTTGCGGCGAGTCCCAAGCAATTCAGAAGGTCGTAACCGACGAGTGGATATCTGATATCATGGATGAGATAACAAAATCTAATATTTTTCTATTGAAAAAAAATTTAACTTATCAACCTTCCAAAAAAAATCAAAAACCTATAACAGATTATTTCAAAAAAATATAAAAATGCATATTTATCTTTAAAACTAGTTTTTAAAATATCGGTTACAAAAGTTCATCCCTTAATTTTACTACTTTAAATGACAGTTTAAGAAAGAGTTTATCGCTTACGCGATAATACGATTCAACATCATCGATTGTCTTTTCTGCCAATTGTCCCCTATATCCATTACATAAAAGAGTATAAATAATGAAAAATAAAATCCGTAATTCCGGTAAAGAACACTCAGCAATAAACAATGATCAATTTTAGGTAATGACTTAATTTTTAACGCCTTCAATAATCGAACCAAAAAGATACACAAAAACAAAAGGTGCGTTTTTTGGCATCGATATTAATGCTGATTTTCAATGTACGTGCAAATTACACTACCAACTTAATCTAATCACGCCAAACACAATGCAATACATTTATCGGAGTTAACATGGATAGCAATAGTCCTTCCAAACCTTCTTCTCTATGATAGCGATAACTTGTATGGGAACGCGAAAGCTTATACCACTTTTCGATAGATAGATAGATAGATAGCTGTTTTTTTTGTGATTTCGGTGCCAAAAAACCCACTTAAAGTTAACCACGGGCTAAGTTTGACGAACAAGTTGACAGTTAAAGTGGAAAACTGGAACGAGTTGGCGCTAACCTATGGTTAAATAACCAGAATGAGAAAATAGTGAACAAACACAACTTGGTTACCAGAGATATTTAACCATGGGTTAAGCAAAGTCTCAGGTTACCTAACCAGAGGTTTAACTAACTGCGAACAAACCGGCCCTAAATTTGGTAATACATCAATGAAGAAGTTTCGCGACTTCGGAACATAATGATGCTCAAAGGGCATTGCATATTGGAAGTGTTCCACTTCCGCTAGCACAAAAAGTAAGTCCTAAAAGATATCATTATTATAACACGTTGGGTAATCAGCACGGACTTTTTATTAGTGACAGTTGAGGACAGATTTCCTTAAAATTAATGCAAACATATTTGTGGTGTCAGCACGAGAAATATGAATAATTTTTACAGGGTGACAACAATATCTTTATTTTGATATTATTATAACAGTCACCCTCTTGCTTGCATTGCTTGTCTGTGAAAATAGATAGGGAAATAATAGTTCACCAGTTAAAGCAATATAATTCTTGCCATCATGTTTCGTAAAAAAATATGTAATATATATAAATCGCTTACAGCGATTTCTATTGAAATTTTCCAATTAATGGCATTAAATGGCATAAATTGCACAAGATATTTAAAAGTGCGTTCATGAAACACATTGGGCAAAATTGCCTCTATACATAGATGGGAAACTTGTTCTTGTTTATATCCATACTCTTAATGTAAAGTATTTTTTGTAGAATTTTTTTTAATGAAAGTAATTCACAATATTTCTGGACTGGATCGTCCACAAACAAAATAAATGTCCTTGACTTTTAAATGTGCCCTATGCAGACAAGTGCGCATGATTCCTCTGCGGTTCTTCAATTTAATTATTGAAGATAATGTGCTATTGTGTTATGCTACCAACACATGGGAGAATAACACGTGTGTTCGCTGGTACAGAAAACCATGTTCTCAAAAGTCATCTAGTATAGCGCACACTAGAACCAAAAAAAAAAAAAAAACCATTGTTTTTTTTTAAGAACTTAACACTCAAGTGGATACGACTACTCTTAAAATGCCTGAGTACGTGTTAAGTTATTTGGAAAATCGGACAGAAAGAGAAGGAACGAGGTTTGGGGTCAGTGGCTATTTCGCTCCATGGGTGACATCCAACATTTAATAGCAGACTTAATTATAGTAAATAATTGCACTTATTGTTGTATTCTAGACAACCACTTATGTAATGTGATTTTATTTGGGGAATGACTTTGGGGCACGGTTGGGGTTGAATGCCGAACTACTCGTCTTGGAAACCAATACTCTATCACTTGTGCCCCCACGTAATCCAGACGTAATTTAGCCGGAGCATTTGAATCACAAGAACAATTTTAGAATTTATACCTTCAATATGGATAAGGCAGCAGCTCTCAACGTACGGCGTGCGGGTGCTTCAACTGAGCAGACCATAAATCAAAGACATCTAAAGCATTAATCTATTGCTAAAAGCGTTTGAAAATACTCATCGGGGGTGATATGTCTTTAAAACAAGTGATACTGACATAAAGAAAACATTCTCAATGCAATGAATGCCAATGAATATAACAATGTTACGAAAATGTATGCATTCGTATCCGTATGCATTGTTCCGTGCGCAAAGGAACTCATCACGTATTAAATTGCATTAAATTTTTACAATTCTTACATCTGTGAGCTTAAACCGAGTTAGGGCGTAAAAATTGTCGGCTCTAGAGCGGACATTTCGCATCAAATTTCAATTTCATTACATGGACAAAAAGCATTACACACTCATTCACATTCAGGCTTCGGAAACCGCAAGTTTCTCAGAGCCAAAATTGAGCTTAAATCGACAGTCATCAACAGTTCGTCGGTCTAGTCTTTTTATCAACCATAACAGCTAAGCGACAAGTCTTCAAGCTTTAGTTACAAACAGTATTTGATCAACCTTTCAGAAAGCTGTGTTGATTAGTGGAAATAAGAGATTTGCACTGGAACCTTAATCCTTCGTACAAAATGCTTTCGAGGAGTTGGGGTATACTAGGTGGGGTAAAAAGTAACCTCCTTGGGAATAAAAAAAAAAAAATTTAATTTTTTTTTTTTATTTTATTCAATATAGTCCCCTTTTAGTTTAATAAACTTATTCTAGCGATTTTTCAACTTCTTGATCCCGTCCGAAAAGTAATTTTCCAAAAGATCTGCAAAATACTCCTCCTGGCGTTCATGATTTCCTCGCGTGAGCTGAATTTTTTATTGATGAGCCATCTTTTGAGGTTTGGGAAAGTTCGAGGGAACCAAATCGGGCGAAAACGGTGGATGCGACAGCAAGTCATTGATTTTAGCCATGGTTACCATGCTCTTGTGCGCCGGTGTATTGTCTTGCAAAAACAAAATTTTTTTTTCACTTCATGTAAGGCCGTTTTGCAGCGATTTTGGCCTTCAATCGCTCCAATAATGCACAGTAATACTCGCTGTTGATGTTTTTTCCTTTTTCGAGGTAAACTTTCCGACCCATCGAGCCTCGATCGCTTCGGAGCACTTGTGCCGGCTTCAATCCATTGCCGGGTACTCATTCTGTTTTCTGGTGTTCAACAGTTACCAATCGACGCCAAATAGTCCGCCCGATTCCGCATCAGCAAGTCCAAACACTCTTTCCAAAAGCTCTCGCGTTCGTATTTTTGCGCGGCACCCAGCGTCAGGATAACTTTTTCATATGCAGAATATTGCCCAAAATATGGCGTGTGCGCTCAGTACTAATCTTTGTGGTATCAACACCATTTCATGTATTTTTTTTGACATTGTCCTCTGTAACCGCATCGGAGGGCCTGCCGCTGCAGACTTGATCGGATCTCGAAACTTATATTTGACGGTGTAATCTGACGGAGCATTAGCCGCATAATATTTATCGAACTTTTCTTTTGTTTTCTTCGCTGTTTTGCCTCTCAAAAAATAATGTTTTATGAAAGTACGAAAATCGTTTTTGTCCATACTCAACATGATGCCAAACACGTCAACAAAAATCAGCTGTCAAAACAAAACTAAAGACAGTATCGCACTGAAATTTGGCATGTTTGCCTAAATATGAACGGACTTCAAGGCACCATAACCTTTTTTGCAGTAGCAGCGCATTCTGGCAGTGAAGGAGGTTACTTTTTACTCCACCTAGTATGTGAGAGTTTAGCTTTGAGTGAGAGTGACTTCGCTCTTTAATCCCTTTTTGTATATCGGTGTTATGAAAGAAGACTTCCATATCTGAGGAAATTCACCTTGAGAGGTCGATAATCGGAAGAGATTTGCAAGGGGCGGGAAAGTATAGAGGAACACTTTTTAAGAAATATGGATGGAAGATCGTCTGGGCCGGGTAAGTATTCATCATTAAGTTGTTGTAATTTATTTTCTATTACTGTATGGTCAAAACTTTGTAAAATAGAGGGGCCAATGGGGAAGTTAAGTAGGTATTTGAAATAAAAGCGATCCGGTATGAAGGAATTATCGGCAAAAGATTGCTTTAAAAATGTAGCAAAAAAGTTGGCGATACAATGCGGATCGGTTGATGACATGTTTTCATATGAGAGAGACGTAGGAAAACCGTCCGACTTTTTTTTTTTTTTTTTTTTAGTTCGCGAATTGGTAGAAAGACTTAGGATCGTATATGAGCCTTGATTGCGCACTATCAAGGTATCGCTGGTATAGAACCTTGTAAAGCTGGCCGAATTGAAGGTATGACCCGAGATAGTTTGAATAGTCAGGAAAAGAGTTGGATCTGAGGAAAACTAGCTATAATTTGTTTCTCTTCTTACGTAAAGAGCGAAGTTTGCAATTGTACCACGGGGGCTCGTAGAAAGGGTCTTACTGCGCGAAAAGTGAGCATAGAGAGAAGTAGAATTGAATAATTCTCTATAAAAAATAGAGAGAGCACTTTTAAGGGGCATATTGGCGAAATCAAAAGAACACATACAAAGATAAGCGTTAATTTTCCGGGAAATCGCCTTATGAATGTAGTAAGAATAGGCAGCTGCAGATGGTGTGGGCTGGATAGGAGAGTGGTGGAAAAGAGAAAGAGGAAGTGGTGTATGAAAGTTATCAATGGTCGATAGTGAAAGGGGACAGAGTAAGACAGAGGAGTTTATGGGGTCAGTGGTGAAAATGAAGTTTAATTCCCTACCCATATAGTTGGAGACCCCACAAGCTTGGCATAAGCTAGAGTCTGTGAGCTCATCCAAGAAAAAACATTCTTTACTGGAGTTAGGGTTTGCGATAAAATAAGATTCATCTTCTGATTGAGTACAGTACTGTTGAGGTAGATTGAAATCGCCGAATACGATGATATCATCGAGATATCAATTGCATAGATAGCGAGTTGGTAGCATTCAATTGAATGCGCTAGTAGGATGTTATTGAAACGTAGTCAAGCTTAGAAGAAGTAGAAATAGCGATTAGAAAAGAGTTTAGGTCATTGTGGACGATCAATAGGACAGCTAGACAAGGAGAATCATCATTTAGGCGGGTAAGAACGCCGTCTCGAAAAACATTGAAACTAGGGGGGAATATATCCTAATTATTTATATCGGAAATTAGATTAGTTTCGGTCAGAGCGTAGACCTCGAATGGGAGAGCGTGAAATTGGCGCAAGACGGCCCGGGTCTTAGATCGCAGTCCTCTTACGTTTTGATAGTAGAAGGTTAGAGGAATGTTAATTTGGGAGGGTGTAGGAGTGGATCGTTGAAACACTGGTAATGGTAGCACGTTAGGGACGAAAAATTTGTCGTTGTCAGCTCTGCTCCATTGAAGGTGTGAGATTCTTTTTGAGTGCACATAGTTACCGAAAGCAGCAAGATCGCCTGAGACCTTTTGGGAGACATATTGAAAATTTCGTGGAACTTGATATATAGTATAAGTTCTTCAGACTTGTAAGGTCAGTAGGGAGACCTTCTCGCTGTATTGAGACCATGACGCTTGTTTCAGTTTTTCCCTCCTAACAAAGTCTGATTCTCGTACGTCTTTTTTTCTCTAAGCCTAGAAAGGGAATAACGACATTCTGTTTTGTCAAAAGTTTGTTGGGTTATTTTAACTGTGGGAGGCAGAAGGGGGTCGAAAAAAAGAAGATTTTAAGGACATTAGACACTTTTTCAGATAAGGGATTTATAATACGGGACCTAATCAAATTGGGACATTTAGCTCCGATTTTAAGATCGAAATTTGGGAAAGAAGTGCTAGTGGGGGCATGTGCAGAGGGGTTAGGTATTTCAGAGGAGTTAGCGTGAGCGGTTGGAGTTAATTTGAAAGAGACGCATTGATGCAGGGGCTTGGGTGGAACGGAGGCAACTGGTGCAATATAATTCGAGGACTGATGAAGTTGGGTCGGGATGTGAGTGGGAGGACACAACAGATTTTTAGTAAGGTTACCTCAACAGATCTAGATATATAAGGTACATCAACTGACTCCCATTCACTAACTTTAGTAGCTTCTGCACGTATTCAGTGATACATTTGCTGAACCGTCTGAAGTGGTGTATGGCGTCAGTACATTTCTGATCGACCACTTAAGTTGGCAAAATAATAGTCCGATTATTGTACTCAAGGTCACGTATGTCACGAATTAAGATAATATCGACAGGAAAAATTCAATTGGTAAACACCGCCTCAAAAAAGCGAAGTACAACCTTATTTGAGAAATAACGAAGTAACTTGTCATTTTTGAACAAATTCCCTAATTGTGCTCAGCTGAATCAAATCATTATCAGAAATATTTCAAACGCTCATAGGATGTCGAAAAGCAGCAATCCGGCCCCTCAAGAAATATCAGGCTCTGGACAAAAACTTGCATAAATTGGATTTGCCGTGTTCTTAGACGAGTAGGAGGGAGCTTACTAGCATCTACTAGCCAAAAATTCGATATTTTTATCGAACTGCCACCAGTTCGTTATACAACAATATAAGGGATATACATACAAAAAATCTGCAAGTTGTTTCTTAAGATCAATTAGCTATATATTGGCAACGGTTCTGTTCGAATAAGAAAAAAGAGCACTTTCAAATGTTCAGCAATGGACAGATTGCATCAAGACTAAGCCTACGATGCACTCTCAGAAAATGGCAATTTACCAAACCATAGGGTGCAACTAGCATGCATTTTCAACAATTGCGAAGTAGACTTTTGCTGCCCAATTTTGATTCACTACCTTTCGAGATGAAACCGTAGATGTAAGAAGTTACCATTCAAAGCCTTTTGCTTTAATACGAATGCCGTATTCGTTGATCATAGGTGCGTAAAAAGGATTAATTAGTCGAATAAAAGAAATGAATTGACTAAGAAGACCTGTAATTTCGATTTCACTTTGTAAATTGACAACATTGTATAAAATTATAGTAATAGTATTGCAACTTGAGTTCGAAAATTTCTAATTTTTCGCGGATAAATTTAGCCTTTATACCTACATGTTTTGTCCTCGGGGAATAACAGTTATTTGAAGCGGTGTGGAAGGCACACTTATTGTACAATTCATGGCATTTACTTTTTGAAAATGAATTCATGTAAATTTTGCCCACCACTACGTCTATCTCGAGGATAACAGGAGTAACGTTGGCTTTCAAAGCGTAAATCGTAGGTGGCTTATTCCTGAAGATCTGAGACTTTACATATACCCAGAGAAGATAGTTCAAAGGTGTGATATCGCACGATCTAGGGGGCAAATTTACCGTAGCAAAACGTGAAATTAAGTGTTCACCAAAATGATTTCTCAACAGGTTCATTGCTTCACGCGCTGTATGTCTCGTAGCGCCGTCTTGTTGAAACCAGAGCTCACCGAGACCATGTGCTTGAATTTTAGGAAGCACATTACGGTTACCATTGACGGTAAAATTCTGATTTGCCTCATTTTTGAAGAAATGTGTACCAATGATTCCACCAGCCCATAAACCACACCATACCTTTGTTTTTAATAGATGTAAAGGTAGCTCTTGGTACTCTTTGGGTTGCTGATCAGCCCAAACACGGCAATTTTGTTTATTAACATATCCATTGAGCCACAAATGGGCTTCATCGCTGAACAAAATTTCACGATAAAACACTGGATTTTCATTGTGTTTTTTTTGTTCTGATTTGTCTAATTTTTGAAGAAATATGGACCAATGATTCAACCAGACAATAAACCACACCATACCGTTGTTTTTAATGGATGTAATGGTAGCTTTTGGTACTCTACGGGTTGCTGATCAGCCCAAATATGGCAATTTTGTTTACAAACATATCCATTGAGCCAGAAATGAGCTTTATCACTGAACAAAATTTTACGATAAAACACCGGATTTTCATTGAGTTTTCCAGAGCTCATTCACTGAAAATATGACGCAAATTCAAGTCGCCTGGCTTTAATTCTTGCACAAGTTGAACTTTGTACGTTTTAAGGCCGAGGTCATCACGTAATATACGCCAAGTTGTCGAATACGCCAAGCTGCTGAGAATGACGACGAATCGATTCGTTACGGTCTTCGCGTACACTCCCGACTACGGCTGCTATGGTCTCTTCACTACGTGCTTGATGTGGTTTAACCGGTCGAATATCATCTACTAATGTAAATTGGCAATAGTGGTTTCAGTAGGTCGATTATGCGCACCGTAAGTTCCTCGAATCGCACGAAAAACATTTCTTACAGAACGCTTATTTTCGTAATACAGCTGAACAATTTGTAGACGTTTTCGTGGTATGAGACTTTTCACGATGACTTGCCAGAAGATATTGACCAAGAATGAGAAAGGATAGGAGGTACGCGTGATCTGTCAAAGAAAGCTAATTGAAAATCAAACCTCACGATGAATCACCCTATACAATGCCTTTGTCAATCGTTACTTTCAAGTACCTCATCACACGTTTAACTGCTGTCGAGTGCGCCTTGCTGGCCTTACGGCAAAAAGTAAACAGCCTATTGCCCCCATATAAGGCAAGTCCTTCTTTTTTTTCTCTCAATTTCACCTTTAGGACACATATCTAAAGACAGCTTTTGACTTACATCTACCAGAGTAGAGATAGGGTGTACCCTTCCATGTTAAAGCGTCTCAAAATATCTGAAGTGTACTGAGTTTGATCAATTTTCAAAGACGACTTACTTCGTTTAATGCGAATGCCTGGCACCGATGTGGCTTTCCATATCTTTCATTTCGAAATTGTGTGACAACTCCTCCTTCAAGTTGTTTACTAGATCCATTAAGTGAAAATATCAGAATGTCATCAACATAAAGTAAATGGCGATAAATAGTAAATAAATACATTGGTCAACATCACTGCGCTTTAATCCCATTTTTGTCAAAGCTTCTCATTTCAGACTCTACTGGATTGCTTCAATCCGTAAAGAAATTTTTGAAGTTTATAAACGCGTTCAAAATTGTCGTCAAAAGAGCTTGGTTGAGTCATATAATATCTTCTTTTTACTCAGCATTCAAAAAAATTATGTCTAGCAGCTAGTGCCAGTAAAAGACGAGTTAATGTATACCTCACTGCAGGTGCAAAAGTCTCCGTATAATCGATCTCTTTCTGTTGATAAAAACCTTTAACCACCAACCTTGCTTTCCGACGAATAGGATTCCCATCAGTTTCAGATTTAGTTTTAAATACCAATTTTTGTTTTTATTAACTTAACACTCAAGAGAGAACTACTACTCTTAAAATACCGGAGCACGTGATAAGTTTCTCGGAAATTTAATAGACAGAGAGAGATAGATATTCGGGCTTAGTGGTTATTTCGCTCCATTAGTGGCATCCAATATTTAATGGGGAGACAAATTATTAGTGGAAGTTGGCTTATTGTTAAATTCTAGTCAACTACTCATCTTATTGATTTTTATTAACTGAAAAAAACGAATGACTTTCCGGCCAGGCTGGGATCCGAACACCGAACCTCCCGACTTGAAGCCAGTCCGCTTCCACTTGAGCCATGGCCATCCGTGGTTTCTAATCAGCCGGCAACAAAGTAAGGGTCCATGTTTCAATTAAAAGCAGTAAGTTGAACTCTTTTTGCGTCGCTGCTCTACATAAATCCGCATCCGAACTCGAGAGAGCTTCTGAAGAACTATCAGGATCGCTCATCATTGGCATTTTGCCACCAGATTGTAGTTCGGCGTTGGTAGGGTTAATACTCGCATATATCGCCGCATGAAGTCTTAATCTTCTAAAACAGTAATTTCTTTCTCTGGAACATGCCATGGGCTTGCAGCCAGACATATGAAGACGTCCCAAATCTGGATTTCGGCCGGATCAAACTCCTCTCGGTGAACAATCGTTGTTTCTACAAGGCACGCAATTCATCAAAAAAGATGCTGTAGTAGCCGCTTATGCCGAAAACTTATTGTCCAAGCCGGAATCAAGCAGCGTGTAACGTATTCTTTGAAATAAAGTGCAGTTGATACGTTCCGAAACGCTCTTCAATTCGGACATATTTGGTGTAAAATACATAACATTGTTTTTTAGAAAACTTTGAAAAGCTTTACCAGTGTACTCAGTATCGTTGTCAGTACGAAACATTTAATTTTGCTTGAGCACTGATTTTTAACAAGGTTCTTGATCCTTCAACGACCCTATGACATCAGAATGGACTAAGTCAAAAACATTTCCCGCACGAGTTCATATGTCTTTGAAAGGTGCTCGTGTTTGTTTATCTTTAATGCATATTATGCATTTATCATCATGTCCCAAAGAAAACTTGACACCCGATGTAGAGTTCATAGCCTTGGCTAGGTTTTTGACACAAATATGCCCCAATTTAAGTGCCATAAATTATATTAATTCACCACTGATTTGGCGTACTGAAAGGAGGTTTGTACATAACTTCTTTTTTTTCCAAGGTCAATTTCACATCACCAGAACCATTCACAGACATTTTTTTGTTTATTTGCAACTATGACTTCTTTGTTGAACTTTCTTCGTCCGTCACATGAGTCTTAGCTACCGAAGAATTCGAAGAATTTCTGTTGTTGACAAGAAAAGAAAGAAATATTATTATTTCTCGTATTCTTAACGTGTCAGGTGTTTGTTTTTTCATTTGAATTTAATAAAATACAAGCCTTTTTGTTTTGTTTCCAATTTTTTCATTGAATTTACAATACATGGGTTCAAATGGATTAAAATAAAACGAGATTTGGTATACACAATTAGCTAAAAAAGGTTAAGAAGATAGATATATAGTGTTGGCTTTAATATATGTTAACCACCCTTTAAGTGCAAAAAACCAGAAAATAAAAATAATGGAAGCATTCAGCTGGTAGGTTTATAATCGTTGACATCCTCCTCGCCTTGAATGATCACAGGATATTCAAACTTCTGTAAAGGACAAAGCCTAGTCAATGGCCCTCGTAGTTAAGCCCTTCTCAGTTTGGAGAGTTTCTACTTGCACTTCCATAAGTTCCATCTTCAGAATTGTGCGGCTCAGCTACATCGGCCATTGAACTCGCTGCCATCGACTGAGATACGTTATATTCTTGTCGGTGATATCTGGATCAGGTATGCTCTGTAAATGGCTACCTATCGTACGCCATTCAACGCCTTTTTGCGTTAAAGTATTCTTTATTACCCTTTGGTAGTCCGGTGATGCCAGCTGAGAGTAGAGCTCCTTTAATTCATTACGCACACCTATGTAATTTGTGGCATTGTCACTGTATATTATTTTGTACTTCCGAAGAATCTTCTCAGAGCCATAATAAAACTTTCAGTGCTTAAATAACCAACTAGATCCAAGTGAAAAGCCTTCGTGCTAAAGCAAACAAAAATGGCTACGTACGCCTTCATCGTAGAAGTTCCCTATTCAAATGGACAAAAAATGGTCCGCAAAAGTCAGAACCAACAATTAAGAAATGGCGTGAAGAATTCACACAATATCGCGGTAAATCTGCCATGAGAGGGTACTCAGGCTTCAGATTAGCCTTAAAGCACTTATCACAGCGCCGAACAGTTTTCTTCGCCAACACCCTTCCACACACCGTCCAATAATTCTGCCTTACAAGATCCAACAATGCCTGTGCGCCCAAATGATGGCTTTGTTCATGAAAATGCCGCATCATTGTTTCTGTGAAAACATTTGCTTATAATCGAAGGTGATTTCAACATGCTGTAAGTACCCCTCAACTCGAAAAACCTCGTCATTATCTAGGAAGGGGTTCAACGATGCTATATGTGACCTGATATTCAGTTACGGACCATTCTGAAGCAGAAAAATTTCTCTATATAATATTGATTTTTCACTACCTTAATGATTTTCTTGATAGCGTACTTGTATTCGCAAACAATAATTTAATCAGCCGCTCTTCATATTTTCCGTTTAATAATGCATTTCTATTAAATCGTATGATAAACGCAACTGTATAGTAATATATTTATAAATTTCGTGAATTTTTTTTTAAATTTAATGAGTTCGAAGATATCCATCACTTCTCTAGCTAGAAATATATTCGTATGCTTAGGTTTCCTTAGTTTCAATTAGTGTCAGAACCAAAGAAGCATTTGTCACATCCTATAATCTCTGTAGGTGTTGAACCTTGGCTATTTATGTGTTTCTTCTGAAACTCAATTCAAGACAATGTTTGGATTGGTCCAACAATAATATTTTCTAAACCTTTCCTTTGTGGTCAAGTGGACGTTCTCAATAAGTTGCACGATCATCACACAGTAGAATGACAACTCTATCACCATCTGATTCAAAGGATCGTACAAATAAACAAGCTCCGTAGGTCTTCCCTGAACTCTCCGAAAAGGCGTACAACTCTGAATGAACAAGTGATTGATAATTGCTAAAAAACTGTTCTCCTCTGAAAGATATCCAAGATTATTGAAGGTCTTGTGGCAATGCTTCATCCCAGTATATTTTGCTTTCCCAGAGTCTTTGCATGAAAAGCTTAGCCCTTCTGATCATTGGATTGTTATCTTACCAGTTTCCTGCAGGCTAACGTTTATTTGAAAGATGTCTTTAAACGGCTTCCAAAATAACCAAATATTTTTCATAAAATTGTCTTGTTTGAGTTGAAAAAGCTGCTCTTTGAAACCCTCGGTCTAATATCGATTGAAGTTTATATTTCATTTTCAATACTTCCTCTAATGTGCTGGTTCCCACAAGTACGTCCTCGAAAAAGAAATTGTTTTTAAGGACATGTGAACCGAGAGGAAACAAGTCTCGCTCGTCAGCAGCCAACTAATATATCACTCTAGTCGCAAAGTAAAAAGCTAGGCTTGTGCCATACGTGACAGTTATAAATTCTTTTGATAAATTAAATAAAAAAAATTATTTCTGAGACAAGTGTCTCGCTTTATTGCCGACTTAAATTTAATTACAACTTTAACATTTGGTTCTATTTATTAATTTTAAGGTGGGAAAATATATAACAAATTCATGGGAATGGGTTATGGAGTTTACAATGACTAAGCAAATATGTTGCAGCAGTCGGATATTCGATCCATGTCCACTGCATTTCATAGGTTGCTAGCGCGTGTGCTGACTTAACTATCTTGATGTTTTGGCTTTCCCGGCGCGTGTGCTGACTAATGCTTGTTTGATACGATAACTCTTTCCTCCTTAAAAATCTATGTCTCGTGGATCAAAGGTTTAGCTTGATGGGTTGTTGCAGAAGGTCATTCACTTGTGGAACAGACGAGGATAAATTGATTTGAAATGCTGCTGGCTTCTTTTCGGATCTACATCTATTAACAATGAATACAATGATGAAACTTAAAACAAGAAAGATGATTACATCTGTACACGATCGAGAACTGATTAATTAATGCAATTTTTTGAATTTTTTTAATATTTTCAAGATGAAAACTATGAAGGTATTCCAAATCTAGTTTTATTTCTCTAACTGTCAAGTTAGCTTGGAAGATCGGAGGCAGAATCTGGTATGTGGGAACTTCTTCGTTTGTATACTCTTGATCGTTGATAAATACTGAGCCGTTATTGAGCTGCAATAAAGTCCTGGTTTCTTTTTGATGTTTTATGATCCCGTGGAAGTTGGTTAGAAATATGGAATTTTCATTGATGAGTTTAATTACTTCTTTAGTGTGAAACTGGTAATCACATTTTGCGCTAATTCCTTTAAGCAGCAAACTTATACAATGGGTTGAAGATAGTTTTTGAAGCTGGTTACTGTTGCATATTAATGTATCTCGGATTCGTGTGCACTGTCCTTTAATTCCAAATAGTTCTTCATGGTTGATCAAAATTTCGTTTGTTTCTAGATATATTCGCTTATTATCTTTAATTGAAGGTCTAATTAGAACATGGTTAAATTCTGTTAGTCTTGTTTTTGGTAAGAAAATAGCGTATAGCAGAATTGATTTTTTTTTGAAGCACCATTGATTCTGCATACTCAATAGCTTTGATTTCATTATTATATGGTAGAGTTCCCATTTGTGCAATAATCTTCTCAATTTCAGATTTGTCCAAAAGATATGTATTTATTTTTCCTTTTTTTAGCTAATTAAATGGCTGTAACAATTTCATTAACTTCTTCTTTGATTATTCTTAATTTGTTGTATATCATTTGTTCAAACTTATCCATATTTGTATTACCGATTCGTTAAATGATTCTATTGTAGTTTTCCAAAATTCCTTGAGTTAATTCTGCTAAGCGACTATTAATTTGGTATTGGTTATTATTGTTTTCAATAATTACATTTTAAGTTTTTAAAAGACTATCCCAGTCGGAAGCATCTGGGGTTCCGGCAATATATTTCCATGCAGAGCCTAACCAATTTATTGACCTGGCTGCTCTTTCTCTCTTGCCATCTAGCTTTTGTAGAGTATAGAGTATATATAGTAGTATACTGCTTTTGTCCATCTTTTCGTTTGTGGGGATAGAGGCGCTGACTATTTCGGTGTACGATGTGAGATTTATCAAGTGGACCATTTTAAAATTTCCGCTTGCCGTGTTTTGTTGTTATTAGTGGTGTATTGTACTCAAATATATTAAGGGTTACTGAAGCCAATCCTATTGACCTATAATGGAAAGAAAGAAAATTATCGTGACTGTTCTATGCTTTTGATCTGTGTTTCGGTTTCGCCTTCTTGAAAAGCTCGAGTTTTGGTTCTGGTCCGATTCCTTCTATTGTACTTAACTTTTTCCTTTGATTCTTACGAATTAGCTCTGTCAAATCTTCATTTACTTTTTCCTAAAAATCCATTAAATTTTATAATATATCCTTTGAATTTTGCCTGGGATACTCAGTGCGCAAACACCTTATCATCTCAAGTATAGTTGAATGTACTCGTTCGATTGTGCGATTCACTTCGCTTTTCTAAAAAGGTGTTAGATATATTTTAACTTCTAGCGTTTTCATATAGTTTGAGACGATCGGGGTAATAAACCCGCTTTCATTATCCATAACTACGATTTTTGGCACTATGAAATAATGTAATACTTTAATTAATTTGTTTCTTAAGTATAGGGCTGATTTTTCCTATATGCGGAAAAATTTCGTGAACTTAGTGAATTTGTCTATGCAGGTTAAATATTTTTCTTGGTCTATTTCGAAGAAGTCAATGTGTATTATTTCTGAAGGATATGCGGGAGTGGGGGTTTCTTGAAACTCAGGTTTAAGAGTTTTTGGTATATTTTTTTACAAGCTTAACACATGGTCTGAAAAGTTAATGCCGTTTATAGTATTGTTAAACACAAAATTTTTGCAAAATTCAACTTTATTTATCAATATAGTTGCCTTCGAGGGCGATACACTAATTGAAACGATTTTTCAATTTTTCGATACCAGTTTTGTAGTACGATTTTGGCTTAGCCTCAAAATAGGCCTCTGTTTCGGCGATAACTTCTTCATCGGTCTTAAACCTTTTTCCGGAGAGCATTCTTTTGAGGTCTGCGAACAAAAAATAGTCGCTGGGGACCAAATCTGGGGAATACGGTGGGTGGGGAAGCAATTCGTAGCCGAATTCATTCAATTTTGCCATCGCTTTCATCGACTTGTGACATTGTGGATTGTCTTGATGAAACAGCGTTTTCTTTTTCTTCAAATGCGGCCGTTTTTCTGCGATTTCATCCTTCAAACGCTCCAACAATAAGCAATGTAATAGTCGCTGTTGATAGTCTGCCCCTTTTGGAGATAGTCGATGAAAATTATACCATGTGTATCCCAAAATACGGATGCCATAACCTTGCCAGCCGATTGTTGAGTTTTTGGTCGTTTTGGACGAGGTTCGCCGCCTGCTCGCCATTCAGCTGACTGCCGACTTGACTCTGGTGTGAAGTGATGGAGCCAAGTTTCATCCATTGTCACATATCGACGAAAAATTCGGCTTTATTGCGGTTGAACAGCTTTAAACACTCCTCTGAATCATCAACACGTTGTTGTTTTTGGTCGACTGTAAGCAAACGCGGCACCCACTCCTAGTTTTGCCCAATGAATGGCTTGGTTTATATTTATCTTAAATTTATACTGGATATCACTTACAATTCCTCTATTAACATTTTTATTTTCCCTTATCATTGCTTCAATTTCATTCGTCACTCTCGTGAGGTAATCAAATCTTTTATTGTGCAATTTGTTTATTACAATCTGACTATTAGAATTTTCAAGTATAGTATGTGATTCATTTTCCTTTTCATCGTTATATAATCATCATGATCAAAATTTCCAGCAATCCATTTTCACGCTGAACATATAAAGTTTAAAGATTGCTTTATTTTTCTTGGCCTAAGGTTAGATACTTATTTCGTGAAATAAGTATAAGAATACTGGATCGTCCTTAGTTGAGTTCAGTTCAATTGTCGGAGTAACGTTTATTATGTAGGAATTGTTTGTACTGGTCAAGGTCAATTGGATTAGTTTTAAATTTTAGTTTTGATCTTTTGGCACGTCCGGTATGAAACGCTATGTATTGTGAATTTGAGAAATTCAGAATTTGGATTTCTGCTCTTGCAACGTGGAGTACACATAAGAAAAAGAAAATAAAAAGGCAAGGATGCCAACCAATTTCTAATGTGGTTTTTGTGGACTACTGTGTTTTTATTCTCTTTGACTACCATATTTCTCCTCGGTATCGACCTATGGACTTAGATCCTAGTCTCTTATTGTATTTGACGAAAATAACATCTCCAAGATTATAGCTGTTGCATGGTTTCCTATTCTTGTTGTGATATTCGAGGTTTTCCTGTTGCTTTTATACAACTCTTTCAATATTCTCGACTTTTATCGAATTCCTAAGAAGTTACCATTTTCTATGTGATCGACCTAAAAAGAGTACAACTGTTTTTTTTTTTTCAGTTGTAGAATGAACACAAAAATTGTGTTCTTCGAACGAACGGGAAGTGTTTTCGCTCTTGGAGCATCTTATAATTTCAGAAAGAGTAGAATGGAAAAGCTCAATTTGCCCATTTACTTCACTCTTATTGTGAAGTTGTCAATAACTACATACTCTGGAACACAGAATGAAAGTAGCATGCCGCGAAGAGGTTGTCTAAGGTCGGTTATGGCTCTTAATGGAGCTATTTTAGTTTTTCCAAACTTCGTGAGTTAACATGTGGCTTTTAAGGCCAATAATTTCTCACTTGAGAAAATGTCAAGATTTTGGTATCACAAGGATAACGTGGAATGAGAGTGGGTTCAATGAAAGGTTTGTTGGAATGCCGATCATACTTATATTAATTGCAAGTTCGTCAATCCAATTTCATTTATTGTGCTTTTAAATTAAGATATTTTTTTAAAAATCTTTATGATGTCTGTAATCTGGTAACCTGGTAATCCGGCTGCATAAAAATGTGTCTATGACAAGTTTTAAAGGGAATGAGTTGAATAAGTTGATTTCGAAATACGTTTATTGGCGTTTCTGCTGTTGGTATTAAATTATGGGAAGAACTTACATCACTATGTTATGTCATTATCATTGAATTTATTTTTTTCGTCTGTGCGAGCCGCTATAAAGCGTCAGCAGCTACATTTAACGTTCTTGATTTGTATTTTAGCTGGTAGTTATATTGCTCCAGGATCGCTTTCCATCGCTTCATCTTGTGATTCGTATTTTTTGCTCAGCGCATAGTGGCTGATGGTCCGTATAAATGTTTGCTTTTTTTGATCCGTAAAGAAAATTCCTAAGCGTGTTGGGAGCTCAAATTATAGCGATCATCTTTTTCTCGTTAGTGGCATAGCTTTCTTCGGTTTTCGTCAGTGCTCTGAATAAAAACATTCTTGGTTTATTGTCTTATTTATTGTTGTTGTCTATGAACCATTGTCATAGTCAGAATAGTCTATTGTAAGTTCAAAGTCTCTTTAAAAGTTCGGATGAGAAAGAGTAACTTCCTTTGAAAGTAGGGATTGTTTTAGTTTTTGGAATAAGGTTTTAGCATTTTCACCGAGAGTGATGATTTTATTTTTCGAAAAATGTATGGGCACTCGTCCATCTTCCCCTCTTAAAAGAGATGTCAGAGACTTTGCTACATTCACATA
Organism: Volucella inanis; assembly: GCA_907269105.1. NCBI lineage: Eukaryota > Metazoa > Arthropoda > Insecta > Diptera > Syrphidae > Volucella > Volucella inanis. Next base: position 59,159,519 of record OU026154.1, on the reverse strand, counting down.
ATCTTTGATAAATCGGCAGTAATAGCCTGACATGCCTAAGAAAGATCGTAGTTCGCCTCGACTTTTTTGGGATTCGTTTTGATTCCACCCTTGCCAACAATGAATCCTAAAAATTCAACTTCTTTTTGAAAAAATTCGCTCTTATCTAACTAGATTTTCATGTTAGCATGTTGTAGGGTTGCAAATATAGCTTTGAAATTCCTTAGAAGTTATTTCTTAGTTTTGCGAAAGATGATTATAACATCAATATATACATAGGTTTTGAATAAACTGGTTCGTCGGTTGCGGTGTTAATTTCTGCTTTGATAGTAGTTTCATATGTTAATTTTTCGTTTGGTTTAGAAAAAAGGTTAGGGTATTATTATTAAAAAAGGGTTTTAAGTTTGGTT